>JAVIAB010000051.1:42042489-42624989 GCA_032433765.1 Megaustenia siamemsis | reverse complement strand
TTTTTCATTCTCAGTTGATTCAGAACTTCACTGTCTGCTTTCCATCCACCCAATTCTCACTACTTTCCTATAGATAGGGGCTGTTTGGTCTGCCTCTGTACAAGATATCAGGTTTGAATCCAGTCACAGGAAGGATGCATTTTAAAAAATACTCAAATTCATGGTTTCTATGAGGCTTTTCCCTCTATTGTCTATGGGTAGTGAGATCCGATGTCTAGTCCTCTCAGACAACAATGAAAACCAGGAAACCCCGTTTGTACTCTGCACATGTTAAAGAACCCTTAGCAGTTAAATGTAAAAAATTGGCACTGCCTGTGCAAAACTTAGCAATTAGAAGTCTACCTATGCTGAAGATGGATGTGTCTGGACAAAAGTGCATGTATCATGAATTACTCTAATCTAGCAATACAATACATCCACACCCACTGAATGCTGAAAAGCGACTAAAATATAGATAATATTCTTCTTGTCCTATAAAACATAAGATTTACTTTCAATAGACAAATATTTTAAAATGAAATGTGAGAGAGACATTAATACCTGGGGTGAGAAAAGAGATTTAACATGGAAGGCTTATCATCTTCTAGATTCATGACAGAGATGAGAAAGCAACGGATCAGTTCATATGCCTGTCGACGATTGTAAGTGTCAATCACTGAGCTCTTGAGAACAGAGACAGCAGACTCAATAGCCTGTAAAATAAATGGTCAGATAATTAAATATTAGTTTTTAAAATTGCTATCATCATTCAACTAAAAAAAAAACAAAAAACAGTTGTAGATATGGGACAATATTAAAATAGCTTGAATAAAAAATAAAAAAAAACTTGTAATCCTAGATTACTATGCCATAGTAACAATTACTGTATCAAACACAAATTCTTCAAAATTTGATAGTTTGCAGTGTTCAAACATTGTAAACCTGAGTGTTTAATTTATTTCTATTGATGTAGGATTCCCAGTGAATTGTGTCAGTTCTGTTGTTGACTGTTTTCCATGCCATGACACCAGGGTATCCAATATTTTCTCTCTTTGTTGTCCGCGATCTCTCTCTCCTGTTATTTTGCCAGTTGTAACCAAGTATTTCAACTTTCCTCTTCTCATATGTGCCCGAAAAATGTTGACTGTTTCTTTCTGCTGTTTTTTAGGAGCTGTCTTTTTTGTCATGATTAGTCTAGGCAATATAAGAAGGTAGTTTGCCATTCCTCTCCTTCTTGGCAGTGACTGTACTAGTCGGAGATCGCAGCCATTGCCTTTATACATGAGATCCTCTGCCTGCCATTGCGGTGTGGGGACCATAACCGGCACTACTTGTCAGCTGCTCCCACAACACCATCCACCACCTGCTCCAAAGGCTTCACATAACCCTGATAGGGGTGGGCTAAACAGGAGCTCCACCTTGCCCAAGGGTGCCCCGAAGACTAGCGGAGGAAAGGAGACGTCTTACTCCTCCTTTGGTAGGGCAGAACTCTACCCCGCTAATCATAGAAAACAACATGCTAGAAAATCTATCACTTGGTTCACAAAACTTTTACAACTATTAAATTAAATTTAAATTAAAAAGTAGCTACTCACTTTCTCTACTGGCAGTGATATAGAAATCTTGCTCTCTTGAAAGTGAATGTTGACGCAGGGTCCAACAGTTTCCCTAGCATTGTAGTCCAGCTGAGATATACATTAATGTATGAATGTAACATGGAAACTATCAAAATAATGCTTTAAGCCAAGGTTCTTTCAGCATACACTTCCAGACTAAAATAGAATCATTTTAAAAATAAATTTGTATTTACGATTACTTCATACATTCCGAATTTAAAAAGAAAATGCGACAGCATATTCTTCTTTTCACTTACAATTAACAGCAATTAAGCACTCCAGGATAAGAATAAATTTGTTCACATTCTGTGACCAACAACATTCTAATAGACAGTAGTTACAATGTAATAAAATTCTATGATGTGTCTTTTTCCTCTGCTACATTCAATAGAAGACTACTTCTCTTCATTGTCTACCCTTATAGATTGTTAAGTGGATGTAAATGGTCGATGGCTGACAACAGCAAGCTGTGATATCTGAAACTTTGGGCCCAATACATCTGTGTTATAATTTACAGAAATAAATAATCTTGCTCACTTCTGTGATTTTAGGGACTATTTTACCACACACCGGATACCAGGAAAGCTCCAATGTAAAAATATGCCACATTTGCCATCTAACATTTTGAAATTTGTGTTTGAAAACTGCTATCAAAAATCCAATAGCTCTGATCCACCTATTCTGTTTTTAATCTTCCATAATGAAATTAAGTCATCAGATTTTGATGCTTTTTCATGAAGATTGTGTAGAAAGTAAATTAGAATAGGTTTTATTGAAACTAGAAGTGATACTTTGATAGTGATTCAATTTTCTTTGATGATGATACTGTGTGCTTGTTAGAAGTATTTAAAAAGTATCGATCAGTACCAAATTTATTTATTTTTAATGTGATTACGTGTTTTTTCTCTGCACAAATTATTTTTTTCATTCCACTAACTGTACGCGTATGCTAATTGTGAACATACTAACTCTCATGTAATAATGAGTCTTGGTTGTTATGATACTTCATGCATTTCTCATTCTAAATTAATGTTTAGTTTATTATGTTCATTATTTTTATTAACCTTTCAAAGCTGGTATGTTGTGCTTTATTACACCATCAAGGGTAGTTATATTCCTTAATTTAGCAGCAAGAGTTAAAGGCTACACTGAAAAAAATATAATTTTCATCGCAATTTTTAAAGGCAATGACTGTCTAATATAACCTAGAAGACATGGAATGAGATCAAATGAATCATGCCTTGCCAAGAAGCCAAAAATTCCAAGTCCATACATTTTAATTTTATTTTCATATTATCATTATATGCCATCAGCATTAGTAGTTGTGATCTATAGACTTTGCTGATTGCTAAATAAGAGCACGAATTGCATTTAATATTAAAAACATTTTATAACAAATAATTATTATAAAGCGGGCCATATTAGCTCAGCGGTTAATGAACCGGACTACAGAGGTTGGGTTTGATCCTGATCGACAGCTTTGAGCCTTAAATGGTACCAGATTTTTTTCTGCGAAAGTAATTCGACACATGCGGAATACCAATCAAATTCTATCTATCTATCTATCTATTGACCTTTCGAGCCGTAACCGGCCCATAGGGCGTAGACCAAGATACACCTTCTCCTATATGAATTTTTGTTCTAGCAGTTTTCTTTTAAAGATATTTTATCAAATCTCGCCATCTGTCTCTGTTCTGTGCAAGCAGTTCTATCTCATTGAGGGAGCCGATTCCTGCTGCTCTTGCCTCTCTCATCAATGTTCTTCTCAGTGTCTCCCTGGGTCTTCCTCTTTTTCTTTTACCTGTTGTTTCCCATATGAGGGCTTGCTTTGCTATTCGATTATTATCTCTTCTCATCACATGTCCAACGTATGACCATCGTCTTTTCTTTATTACTGAAGATATTAGTGGTTGATTGGCGATTTCTCTAATTTCCTCGTTTGTTTTGAATTCGTTCCAATCAAATTACTCTAAAAAAATAATATGCTAGGAGTCTATAAAAAAAAATAAGGGCAATAACATTATAATTTTTTATTATTATAAGGAATATTTTTTAAGCACTAAAACTGAATAAAACAGACTAACTTTCTGTGGTTCCCGTAGCATCTTGCGATTTCCTCCACCAAATTTACCCAAAACTCTGAAAGCAGTTGCTGCAGTCGCATCTTGGGGGTTCTTTAGAGTTCTCCACAATGCCTGCAAAAGGCGTGTCTAGATTTAACAATTTTAAATAGCATACAAGCTTACATCTCAAACAAATAATTTAAAAAAAACACTGTTTAGCCAAAATGTATTTCACATTATCATAAAATATGATAATGAAACTGCTAAACAGTGTTTTCTTCACAAGATTTAATACCTGCCCCATGTGCTGTCTTCAACTCAAAAGGACAATAGATAGAATAAACTGACAGATTAAAAAAATTGTGCTGTCTATAGTCTAATAAATGAACTTTCCATTTTTACCACAGAAAGACTAAAGGATTTGTTGCCTACTGAGTTCTTATGACAGTTTCTCAAATAAATAATATTCTTTACCTCTTTAATAAAGTCATTGTATGTAGTTATTGTGGAGATGGTAATTTCCTAGTTTGATCAGATATAGTATTTCAGTTTGGAAGAGTGATGTCCCCTAAAATATGTCTGCCAAAATACAGTGGTTCTACGCATTCTTGGCGTTGGGGTCATTACGGCGATTGGTAATCAACCGCACAATTCCCTTCGATCAGAAGATCATAATTAGGCCGAGTGGCGTCGTTTTTGTCACGCGTTATAATATATTTATAAATATTTAACACTAAAGCTAAACCTAACCCCTGGACCCAACGCCCAATCAACAGATACTCCGAAATGATTACATGCCAGCGTAATGACCCAACGCCAAGAATGCGTAGAACCACTGTATTTTGGCAGACATATTTTAGGGGACATCACTCTTCCAAACTAAAAGACTATATCTGATCAAACTAGGAAATTACCGTGGAGATTTGTATGATGTAGATGATTTGCATGGTGAAGAAGATCATAGTAGATAGTTCTTTCAGTTTTACCATCAGTTGTGTGAGCAGCTCAGTAAACTAGAGAGATATCGACACAAATCATACCTGCATAAGCTCAGCCCGAACAGGCTGTATATGATCATAGAGAAAGTCAGGCTGAAGATTGTCCACACACAGCTCTAGAGTTCGCAAACCCTGAAATATGTACATATGAAAGGTCACTGATATTTCAGCACGCAAGGAGATAATAGTTTTTATTTGTCATTTAAGTGTGTAAACATTTTCAGCAAAAAAATTAATAAAACTTACTTATTCATAATGGGGAAAAGGAATTTTGAAAAAAAAACTATTCTAAATATTTTTTTCAAAATTTCTAGCAAAAACAAAACATTTATGATATATAATAGACAAACAGAACGTAAAATTTCTAGAGGAATTACCTGATTTATTAAAGTCTGGGAGCCATTTAGAGCAGATACCAAGGGATCCATAAGCATTGGCAAATAAGGCAACAGGGAACTAAGTCGGACAGGCACCGTAAGACACAGCTCTACAAACAGATCCTTCATGTGCTGCCTGTGGTAACCACTTGCAGACAGTTTAAACCTGTGACAAAAGATAACATCTATGCTTTGTTTTGCATTTCAGCAAAATGTCTTTTACTTTAAAATTCAGAAATCAATCATATTATTTACATGAAAAAGATAAACGCCAGCTCTCACATGCATAAGTAAGGGTGGATAATACACTCAAGCTCTCACCAGCATAAGTAAGGGTGGATAATACACTCAAGCTCTCACCAGCATAAGTAAGGGTGGATAATACACTCAAGCTCTCACATACATAAGTAAGGGCGGAAAATACAACTGATTTGAAAATCTTGAGCTTTGTTTTTGTGTTTAGTAATTTTGATTTCCATATGTTATCAAAGTTTATGAAAGTCATTGCTGCCTTTGCTATTCTGATTCTAATCTACCTCCTTGCATATCCCTTCTGATTTATGCAGCTTCTATGATATACAAACTGATAATCTTTTCACTGCTTTCCTTCAAGGTATACTTTTTCTTCTGGGCGAATTTAATTTTTCATAACTTTTGTTTTTTTTTGGTTGATCTCAGGTCCCATTTTCATATCCATTGATGACAAGGCATTTGTTTTTTCTTGCATCATATTCACATTGATAAAGGGTGATGACTAACTCTACATTACACAATCAAAAATAAACTATACTCAGGATAAGCTCAAACAGAAATAAAAGTAACACGAAACACATGATTAATTTGTAAGAACATGATTTTAAAATGTAAAATGTGTAATACAAATGCTAACTAAGAAAAAACACACACACACATTAATGGTTTTCAGAGAAGTAATAACATATTTATTTTATTTTAACTTTACTCACCTTGCAATAGGTTGGGCAGTAAAGGAAGGAACTCCTGATAGAGAAGGTCATGGCTGCCACCACCAATAGATCTAAACAGAGCTCTCAGCAAGAGAAAATAGTTGTATGGTTCAGTGGCTGACAGTGCCAGCTCCATAGATCGGTTCACAATTGTATGTAAATGAGGCTGCGGACCATAAAAGCACATTACATTCTTTTTACCTGACATAAATGACATTTATGGAGAACAGTAAAATTAAGTATACTCTAAGCAGGAAATACATTATACAATGCTATGCACCAACCAACGATAAAGATGACTCAGTTAAAGATGATTTTTATAAACAGCTACAATGGCAGATGGATGCAAGACGAGCCAAGGATATTATAATCTTGATGGGAGACCTAAATGCTAAGGTAGGATCAGACAACAGAGGCTTCGAAGAGATTATGGGAAAACATGGACTTGGAGATATAAACGAGAATGGAGAGATATTTGTGAATTTCTGCGCCCTTAATCAAATGAGCCTAGGAGGAACAATATTCCAACATAAAAGAATACACAAAGCTACATGGGTGTCACCAGATCATAGAACGGAAAATCAAATTGATCACATATGTATTAATAATAAGTTTAAGTCATCCTTACAGGATGTAAAAGTATATAGAGGGGCAGATATAGCTTCTGATCATCATCTTCTGTTAGCCAAACTTAAAATTAAATTAAAAAGGTATAATACAACGAATAAGGGTAGAAAGTATTCAATGTAGGGTTTCTTAAAGAACAAGGAATTAAAGATAAATTCGCAGTCACAATATCAAACAAATACCAAGTCCTCCAACAACTAGAAAATACAATAAATATAGAAGATCATTGGAAACAGGTAAAAAATATATGGAAAGAGACATGCGAAGAAACACTGGGGAAAGAGAACGCCAGAATAAGGCATGGATGACAGCAGAGACCCTGGATAAAATTAAAGAAAGAAAGAACAAGAAAGCAGACATAAATAAAAGCAAAACAAGAAGTAATAAAGCCAAGACACAGGAAGCTTACACAGAGGTGAACAAAGAAGTGAGAAGATGCATAAAAGGGATAAGAGGAAATATATAGATGAACTAGCTAAAGAGGCAGAAGAAGCAGCAAATAAGGGAATATGAAAGAACTGTACAACAGCACAAAGAAATTAGGTGGAAAATACAAACAGATCAACGCCTTTATCAAAGACAAGAAAGGAAATCTGCTTAGTAATATAAGGGAACAAATGGAGAGATGGAAAGAACACTTTGAAGAACTTTTGAACAGACCCGGCTCAAATAATCCTCCAGATATACTACCAGCAGAAGAAGAGTTACACGTTAACTGCGGAAAACCAAGCAAAGAAGAAATAATGAAAGCCATCAAATTATTAAAAGATGGTAAAGCCACAGGACCAGATGAAATTCCTTCGGAAGCCATCAAAGCAGATATTAACACCTCTACCAAGATGTTACAGGATCTATTGGATAAAATTTGGGAGAGGGAAGAAATACCTAAAGACTGGAGAGAAGGTTATATGATCAAACTACTGGAGAGACTAAAAGAGGCTATAGAGAAACACTTGAGAGATGAACAAGCAGGTTTTAGGAAGAACAGATCATGTGCTGATCAAATAACTACCCTACGTATAATAGTTGAACAAAGTTTAGAACTAAAATCCCCACTATATATTGGATTCATAGATTACGAAAAGGCATTTGATAGTTTAGACAGAAGAATGCTTTGGAAGTTGCTGAGTCATTACGGAATCCCCATAAAGTTTATTAACCTGATAAAAACAATGTATGAAGGAACAAAATGTAGTGTGGTGCATGAAGGACAGCTTACAGAAGCATTTGAAATAAGAACAGGAGTAAGGCAAGGATGCCTCCTGTCTCCATTTCTCTTTCTACTGGCCATAGATTGGATTATGAAAATAACTCAAAACAACAGAAATGGGATCCAGTGGTCACTGACCAAACAACTGATGATTTAGACTTTGCTGATGACATAGCTCTCCTATCACACAGCCATCAACAGATGCAGGATAAAATGAGTATATTAGATGAGAGATCACAACAGCTAGGACTAAAGATTAATAGAGATAAGACCAATATTATGAGAATTAATGCAGTTGGCAATAACCATATAAAACTAGGAGAAATACCTCTACTAGACGTACAATCTTATATATATCTGGGCAGTAATATAGATAAAGAGGGAGGAACAGAAAATGATACCAAAATAAGGATATCAAAAGCAAGAGGAGCTTTCATTGCACTGGGAAACATATGGAAATCCAAAGAAATTAGGCTAAATACAAAAATAAAAATTTTCAACTCAAATGTTAAGTCGGTCCTATTATATGGCTGTGAAACATGGAGAATGACAAAATTGACAATCACGAAAGTACAGACTTTCATTAATGGATGCTTGCGCAGAATAAAGGGATGGAAATGGCAGGACAAAGTCACTAACGTGGAATTATGGAAATGTACGGTCAAATACCAGTGGATAAAGAGATACAGCGAAGACGATGGCGATGGATAGGACACACACTACGGAAGCCAACTGAGAGTATTACACAACAGGCCCTTTTTTGGAATCCCCAGGGGAAAAGACAAAGAGGAAGACCAAGGAATTCTTGGAGAAGACAGATAGAAGCAGAGATGAAGATGATGGGGAAGACATGGAATGATCTTAAAAGAATGGCAAAAAACAGAACGACTTGGAAAGTGTTTGTTGAAGACCTATGCTCCACCAGGAGCTAAAAGGTAAAAGAAGCAGGAAATAAAAAATGACAAAAACATAGCTGTTGTATTGATGTTGTGACACCTAATGTTACCACTATTTTATAACAAATATGCTAATTAAGTATCCTAAAAAATATATATTATATTCAATTGTGATATAATTTCTTCTAAAAATAAAATGTGCAACAACAAACAAGCATAATTCATATATATATTCATATTAGCCAAATATAACATGATCGCAACATAATCTCATATAATCTCTAAAATAAATATAGACATAATGTCATACACACATAATCTCTAAAATAAAAGAATTGAATATCATTCTTCTTCTTCTACCTTTCAGCACTCTGTGGAGCATAAGTCTTCAACAAACACATTTTACAAGTCGTTCTGTTTCTTGCCATTCTTCTAAGAATCATTCCATGTCTTCCCCATCATATTCATCTCTGCTTCTGTCTGTCTTACATCTCTTAGACAGAGAGCCTTATCTTTCCTGCATGGCAGATTACTTTTATTCTTTTCTTTGACTTGTCCATGTTTGTGAAGTTTTTTTCAGCTTCTTTTCTTTTTACAGTATGGGATAGCCAGTCCCATGCCCGACCCCCCCCCCCCCCCCCCCCTTTTTCTCATCTAATTGAATATCATAAAGAAACTGAATTATTTACCTTGAGCATTTGTTCATTATCTGCAGCGAACAGTGAAACTGAACCAAACACCATCTTGAAGAGTTTTAAATACAAATTTGAGCGCTCAACATTTGCTAGAAAAGAGAAAGAAAAAAAAAACGCACATAGGTTAGATTATAAAGTAAAATAATATATACATATTTTATTAACTCTAGATTATGATACCTATTTGTGACTTGTATTTTTGTGATACCATAAACAAACATTGACATTGTGTGCACGAAATATGACATACAAACAACAAAAAATGTGTAGCCATTCTTCTTGCATTTGTGGAACACACGGAATAATTTGTTCATGAGGGTCTATGACACTGTCGATTAATATTGTAGAATTTCTCAGATGGATTCTTTGACATTGTGCTGTAAACTCTGATGTCATATCTTTCAATCAAATGTCCATTCATAAGTTCTATGATTTCCAAAGTGAAATCCTGCCTGGGTAGAATTTTTTTTTTAACCCAAGTGTTATTGCAGATGTAAGTGGCACAAGCATTCATTTCCACAAATTAGAACAAATAAAGCACTAAAAATGAAATAATTATCAACTTATGATATTTTTTTAAGTATCCGTTTCTCAGAAACAAAATCGATCCTAAAGAGAGTTCGGGACTGACTAGCACAAACAACTATGATTTAGAATTTTGTCTGTGCGCAGGTAAAAGCAACCACGTGCATCGCACTGGATGCAATAATTATTTCTTGGTTTCAATCAGATTCATTGCCAATTGAACACATTACGCTTTGGCTATCAGACGTGTACTTCGTTGACATGTCCAGCCTGTTCGTTATTGCTGCATTACCGTTCCCCTTACATTAACTGTTATCTTAGGGTTAGGGAGTTTGTTTTATGTCTCATCAACAGCTGACCGAAGAGATTTTTTGCCAATGATTTCCATTGGTCAAATGGGGGAAAGAGAAGACGAACTTCATGAAAATGAGAACATTTAATAGTGTACATCATTTCGTTGTCCGTTTCTGTTGAAGGCCTCATGTAGGCTGAAACATCAAATATTTTGTATTGTCTATTATTTGTAAAGCTGCCATCATACTTTGTAGGAAGGTATATTACACCCACCACTTGTTTCCCATTAAACCAGTTTTACCGTAACACTGCATTTATTTGCCTGTTCCTTTCTTGAAAATTGGCAGAATTTATATATATTTAAAAAACACAGTAACATTTTTATGATACTGTAGTTACCTTTCAACTACGATGTATGGGGGGAAAAATCCGACAGATAAAACAAATCTAACACTCAGGGGTCACTAGAATCAAGGGGAGGGGGGGGGGGGGGGGGGGGGGGGTTTGTACATGGTAAACTGTCGAATTCCAAAATAATGTATTTTGAGGTGGTAATTCTTACAACATTATCGTAATCTAGGGTTAATGGGCACATTAAATAGGCAAAATAAATTTCCATTACTATTAATAAGTAATATTATTTATAAACTAATTCTGTATTTTCTAAAACAAAATTTCCTAATCTGTGAAGAATAGCATCTATATAGGAGAACTAGATTGTAACATTGTTTAATTTCATAATACAATGGCAAAAAAAAATGACACACAATACTCACAGCTCATTTCATAATACAATGGCAAAAAAAATGACACGCACAATACTCACAGCCCATTTCATGTATCCTTTCAAGCAAGTATTCTACTAGTATGGTCGCAAATGTGGCAGAGGTTGACATATGAGCAAGGAAGGAGTTCGCCACAATCTGAAGTTAAATGCAAGATCAAATTGTAAAAAATTTACCCCATACAAAATTCAATACATTTTATTTTTACTGTTAAAAAGGATTTCAATTTTATTAATAAACAAGTGTATGCCTATCCATACATGGACTATACACAAATCTGTAAAAAAAAAAACAAAAAAACCCACACACACTATAGCATTACAACAACAAATAAACCTGAGCAGTAATCTTCTTCTTCTTCTTTCCTTCCTCATCTACCTTTCAGCGTCGAGGGGAGATATAGTTTGCGGTCTTTTGCTCTTCTGTTCACCTCTGCTGCTGTTATGTTTCCTAGTGCTTCTAATATTCCATCGACCCAGCAGTAATATTACAATATAATAAACTGGATGCATTTGAAAACAAATGTCTCAGGATAATACTTTGAATATCCCATGGAATGAATTCAAGACTAGTGCAGAAATAAGAGAAATGACAAAGCCTCCAACAATTTCATCTATAATCAAGAGAAGGTGGTAGTCATATGTTGGCCATGTGATGAGAAGCGACAACAAAAGAAACTCAAAACAAGACCTCAAATGAGAACCATAGAAAAGAAAAAGAAGCAGACTGAAGAAACACTAAAAGAAACTAGTGGCAAAAACAGCAGCCATCAGCTCCCTCACCTAGAAACGCTTCCAGAACAGAGCCGTGTGGCAAGATGCAATGCAGGTTCTATGTAAGTTATGACACTTGAAAACAAAGATCATTGAACACATGAGTTTAGAATTTCTGCCCTGTATACAATATTTGGCTTGAAAGAACAATAGACAGATAGATCTATCAATCGATCGGTGGGTGGGTAGGCAAGTAGGTACACATAAAGACAGATAGTAATATAACATATGACAACTGTTAATCTTCTTCTTCTTTCCTTCATTTGCCTTTCAGCATCAAGGGGAGATATAATTTGCGGTTTACTGCTCTTATGTTCGCTTCTGTTATGTTTCCTAGTGCTTCTAATATTTCATCGATCCATCTTTTTCGTGGTCGATCCTTGGGTTTGGTTTTCTTGCAATGCTCATTGAAGGCTTATTGTGTTGTGATCACTCTGCCTTGTCATGTGGCCAAACCATTTTATCTGTTGTTTGTTTATATATTCTATGGTGGGGGCTATTTATAGCTTTTTTTCTCAATTCTTCATTTCTGATCTAGTCCCTCAGACTCATTCCTTTCATTCATTCACACATTAACACATTTCATCTCAGTAGAGGTTATTTTTCTTATTGTTTTTGCATCTAGGGCCCAGGCCTGGCATTGGTAGCACAACGTTGGGATGACGATTGTATTGTACAGTGCCCGTTTTGCCTCTAGTGTTATTTCCTTGTTGGACAATAGTGGTGATAGCTGTCCAAGCTGATTTGACAAGCTTTGATGCATCTTGAGTCTATCTCTTGCAGTTTGAAAATTGTCGTTTGTCACTAAACTGCCTAGGTATTTGAATTCCTCTACCTGTTTCAGTTGCCTGCCTTCTATATTTATGTTAATGTTCTGTTACAAATGTTAACAAAAATGTAAACACTAAAATTTGTCTAAACCAATCTTACCTGTAGTGCAAAGTTTCCATGTATTCTGTCAACCATGTACTGAAGTAGAAAATGAGAAATAATGAAAACAAGTAGTAAATAAAATTGTTGTCATTTTATAGCTATATGTTGCACATTACTAGACAAAACAGGCATCTATGACATAACAAACACCACAATATTATTGCAACTGATTTTCTGTGAAGGAGAAAAAAAATCAGTATAATTATAAAAAAAAAAAATCTAATTACCACCCATTTGATCTTACAGAACAGGTCATCAACTTCCAGATAATAAAGGACACAATTTACTTCAAAATCATAAGTATACAATGTAAATGTTCTAGGTTGAAAATAAAAGCACGTGGTCAAGCAACACAGACAGCGTGTATCACACATCATACAAGACTGAAGTGCAATGCTTTGAGAGATGCTATATGGCCTAAGGGACCATGCCTAACACAAAAACTTAAATGGATCCTTAGAGAAGCTGTTCAAAAAACCAAATTCATTGGAAAGATGACATAGCAAGTTTAGATCCTTACTAAGAAAAGAAAAAAGAAAAAACGGAAAAAAAACTTGAATATTTTAAGTAAACAATAAATTCACAATGCTGCGTACAGATAAAAACCTAGGTATAAAAAAAAAAATCCCTCACACCTTCTAGGCGTATGGTGTTAGTAACCATATTTTTCTATAACCATGACACATTTTTGGCCGATATGGTCGGTATCACGCCAGGCCGCCTTTACTTCCCAGAAAAAATCTCTGGTACCCATTTTTAGAGGCTGGGTGAACCCCAGAACCTTGTCAGTCAAAAAAAAAGCCACTGCTGGGGATTGAACATGGACCCTTCTAATCAGAAAAAGAGCACACTAACCACTCAGAACCTAGATACAGAGATACTAAATAGATCTAATTGGTAATGTGCAACCAAAAAGTTTAAAGAACGTAAGATAGGGAGAAACAGTAACAATCATAAAGTGAGAGGTGAGCTATATTCCAAAATGTGAACATATAAACATTGCGTAATATAAGGCTCTAGAAGAAAACATGCATGTCTACAGCCTCAGAAATTTGATAAAAATAACCAAAAAATGGTGATAGAGAATGAGCACACAAAAAGCTGAAAGCCACTCTTGGCTACAGCATCTCAGTAGAGTAACTTGCCAATTTTTTTTTAGTTCAATGGTAATCTTTTTTGTCAGGTGAAAATCCACCAGACACCTCAGTATACAATAGCAACACATGCAAAAACAAATACTTCCATCTCCCCATTAGACTAGATTAATGGAAAGTTTTAATGATTAATCTCTAATACAATGTCTTCACCTCTCAAAAAATGAAAAAAGAGGTGCAGTGTGCATTCTGTTTTCTGTTAAAGAACCATTTGCAGTTGGAAATTAAAAAAGTGTAAGCCAAAAAATGTATTTAAAAATCTCAAAATTAGTGTAGATGCTAATACACAACACTGAGCCAAATATTTTCAATGTAGCACAATGAAGACTAGAAAGCATCACATCAAAGTTACATTAAATGATATGGTACTGCCTGTAAATTGTATTATTATTAATTATAAATCGATTTTAAATTATAAACAATTTTGTTTATTTCTTTAACCCTTGAATCTGATACCATAGTAAAAAAAAAACTTATATATAAACAAAATACCAAAACATGATCTTTTAAAATGCAATGCAGGTGTGGAACATGTAATGGGGAGAGAAGGGTGTAATACAAACTTAGACTATTCAAATCAAATGTACTATCAATCCTTACATATGCATGTGAGAGCTGGAAAATAAGAGCCATAGAAACAAAGTTGAACGCATTCGAAAATAAATGTCTAAGGAAAATACTTGGTATTGTGTGGAACGAATTCAAAACACAAGAAGGAAATTAGAGAAATTGCCAATCAATCACTAATATCTTCAGTAATCAAGAAAAGATGATGGTCATATGTTGAACATGTGATGAGGAGAGATAATAACGGAATAACAAAACAAGCCCTCATGTGGGAAACAGGTAAGAGAAAAAAAGAGAAAGACCCAGAGAGACACTGAGAAGAACATTGATCAGAGAGGCAAGAGCAGCAGGAATTGGCTCCCTCAATGAGATAGTTGCTTATTACTACTTCCAGTGACCCCATGAGTGTTGGATTTGTTTCTATTCATGTAGGATATTTAATGTAATGAAACACACCACAGGTAGGTATTGTAATCTAGGGTTAACTAAAATTTAGTAAAAATTGTACTTCTTACCTCAATCACTGAAGAGAAGATTTCTTTGAAGGATATAGGCGTTAACATAGTGAACTGAAACATTTGTTATTAAAAAATAGTATTAAAAAAATGTCAAAATTAACAGATGAGAAAATATTACATGATTATAAAAAGATCGATAGTTTGCATGGTTCAATCATTTAATTATAGAAATTTTGCTCAAATTTATCAGTAGCACAAGTCTTCTGGGCTAGCATAAATGTTATGTGTGTATGAGAATAATAGATACAGGGGAAGGGAAAAAGAAAGTTGAGAGGCTAAAAGTTGTTAATCCTACAGATGAAGATATTCATAAGAATATTTCTTGTTTAGTCAAAGAGAGAAGAAGCTTATCAGAACTTTGGTTAAGAAAAAGAAATGAACGAATTCTTTCTTGAGGGATACACATTTCCATCACTGAAACATGAAGTGACTATCACATCACATAAGACAGTGGTACTCACCACACCAGCAAAATGCTCAAGAGCTTCCTTTTCCTCTTTAACTTTCACATTCTGTATGCTGTGTACAATAACAAAACTTATCAAAAGGAAATTAACCCTAGATTATGTTACCTATCTGAGTTTTTACGAGACATTCATACAAATTACTACCATTTAATTGTTACATTTGGAGTTCAGAAAATAATATTATCTTTTAACTTTTGCTACTTTTGTGTGTTTACTCAAGCAGAGACGTGGAAATCAAATGCTGTAATAATTTCCTGGCTTAGGTTAGATATCAAACACTCAGGAATCACCAAAAAGCAGTAATTAGGAAGGTATTGGGGGAAGAAAGTATGCCCACAGCCAACTGTCAAATTCCAAGAATTTGTATTTTGAGGTGGTAATTTGTATAACGGTCTCATAATATAGGGTTAAATCATGCATACATAAAAATGTTATTATGTACACCAAATGTATCATCCTTGTATGGTGTTTAATATATTAAATTAATTAATCAACTGTTTAGTTTGTCCCCTAAACGCTGGAAGACAGATGAGGAAAGTAAGTAATTTAGTTTAACATATGAAAAAGTTACTTTGGGTACTGTAGTTCTGCACAAGGACAGACTAAATCTTTAAAGTACCCTATGAATAAAGAGGCACAATCATAGTTCTCTCCAAGTGAAATTTCACGTTTTTCACTGTTGATCTTGAATTGGCTTTTTGTTTTGTCAATGGGCATTATCTTACTTTTTTTTGGTGTATATTTAGATAAAGGTTTTGCTCTCCACTGTCTTTAACACACTCAATTGTCTCTTTTAATCCTTTTGCAATGTTTGAGAGGAACACTGTGTTATCAGCATATCTCAGTTCTGAAATTATTTTGCCATTTATAGTAAAAGGACTTCAGAAGTCTATCATTGTTTCTGACATCTATCGTGATGTTCTCAGCATAGATGTTGAACAAGTATGGAAAGTGGATGCATCCCTAATGCTCCCCTTTTTTGTACTTCTACTTCAAAGCAATTTTTTGTTTTGCCCGCTATTCTGATAACTACTTGCTGTTCATGATACAGTGATTTGATAAGTTGTATTAGGAGTGTTGGAAAGCCAATACTTTTCATTGATGTCCCAGATTCTGATGTTGTGCACAGTCAAAGGCCTTGCTGTGTTCTAAGCATGCCTATTCGGGACACCTTTAACTGAGATGACCTCTAAGTCACAATGACGCAAATGAATGTAGCCGAGAGATGTAGGGATGTAAGGAAATAGTTGTAGTTGGGTATAGGGTAAAGACAAAGGGAGAACCATTGTAGGTAATGTGAGATTTGAGAACCACCATGAGTTGAGATAGTGGCCTGGGGCAGTGATAGTGTTGAGTGTAAGAAATCCATGCAATAGGCGAATGATGAGAAACTCTAGAGTAAGTTGCCTTAAGATGGGGAGACTGATTTGATTGGCTGAATGATGACGTGGATGATCTGTGATTGGATGGAATACGAGATACTTAAAGGGCTGGAGAGAGGGAAAGACAAATTTCAGCTTTGGCCAATTGATTGGTAGAGAAAAGTCCAGCTAAGTTTCAGCTTAGGCCAGCTGGTTGGTAGAGAAAAGTCCAGCTAAGTTCCAGCTTAGGCCAGTTAGTTGGTAGAGAAAATTCCAGCTAAGTTCCAGCTTAGGTCAGTTTGGTTGGCAGAGGAACACACATCATGTTAAAACACATGTTTCCCTTTTAATGAAGACCTTCCCCAATAAAAATTAGGATGTTTCTAACTTCCGGATTATTGTCTTCGCAGCTTTCATTATCTTTTCCCGCCTTGCCACCATAAAAATAGTTATTGTTTATGTAACGCCACCAACATTACAGTGTCTGTTGTTTCAGTTCATCTTGAAAATTTGCTAATATAACAACTGCCGTTCTGATAGCCCAGTGTTTATGACTGTCACTTTGACTGGCGCTGTGAGCACAAAAATATAGTTTATAGTTTCCACAGTCCAAAAAAATTTAAACTACCAAAGATATGCTAATCTTAACACTTGCAAAAAATTATAAGAATCTATTTGAAAATGTGGCTTCTCTGTTCTTGATTAGAAATGCATTTTTATTAATTTGTTTTTAGGGGATGTTAAGATTTTTCTTAAGATTAGCAGGTATTGAGACTGCAATTTAGTTGTATCTTCACAATCAACCATTCAGTCTATACAGGTCTTGTACCAGTATTTTTTCTTTTCCTCTGTCTAATTAACTTTGGCAGTTTTAACAATACCTCACATGTCCATTTTATATGTATGGCTATAAATGGTCTTTGCCTGGGCAAAACTAATAACTAATCCTTTAAAGGTCAAAACTCTTGACAATAAAAATTAGAGTGCCTCTAAAGTTGGAGAATATATGTCTGTATGGTGTGGGGCACATAGGTACCAGGGTGAGATAATCAGTTCTTGGGTGCTCACAAGTGATATAAAGCTGGTGTAGGAAAAACAAACAAAGCACCCAAGCTGAAGATTGTTCTAATTTGCTTTTCTCTATCTATTGACCTTTCGAGCCGTAGCCGGCCCATAGGCTGTAGACCAAGATACTCCTTCTCTTATGTGAATTTTTGTTCTAGCAGTTTTCAATTCTTTTAAAGATATTATATCAAATCTCGCCATTTGTCTCTGTTCTGTGCAAGCAGCTCTATCTCATTGAGGGAGCCGATTCCTGCTGCTTTTGCCTCTCTCAGCAATGTTCTTCTCAGTGTTTGCGCTGATGAGTTTTGATTTCCACAACTTTTCAAGGTTTCTGAAAGACATAGCTGCTTTAGCTATTCTGATTCTAATTTCTTAGCTTGTATCCCCTTCTCGATCAATGTGACTTCCAAGATAGATAAAGTGATCAATCTCTTCCACTGGTTTGTTTTCCATGTATATTTTGTCGTCTGTTGGAATTAGTCTTTTCATGATTGATCTCAAGCCCAATTCTGCTGGCTATTGATGATAGTTCATTTGTGTTTTCCTGCATCGTTTTTATCTGACTGCTGATGAGAACTATGTCATCAGCAAAGTCGAGGTCCTCCAAATGGTCTCCTTGACTTGTAAGAAGTACATAACTCCAAATAACAAGGGTGATAAAATACATCCTTGTTTAACCCCAGTTTCTATTGGGAAACATTCGCTCAGTCCTTCCTCTGTTCGAACTGCACATGTGTAACCATCATACATGTCTTTAATAATATTTATGATTTTTTATGGTAAGCCATATTGCTTCAGAATTTTCCACAATGAATCTTGATGAATACTGTCAAATGCTTTTTTGAAGTCGATGAAGTTAAGTACAAAAGGTTTTTGCTTTTCAATGTGTTCCTCCAATATAAGTCGCAGAGTAAAAATGTGGTCAAGGCAGCTTCTCCCTTTTCTAAACCCAGCCTGTTCTTCACGCATTACTGTATCTATTGAATCCTTTATTCTATTTAGGAAGATTTTGCAGAATAGCTTTGAGGCAACTGACAAAAGTGTCACGCCTCTCCAGTTGTTACAATCTCTAAGATTGCCCTTTTTTGGAATCTTAACAATGATTCCTTTTTTCCATTTATGAAGCATCTTCTCTGCTTTCCAAATGATGTTGAACATTTTCTTGAGGTGTATTAAATTATGGCTATCAATTGCCTTGAGTATCTCAGCTGTTATCTTATCTTCTCCAGCAGCCTTGTTATTGGCCATATGCTTTAAGGTGGTTTTTATTTCGCTCAAGGTGAAGTCATCTAAATTTACACCTAATTCGGCTGCTGGTGTTTCAGCTTCAAAATCTATTAAACTGTGGGGTAGTAGACGGTTAAGAATTTCTTTGAAGTGTTCCGCCCAACAGGCCTTTATGTCTTTGCTTTTACTTGCACTTATTTTCCAAAACAATAGAGCCTCCTCTTTCTTCTTGTATTCTTAGTTTTTTATCCTCTGTCTGTATCTCCATCTCTATATATGCTGCGGCTAAGGTAATTCTGTTGCCCTTGTTATATAAAAAATGTTCATGCATAATGTTAATATGGTAAATAGGTTTACCCTAAACCTACAAGTGAAAAAATATCAACGTGTTTTAATGAAACTACATACCTTTGAGACCGCACATATAACCCTCCATTTGGATTGACACAGATGGTATATATATCTAAGGCCTTCAGTGCATATTTGAGTAACCGTACATACACAAGGATCTCTTTGGGCATAAACTGCTTACTATTTCCTGCAGGATAAAAATACAATTTTACAAAAATGAAGTTTAATAATAAGTCAGTTAATGCATAACAGTACTCAATGAGCAGATGTGATTAATTGCTTCAAGAAATTGGAGTTAAAAAAGATGCATAAAACAAAATCTCAAAAATATACCTATTCCAGTAGCTTTACAGTTGAGAGTTCCCCATGTGATAGTCTTAACTCCACACACAAGTGTCTTCATCAAACTACGACACTCTGACACAGAGTATGGACTGTTGTGGTTAGGTATGCCACCAAACCTCATCATTGGCTGGAATCAAATAAAAATTTAATATCACTTTCTGTCTCAAGATGTACAAACTATAGTGAACAGTAATGATAATAGTAATGATAACTGTCATTAAGTTTGGGAATAATTTAATACAGAAAATAGATAGTCAAATGGAACTTATAACAATAAATGCACAAAAACACAGCAGTATAATTATATCTTTCAGTGATCAAACATCCAAGAAAAGGATGCATTTCAAATGTTTTCCATCAAATATACATACTGATATAGTTAACAATTTTGTTTACATAAGATTTTAAGTGTTTTCTGCTCAGTAAAATTAACTTTCTTTTTCACTTCATAACTGTTGAGATAAAATGTCAAAAGATATGGTACATCAATCAACATGTTCTTATGCTGTCCTTTTAGAATAATTAGAAAATAAAATTCACCTCCGTTTAATTAACCAATCACACATTTTGTTTTGTGGTATTGCAGACTAGTTTTGAAATAAATAAAATTGCTGAAAGAGTTCACCAAAACCAAAAAAATGTTAACGAAAAAAAAACAAAAAAAACAATAACCTACTGACAGTCATTTAGGAGGGTAAAATAAGTGGTAAATGAAGTAAATCCAGACAAAAACTTTAGCGGACTGATAACATCAAGAGATAAACAGGAGTACATAACAGTGTGTAATGGTGAACCATTGCATTCAACCTTTTATGTAGAGATTCTACGCGAAATATAATATCTGTACTTAATTAACTTGCTTTTCTCTTCAATTCTCTCAATTTAAAACACTGATCACTATAAAAAAGTGTACAATTAAGTAACAAATAAAAGTGATAGAAGGTGCACCTTTTAATTAATTTTTTTTTATGTTTTTAGGACAATAGGACAACAGGCAAGAGAATCACTGGAGTCTGTAGAGATGGGGTTTCACAGAAGAATGTTGAGAATACCATGGACAGCTAAGAAGAGTAATGAAAATGTTCTGAAAGAGGCCAAAGCAAGGAGAGAGCTAATTTCAAATATTAGGAAGAAACAATCATCATTTTTTGGCCATGTAATGAGAAGGGAACAGCTGGAATATATTGTAACAACTGGGAAAATTGAGGGACGAAGAGATAGAGGGAAGCAAAGAGAAAAGATACCAGAGAGCTTAATTAAGAGAATGGCTTAGCAGAAAGTCAAGAACAGAAATGATAAACAACTGTCGAGATCGAAAGATGTGGAGAGACATGATTACCTACGTCAACACGTTCAGTTCTTGATGATCTGTTTTTTAATATATTTTTGTAAGGGCTGTTTAATGAATTGTTACTTTTTGTTCCTCTTCTTCAAAACTCTCCACATTCTCTTTCATTCTTATTTTTTTTTTTCTATGAAATAATTTTTTCACTACCTAAACAATAAATAGTCTTAACAAGCTTTGATGTCCAAGATATGGATTCCAGCCTTATTTTTTTAAAACTTACTGATTTTAAAAAGTACATGTATAAGAAATAAAAGGAGATCAGTATTTAAGGAAAAAGGAAACTATATCTCTTATGATGAAATACTCTCTATATGCTCAATTGTCACAGATGTGGACACAAATCTCACTTTATCCTCTTTGTCTTTAGCCTCTACACTTGTTATAAACAGTGACTGTAGTTTCTCATCTTTGATAGAATCTGGCAGTTTGCCATCTCCAGAAGCTATGAGCTGCTGGGCTACCTGAAAAAATGGATTCATTGTTATACAGATCATTACAGATAGATAGTTAATAGATCCTCCTTCCTCACTGCACACAAGACGGCCCCAAAAGTGTTTAGACCCTCTTCCCCGGTATGTGCCTCAAAATGTAGCAACTGACTCCAGATATATGTTGATTTACCAGTCTTCTTAGGCTCCCTCCATAGTGTTCTTATGTGGTATCACCTCTTTTTTAAATTTTGCAGTCTACCCAAGGTTGTAAATTCACATGCTCTGCCCGAATCATTTACTCATTCTGCTTCCTTGAGAGCATTTAGAATATCATCACAGTCCATGACCTGTCCATTCTCCACAACAGTCAATCTAGCAACTTTTTTTTTGTACATTCCCTCTCACACCTGAATGTCCTGGCACAAAATAGAAGCAGATTTCAATCAGCCATGACCTCTTCAGTGACTCCAACCAAGCATAGTTAATTTAGACTTCCTGAGTCACTAAGCAGGTATATGGGGGTAAAGTCTGCTATTGTCTTGTTTACTGACATGGCCTCCATCACCAACCACTTGCCAAGGCAAATGCATCAGTATCTTCTTTGATTCTCTACCTTCCAACCTGAGCTGTGCAGGCCCACAAGCTCCGCCTATGCCAAACAACAGACCCATCAGGGGGTACAACTACATCACCCTTAGGCGAATTCTCAGAAATCAAAGCCTGTACTTCTGCTTCCACCCACTGGGATTTGTTTTCTTTCTGTCTTCAAGTAGAAAAATCTGTTTAACAATGTATTCAGTTGTCTTGACTTTGGCTTCAAGAGATCAAAATAATGAGGTTACTGATCAGCTCAACTCTACATCATCATTCAAATTCAAGTTCAGAAAATTAACTGTTGCAGTCAGTGCTGTTATTGTATGCATAACTTGCTCCATAAAAATATAGTTGTGTCACCTGCATCTGTGCAGGAACTCAAACAGTATATTCCCAAAAGTCATTGAAAGTTGCAGTCATTTAAATAATATATTAGCTATTTGTGTTGCAGCATATCCAGTGAAATGCTAAAGGTCTAGATCCAATAATTACACACATACCTGTGCACTTGTTGGTGAGGGACATACTGCCTTTGCTTCAGCCATTTTGGAAGGTTCATTTGAGGGTTTGCTGTAACATTTATTCATAATCAAAAGTACATTTGCAGATTGAATACTCAAAGATCAATATACATAAGGCTGTTATTTATAGCTTGAATGTGATTATTTATGAATGGAAATTGTGACCTAGTTTATAACCCAGTAATCGTGACTTTGCAAATTAAAGATCAGTTGACTGTCTCTTCTGCATTATAGAAATCTTTCATTTTCACTGGGAATATATCATGATCTGCACAGTAGAATAAACTAATCTAACAGCATACTGTAACAAAAGTTACTTTAGTTTGATTGGTAGAAATGGATGCTTCAAAGTTATGATTCAGTATCAAGTTAAGCTGGTAAGTGAAGCCAGGTCTATTCATAAAAACAAGTACTTTATAAATAATGACATCTAAGATGTGCTCCAGGTTTACAATTTTTTAAAAAGTGCTATTAGACTAAAATCAAAACAGTCATTATTACATTAATGAATCAATTATGAACATTTTTAAAATAAATTTCTCAGAAGTTCTTGAAGTTCACACCACAGTGTATGATTAGAATAGTCTAGAGACAAATGTTTCTAACAGTGAAAATAAATGTTAAAAACTAATTTTTCATTTACATATTTTATTGACATGAACAAATAAAGACATAATAGTTACCATTTGCTTAAGAGTAGAGGTAGTTGAACTTTGGCAATTGTCTTGAACTTAAGAACAAAAACTTCAGACATTTGTAAAAGTAACTCTCTTCCCTGCATGAAAACAAATTTACACTTCATTAAAACTTTGATTTGAGGACAGAACCACAAAAAAAATTTAATTAATAAATCATCATCATGTGCCATACCGGTTGGCATAGGCGATCATGTCTTTCCACAATTTTTACTATCTACAGTGCATCATATCAGTTCTGTTGTTGACTGTTTTCCATGCCATGACACCAAGCTATCCAGTATTTTCTCTCTTTGTCGTCCGCGATATCTCTTTCCTTTTATTTTGCCCTTTGTAACCAAGTATTCCAACCTTCCTCTTCTCATGGATGCCCAGCCCAAAAAAAAAATGATTGCTTCTTTCTGATGTTTTTTAGGATCTCCCTTTTTATGTTGGCCTCTTTGAGAATTTCCTCATTGGTCTTTTTAAGCTGTCCAGGGAAACGAAAATAAATGTCTAAGGAAAATACTTGGTATAGAATGGAACGAATTCAAAACAAACGAGGAAATTAGAGAAATCACCAATCAACCACTAATATCTTCAGTAATAAAGAAAAGACGATGGTCATACGTTGGACATGTGATGAGAAGAGATAATAATCGAATAGCAAAGCAAGCCCTCATATGGGAAACAACAGGTAAAAGAAAAAGAGGAAGACCCAGGGAGACACTGAGAAGAACATTGATGAGAGAGGCAAGAGCAGCAGGAATCGGCTCCCTCAATGAGATAGAACTGCTTGCACAGAACAGAGACAGATGGCGAGATTTGATAAAATATCTTTAAAAGAAAACTGCTAGAACAAAAATTCATATAGGAGAAGGTGTATCTTGGTCTACGCCCTATGGGCCGGTTACGGCTCGAAAGGTCAATAGATAGATAGATAGGGAACTTTGAAAATTCTTCTGAGAAGGCCCATCTCTGTGGCCTCTAATCATCTTTCCATTTGTTTGTCTACTGTCCATGATTCACTTCCATAGGTCAGAATTGGTTCCATCTAGCACCAATGGACTCTCTTTCTCACTTCTATTGACATATATTTGTTGCATAAGATATTTTTCATTTTCTGAAATGCTATTTTGGCCTGATAATCAATAAATACAAAAGCAATAATAAATATTTATAACAGCAGACAAATGTAACAAAGCAAACATATGTAACAAAATCTCAAGAAAGCATCTCAAACAGCTAGTATAACACAGTTCTGGTATTGACAAAACAATGGTAACAGTGTAACAATTAAAGAGTAATGTCTGGAATGGGATGGAGTTATTAATTATAGGTTTAAAAAAAAAAAAAGGAAAAGGTTGTTTCTGAGGATTCAAAATAGCAACTAGAAAAATAGATGTTCATAAGTATTCAAATTCATATTACTTGTACTTGCATAATTTCAATTTTGCTATTTTTTTTTTTTTAACTTTACAATTCTGATTTACTACAAACAAATCCTAATAGCCCAATCCTTCTTCGCTGATGTTGAAAAGTATACTGATCGTATTTTGTTTAACCTTAGATTACAATTCATATATGTGGGATTACGTTATTGTGGAACCGAAGTAAAAATTAGTACCACTTGAAAGTTAAATTTAGAGTTTCAAAAATAGTATTGTCTTTTAACTTTTGCTACACAACTGTGTGTTTACCCAAGACAAGACACAGGGATTGGATGTAATAATTTCCTGACTTATGGTCAATTTATAGCCTGAAATCCAAACATATGGCCCGCCGCTAACGAAGAAGTTACGCTTCTCTATTAACATGGCGGCCATATGTCATCAGTTAAGTCTATATGTTCGGCTCTCTCAAAGCACAGTTTGCTAGCTACCCTATGTCACAAAGGTTTCTTTTATGTTGTCTAGCAGACGGCAGAGATTTCCCCCATCATGAGAAAAATAATGATTTCCTTGAAAGTTGGTGAATTTTATAAAACAGCCCAACCGCGTTCTTACAATATGTAGCAACTTTTTATACAGAATATGTTTTGCTGAAAAAAGAAAAATCCAACATCAAAGGAAACAAATCGAACACTCAGGGGTCACTGAAAGTGTGTGTGTGTGTGTGTGCATTGTTTGCCAACAGCACACAGCCAAATTTCAAGTATTAGTATACTGTGGCGGTAATTTTTACGACGGAATTGTAATCTAGGGTAAAGAAGCACAACAAAATGAAGGCTTTGATGAGACTAATCACTGAACTGTACACAGTGTCACTCTTAAGAAACTTACATTTCCGTTCTCATGGTCACTTTTAGTACGAATGCAATCAACCAAATTCAGTAACAGCTTGCATGACATAGTCTGAATGCTGCTTGGGAGAGAGTCATCATGCACATTTTTGGAGAACAGATTCACGGCAAGGGAGAGGTCATGTAGAGACAGGTTGTTGCGGACATGATGCACAAGATCTGCCAAGGTGCTATATGCCAGAGGTCTGTAATTATAAAAAAAAAATAATTTTTTTTTTAAAGTGGGAGACAAATACTAATTCTGGTTAGCATTGTTTGCACCTGAAAAATTCTGAACAATATATTTTGCTGTTCCCTAAATTAATATAGAAACTGAGAATACTCTTAAGAAATATTTTTTTGCAATAAAATCATTTACCCACTGGACACTTCTAAAGAAAATGTTAAAATCTGAGATTAAGAAGTACTTGGTGATCTATGACAACAACTAATGACTTACCTTAAAGATTCATGAGTTGTCCAACCTGAACCAATTAATATATTTTCATCAAAGAGTTTCTCGATGACAGGTACAAACCCTGAAATAAAAAAAAAATATCCTACATCAAAAGAAATAAATCCAACACTCGGGTCACCAAACGTAATAATTAGAAAGGTATCGGGAGAGGGGAATATTTTTGCCAGTGGCAAACTGTTGAATTCCAAGAATTTATGTTTTAAGATGGTAATTTTGATGAAGGTATCATAATCCAAGCTCAGTGGTTAGTGAATTGGACTACAAAGGACAAGAGGTTGGGTTTGATCCAGACTGACGGCTTCTGGGTTCACCCAACCTTAAACGGGTACTGGATTTTTTTTCTGGAAAAGTAAAGTGGCATGGGCGTAATACTGACCACATTACCCCAAAAATCACGTGCCAAAGGTTTGTAAAAATTATGGCCACTAACACCATATTCCCTATACGCCACTTGGCATGAAGGGGGCTCTTTACTTACTTATCATAATCCAGGGTTTTATATACTATATTATATATAATATGAAACTTCTCTTTATTTTAATTTCATAGAAATTTGGACAAACCTATTATATACTTGAGGGTTATTTCTCTTCCTAAAACATCAGTCAAATTTAAATTTTACTGCATGGATCTGAGGTGTGGTGTAATATTCTCTCTTTAATTTGATTTATAATGAGTTCTAATTAGAAGCTAAAATTATACACAAGTTTGAATGTGGTGACACTATGTACCCCACACATATGTACTATGTAACTTGCTTAAGTGCTTTATGTACAATTTCACAATATCATACTGCTGTTTTTTGGTATCATCAATTTTTCTGTTTTTCCAAATATTAAGATTCATTTATCTTTCTTCGCTCGCTCAATTTATTGCAACCAATAGTGCATTTTGATCTTGTTAACTTTCTCTAATTAACAGTGTCAAATTGACAATAAACAACTTAAGGTAACACCCAAAAATAAAATGGAATAACATGAGCTGAAAAAGTATGTACACACAATTTTTATGCTCAGCTGAGAATCAAGTGGTGTTCAGAATAAAATCACAACATGGCACATTTTCTCACACTTTTATTCAGAATACTGGATTGTATGAACATATTTGTACTTGTACACAGAGGTTCTGTAGCCTGTAGTTTCTCACAAACTGATATGGTTTTTCCCATTAATGTAGAAGAGAATTGCGCACTAAAAGATGTAGAGGCAGAATTGGTGCAGTACAGTACGCAGAAAAAGAAAAGTGACGTGGAAAAGAGGATGACGTAGTTGGCTGGACGGTTAGAAGAATAATATAATTCAGTTGGAGATCGGCAGCCGCAGAGAGCAGTTGGACAGTTGAGAGCCATGGAAAGCACTAGCAACTGTTGAAGACTACGAGCAGAAAGCAATAGAGATGGAAGTCCAAGGAGATAGCTTGCATTAAAAGGTAGAACAAGCAGAGATAACGGCTGGACGGTTAGAAGCATAATATAATTGAGTTGGAGATCGGTATCAGAAGAGAGGTCCAACCAGCCGATGACCATAAAATAGTCGACAATAGCAATCGACAATTAGGAAAATGGACTAATAGCAGTAACGGAACCGGCAACAGCAATAGATAGAGTAGGGAGGGCCGTTCAATGGGGAACGGTATAACATAAGATAATGCCGAGTGCAATTAAGAAGATTAGAATAGAATAGAATATAATAGAGAGTGACAGATGAGGAGGATGGATAGATGAACTACAATTGTCATATCAAGATGTATGGTTCCTATGAGATATTTCAGTAAAACTGCACAGATGATATGTTCACTGACTATAATTTATGTAAGTCGTAATTGTCAAGATGTATGAAAATGCAACAATCGACAAGGGAAAATAAAGGCGGTCGATCAGAGAACATCTTGTGTTGTTATGTGTGTGAATGGAATATATAAATAATACACACACACAACATTTAGCGAAAGATACAAAAGGAAAGTACTACAAGAGGCCACATTAAATGATATGTTAAACTGGTAATATTAAAAGACTTCTGAAACTGACTGTTTCCAAATATGCTTAACTCATCTTTGCAGTCTAATTTTATACAGCTTTATTGCTCTCAAACACTAGCAAACCTTGTTACAATATTTTTAAAAATTAGATACTATTTCTAAATATTATTTATTCTATCCATTAAAATACAACCTTCATAGAAAACTCTGACCAGACAACTTTGAACTTTGTTTCTACATATTAACTTACTGTTTCTAAGGTCTGTAGAAAGGATGTGCCTGGCAGCCATCAGCAGTTCCTTGCGCAAATGTGCCACTTCTTGAGGACACAAAGTCATCAAACCTAAGAGCCCCTGAACCATTTGTTGAGAATGGTTGTTGACTGCTCCCTGTTATTGATATAACAGAAAACTTAAGTATATTATTTTAATGTTCCTCACAGTGCTGTTCTTAATGTGTAGTCATTACTAAACCACTGATGTGCTTTTGTACTTTCTAGTTGAATGCAATGGTTGGAGAATATTTTGGTTTCATGTTCACCCACATGTCTCTCACTACCAGAAGGTATGAGTATAGTCAATATATAGCCATTGGAGAATAAATGTCTCTTAAATTTTTCAGATTTTGATGGGCAACTGCATACAGCCTACTCTTTAGGATTCAACTACTAAGAGTTTCTTTTCCTTGCTCAATTGCATGTTACATTATAAAACTTTTATATTGGGGTATTCCGGTCGACCTTGAGCATTTTAACAGCATCAAGGCTGTTGAAAGCAGCATAATAGTGTCCATATTGTATTTGATATCAACAGGATGCTGTGAAACTACATGTTTGGACTGCTGTAATCATAATTTAAAAAAAAAACATTTTTTTTAAATTCATTAACTTTTTAATAATTGAAATACAGATATGAATTATGTATTTTTGGACTTTTATCATCAAGGGCTATCTAGCTATTATGTTTAAATTTTCATTATTTTGACATTTTTGTCAGAGTATTCGACAAGGTAGAAAATAAACAAAAATGGTAGCGAGCAAAAAAACTAAATTTTCATTATTTTGACATTTTTGTCAGAGTATGCGACAAGGCAGAAAATAAACAAAAATGGTAGAGAGCAAAAAAACTAATAGAGAGACAAGGCAAATAATAATGTTTCAGCCAAGGCCTTCAACAGCTACAAGACTATATATTAGTGCTTATATCAATATTACTAGGTGCTGTGCTCTACTGATGTTGAATTATGAACCACTGAAAAACATGTAACTGTTCCATGTGGGATTTAAAGCAAGTACCTTATTTAACAGGGACCCACGATAGCTCAGTGGTTAGTAACCTGGACTACAAACGACAAAAGGTCGAGTTCGATCCTGATCAACGGCTTGCATGTTCACCCAGCCTTGAATGGGTACCAGATTTTTCTCTGCAAAAGTAAAGCGGCACAGGCATAATACCGACCACATTACCCCAAAAAACATGTGCCGAAGGTCTGTAAAATTATGGTCACTAACACCATACTCCCTATATGCCACTTGGCGTGACGGAGCTCTTCACTTTTTAATTTTACCTTATTTGCAAGAAGCAATGTAGGTCCAAACCACTGTGGGTCCCATTTTTAAAATATATATACACACACACACAAACTCACCTGATAAATTTTTATGATGTATGCAAGAAATGATAGTGTCTTTATTTGGGCAGCAATAAAGTCCACAAAGACTTCTTTGTTGAAGGCTGGGTTTGCTCTGCGCAAAAAAGTGAAACCAAACATACAGACACATCCATAGATCTACATTTGTGAATTACATATGCTAAACTAATGTCAGTGTCCTAAACATCAGATTAATAACATAATGACCAGTTCGATATATACAGAAAATATACAGACTCAACGTTAACATTTTTTTTATAAAACTGTACAAAAAATTGTCATTGCATGTTGCAACATTTTAGCTTTCATAACCTAACCATTGCTTTGATTAAATTGTTGGCATTATGTCAAAGAATAGAGCTCTCATGTTGCTGTAAAATCAATAATTAGTAGAAAAAGCCACCTATTACCTGTGTTGTGCTGATGGCTGCAGAGTTATGGTGTTCATGATGAGTGGGATAAACTCTACCATATCGTTCTGAACCTGCTGCTTGTACATCTGATACATGAGAACAACAATAATTGGCAGCTCTGCAAGTACCTTCAGACTTTGAACTCCCATTGGTATGATATTATACTGTAATATAAATGTAATTGTTACAATATTATAAGCTAATTTGATTAATTAAGCCAACTGATTTAAAGTTAAATATGAATATTCAAAACACATCTGAAACAGCTATTAAAGCATTATTATCGATAATTTTAAAAAACACTAGTTAAAAAGAAGAGTCAGAAGAGTGGAAAATTAAGCCGATAAACACACAACAACTCGCCATGTTTCTCAGTATGTTGTCATCCTTTGTTACTCAGTCTGTTGTCATCCTTTGCAGTGTCCCAAGCCAGGTCTTCACTGTTCATCTGTCTTCAATGCTCATTGCAGCTTTCTTTTTTAATTATCTATCATGGATCTGTATCTATTTTTTTCTATTTTTATTATCTGTCATCTCCAGAGCCTATTGTACAATAGTTTTTTATAATAATTTTTGCATCTCTTTGAAGTAGGAGGCTTATATCAGCTCCAGCATTTGAATTTCCTCTTGGTTCACCTGTTGAGCAGCTCTTGGTTGTTGAATTTGGTCTACGTGTTCAGAGAGTCAACTTTGGACAGTTTGTAAGAAATTATGATAGCCTTGATATTTAAAGACAGATAAAACATATAGGACTATTTAACTGAGATCAAATGATCATATCGAGAATTACCACAGCATATTCTATTATTATATTACAATAAGTTAAAAAAAACAACTCGACAAACAGATTGTTGACAGGAGCTTCACAATCAGAACGATGTTTCCTTTCCTAACTTCTCTAACTGACAAACTTTAAGGTCCAAGTCTAAGCTAGACCATCAATTTCATGAGTGAAATCCTTGCATTTGAATGACAATAGTGACAGAATAATGCTCAAGCTCTCCTTGCTTTCTATCCTCCAAGTTAGATAAAATCGTGAAGGGCATTAAAACATTCAAAGATTAAAAATAGAGACTGGAAATAGAAAATATGCTAATTCTTCTATAGCGATATACACTTTTTTTGCTTGTAATAATATAGTTACCAGTAGCAGGTCAATGACTAAAGTTTGTGCTGGCGATGCAACTATTTGATGTTTGAAAATGACTATAATCTCCTCCCTTTTCACTCACACAAAAACTGGTGAACAAACCTGTACACTCTGGTTCTCAGCATTCTTCTTGTCTGTTAAAACTGTGGTCACTGTGAAAATATCCTGAAGCCAAACTTCAACATTGATGTCTGATAGATCTTTGACCTTTTTCTGCGAGCGAGGTTCAAAGATGCGAGGAAGGTGGCTTGGAAGGTTGCTGTATATTCCTTTCACAAACTTCATAAAATCTGCAATCTAGAACATAAATTTACATATGCATCATATATTTATATTTTTGACTGCTTACTCACAGAAATACAAGAACTATAGTTAACAGTGTAACAATAGTTACAGTTAGAATGTTTTAAAAATGTGCGAATATTGACAAATTAAAAATGGTCTGTGAAAGTATTCAGGCACTGTAATGTATATCGCAATATACATGTTTAAATTGTAAACTGGAAATCTTTGATAGTTATGTGATTAAGTGTATAATGAATCTTACACATTTAGCCCTAAATATTTTTAATAGTAAGGAATTTATAAACAGACACTTCATGCCACTATTACTCACCTCTTCATTCATCTGTGGTCTGTACTGCTTGTGGAGCTCAAGAATTATTCTGATACAAACGAGTACATTTTCTTCATTCTCAATCTAGGAATTGCACAAAATTTTGCAAGTGATAAATAATTGTGTAATTTATAATTAATAATATACATTTTAAAACAATTTCTTTCACTGTATAGTTTGAATTTTAGAAGGGGACTGTGTGGTCTAGCGATAAGATGATGGCCTCTGAACATGAAGATTCTGGTTTCAAAGCACACCATCATCATCATGTGCCATACTGGTTGGCATAGGCAATCATTTCACAATCTTCTATCTACAGTGCACCATATCAATTCTGTTGTTGACTGTTTTCCATGCAATGACACCAAACTATCTAGCATGTTCTCTCTTTGTCGTCATCAATCTCTCTTTGCCTGTATTTTGCCAGTTGTAACCAAGTAAGCCAATTTTCCTCTTCTCATGATCTGCCCGAAAAATAATAGTTTCTTTCTGATGTTTTTTAGCAGCTACCTTTTTGTGCTGGCCTCTTTGAGAATGTCATCTGTCTTTTTTAGCTGTCCAGGGAACTTTCAACATTCATTATTTCATTTATTTGTCTACTGTCCATGACTCACCATGATAGGTCAGAATTTGCGTTATATAACACCAATGAACTTTCTCACTTCTATTGACGCAGACTTGTTGCATAAGACGTTTTTCATTTTCTGAAATGATGCTATTTTGGCCTGAGCTATTCTGCTTTTTATTTCTGTTGTGCATCTCTTCCATCTGATGTCCACCATAGGTGGTGGCAATTTTTCTCTTCAAATCTGGTCTCTTCAAGGCTTTACTCTCTAAAAGTCTCTGGGTACTGACATCCAATGTCCAGTAGCTCTCTCAGATAATAGGAGACTCTATGTACACTCTGCACATGTCAAAGAACCCTTAGCAGTTGGAAATAGAAAAGAGTTGGCAAAAATAGCCATTAATCAGGCAAAAGTGATCTGTATGGTGAAGGACAACTAAGTATATGGCTCCCAGTGTGAGAGGGGAAAGAAAAAAAAAAGTGGGGACAGGGGGGATACTGATTTTCACAACAAAAATTCAATCCTTCAGGACTTTCCCCAACAATCATTTCATTCTTGCTCATAAATTCTCATATCCTCAAACACAACATTTATGCTCTTTGTTACTTGCAAAATAATTCAACTTGTTTACACTCCCTACAAAATAGACAGACTGCTTCCCATTCAGGGTGCAAACATTAAGTTTATAGTTCTCTAACAGTTACAGTAAAAGAGGGTACAAGAATGCATCTTAATATCTTTAGGACAATTAAGTAGTTCATTTCTAAAACTTAACTGGCCCAAAATTTAGGTACTCATATTCTATGCTAAAAGTAGAGATTTTATGTTTACATCACAATAACTACAGCATACATCATTACAGTGCAAAATGATACATCATGAACATTTTACAAATCATTTTTACACATATCACTTTAAAAAATCATAATTTTTACAAATACATCACCTTTTTTTTTCTCAGAGAAAAATGTCAAATACAGCACCAGAATTATATATTTTTATTTCAACATATCAATATTACAACATAAAGTTTTGCCTCATACTTTTGAGTTTAATTTATTCTAGGAGGCCAATTAAACCCTGAATTGTATGAAGTCTGAATCAATTTTCCATGTTAAATAACAGAAAGTGAATTAATCCATTCACAGACCTTAAAACCCATTATGAAAAATTAAAACAGCAAATATACTTAATAAAGCCTTCAGTCAGCTTTAAGGTGCCACCTATCAACAATGGTCTGCGTTCTAATCCTAAGAGAGCACAGTTCCTTAATGCAACACTGAAAATGCTCTTTTCACATCTTTTTCTTCCTCCAAAGAAATCTCTGCAATTTCTTTCTGCTGCAGACTTGTTGCAGTGCTGGAGTTCTTTTCCTAAATGTATTGAACCATGTCCTACTTTTCATCTTCAGCTCTAGTTTCAGGTGTGTTTTTTTTATAGTCACTATGTAGCTGTTTTTATCACAAATTAATCCTCATGAAGATTATAGCACCAGCCAATTCTATTGACCTTTCGAGCCGTAACCGGCCCATAGGGCGTAGACCAAGATACACCTTCTCCTATATGAATTTTTGTTCTAGCAGTTTTCTTTTAAAGATATTTTATCAAATCTCGCCATCTGTCTCTGTTCTGTGCAAGCAGTTCTATCTCATTGAGGGAGCCGATTCCTGCTGCTCTTGCCTCTCTCATCAATGTTCTTCTCAGTGTCTCCCTGGGTCTTCCTCTTTTTCTTTTACCTGTTGTTTCCCATATGAGGGCTTGCTTTGCTATTCGATTATTATCTCTTCTCATCACATGTCCAACGTATGACCATCGTCTTTTCTTTATTACTGAAGATATTAGTGGTTGATTGGCGATTTCTCTAATTTCCTCGTTTGTTCTGAATTCGTTCCATTCTATACCAAGTATTTTCCTTAGACATTTATTTTCGAATGCGTTCAACTTTGTTTCTATATCTCTTGTTGTTTTCCAGCTTTCACACGCATACGTAAGGGTTGATAGTACATTTGATTTGAATAGCCTAAGTTTTGTGTTTGTGCTAATGAGTTTTGATTTCCACAACTTTTCAAGGCTTCTGAAAGACATTGCTGCTTTAGCCAGTCTGATTCTAATTTCTTTGCTCGTATCCCCTTCTCGATCAATGTGACTTCCAAGATAGATAAAGTGATCGATCTCTTCTACTGGTTTGTTTTCCATGTATATTTTGTCACTTGTTGGAATTAAACTTTTCATGACTTTAGTCTTTTCATGATTGACCTCAAGCCCAATTTTGCTGGCTATTGAGGTCAATCATGAAAAGACTAAAGTCATGAAAAGTCAATTACTACTTATTTATCCCCAATATACTTTCTGTTTCCACAATAACATGGGATTTCAAGGTCAACATTCGACAGACCTCTAGTCACATCTGCTGTTTTCATTACAGTGTTGGTCTTAAGAATCATACAAACTGTCAACTATAGTATCTTAAACATAGCCTCCATGTCTCCCACACATGCATCATTTTCATGCTTAGCTATTAAGTTTATATTTCATTTCAATTATAGATATAGCTTTCCTCCAAAACTACGTTGTTTCCTCATTTTTCTCTCGGATGCTAGTTAACATTATCTTTTTTTTGCTCTCTCTCTTACTTACCCACCCACCCACCCTCACTCAGAAATTCTCTCAAATTTTGCAATCTGGAACTTTCTATGTTAAGTTCATTCAAATATATATATATATATATATATATATATATATATATATATATTTTTTTTTTTGCATTCGCCAGCTTTTACCTCTGACGAAGTCCCTAGACTAGGAACTGAATTTTGTGTGTTAATCTGTTTTTCCCTGTCAGCCTGTGTGAACAGGGGTCCCTCGCCACATAGGCAGATAATTCCATCTTCGGAGGTACTCATATTTTTTCCGTCAATGAGTAATTGACATTTCAAGCCAGGTCTCGCTTCTGAGACCAGGGGTGGTTGCAGCAGAAAGAAATCATAAATAAAAATACCAACTGATGCAGCCAGAATTTGAACCCACCTCTCTGTATCGAGGCCGGCATCTTGCCACGAGACCAACCAGTCCCCCGTTCATTCAAATTATGAAACTACTGTAATTGAAACAATAGCCTACTTTAGAATTTAAAGCAACATACCTTCAAAAGCCTGAACATAAGAGATAAAATTTGCGGGACATATTTCTTCATATGGTCGTTACATGGTATGCGATGAATTATTTCAAGAAGAAGCTTCCGCAATTGCTAGCAGCAAAAACAAAATAAAATAAATAGATTTAGTTTAGATTACAAAAATTCCTTTTATAACATAAGTTGACTTTTTCATTAGAAACAAAAATATATCATGAACGATCAAGTTAGAGATTTTAACATTTAAGCTATGTGATTTGTAAGAAAATGAGGACACTTATTTTATGGGTATAAAGAGTGATTTCAAAAGTATAATAAATGTCTTCATTTTCAGACTTATTCTGCATACATGTCTAGATGTCAATATTAATAAGATAAAAAGAAAGGCATTTATCAGCTCAAGGCTGGTAATATCTCTCTATACAGCTTGTCCTGGTATGGTACCAGCAAAGGCCACATGATGAACAAATTTACAATTTTGAGCTAAAATTAAAAAAAAAAGTGATTTATTTTTTTTTTTAAGCTATTGCCTTCTCATTTCAGATAATGGAGATAGTTATAGTCTATCTCTGTTCATCATGTGTTGGGCATGATGGAAGCAAATGTTCAGGAGTCATTTTGCCTGTGCCACAGTCACTTTCATCAGGGGTTCCTACCCTTAGGGTGTTAAAAAGATGGTATTCAAATCTGTTGAGGTTTATTCAGAGTCTAAAAATGTTTACTTGTTTTTTTCTCTTGAACTGGTAGTTGGCATAATTTTTCTGGTCGGTGTTCTGTATTCTATTTGTTCATAAATGTGTTCCTGACAAGCCTCGGATTCCTCATAACTTGTACTTGTATCTGGCTGGTATAATCTATACTCCTTTGCCAACTTGTCTGCCTCCTTATTTCCAGAAATATTGCAGTGCGAAGGAATCCACTGAATCACAGCACAACATCTCTGGCAGAGCTTAATCATTCAGGTAATTCTTGTATATAAATATCTCCTGAACCTTAAATGAGAAGGCTATAGATTCTTCTTCTTCTTCTTTCCTTCCTCCATTGCTGTTGGCGTCGAGGGGAGATACGATCTGCAATTCTTTGCTCTTCTGGTGACATCCCTCCTAGTGACTCTAGTATTCCCTTTATCCATATCTTTGTTGGTCTTCCTCTTAATCTGGCGTTTTTGGAGTTGTTTTTTTATGGCTCTGAGTCATTGTTAGTTCTTTTTGTCTTGTTATGTGGCCGAATCGATTTATCTGTTGTTTCTTATGTATTTGGTGTCTGGTTCAATTTTGAGTTTCTTCCTCAGATCAGTGTTTCTTACTCTGTCCCTTAAGCTGTTTCCTGTCATTCTTCTGACACATTTCATTTTGGTGGTTGTTATCTTTCTTATTTGATTGTTTCTCTATTATTTTGGCCCTGAGCACTTTTGTGTGTATGTTACATTAGGCAATAGATTAAGAAGAAAAAACCGACGCATTTTTAAAAACACAAAATTTCAACTCAAAATTGTTAATTTGTTACACCAAAAGCACAAATATGACTTATCAATTATCACAGAATTCATATAGCATATAATAATATATTATAATCAAAATTTAATTTAAACCTGATTCTTTAAGGACAGTACTGTTTAGTCTTACTAAATGACAGTAATGTGGAAGAAATAAAAAAAAAAACAAAGACAGGAAGATAAATACATTAAATAAAAAAAAAGTGTACAACCAGTCAAGAGTTAAACACATGTATTTAATTAGCACAACAAAAAAGAAATCTTGGAGGTAAGAATGTTGTTCCATGCAATAGGTAAATAAAAAATATTGACTTGTGAATGACAATTTTAAAACCAAGTTAACAACAGTTAAGTTTATTTAACATTCATTTTCATTTTACTTAAAAATCTACCTGAATGTTCTGTTCGGCAATGAATTGTGGCTCTCCTTCATCAAGTATTTTCAAAAATACTCTCATCAACTCTGCTAAAAACTGTGGGTACTGAGGTAATGACACAACACTCTGGTGAGCAAAATCAAAAGATGAGTATTATCAATAATCTGCAGTAACATATAACACAGAACACAAATTTAAATAACAGAATCATTTTTACTTATACTAATACAGACATAAAGAAAGAGATTAGATCAGAAAAGTGATGGCAGCAATATGGAATCAAAATTACTAAGCACAAAAACAAAGCTCAAAATTTTCAAATCAAATGTATTATCCACCTTTTATTATGCATACAAGAACTGGAAAACAACTAAAGAAATAGAAAATAAACTGGATGCATTTTAAAACAAATGCATCAGAAAATACATTATGTACTAAGGAAAGAACTTAAGACCAGTGCAGAAATAAGAGAAATGACAAAGCATCCAAAAATATCATATGTAATCAAGACAAGAAGATGGTCAAAAGTAGTGATGAGAAGAGACAAGAGAACCTCAAAGCAGGTCCTCAAAGGGGAACAAGAGGGTAAACGAAAAAGAACTAAAGAAACAATAAAAAGAACACAGAGGTGAGAGGCAATATCAATAGACATCAGATCCCTTGCCAAGATTGAGCAACATGCCCAGAAAAGAGACATGCAGTGACATACAATGCAGGTCCTGTGCAAGGTCTGACACTTGATAACAAGATTGTCAGACACAGAATCTAGAATTTCTTTCCCATGTGCCGTCTTCAGCTTGAAAGGACAATAGATATATAGTATAATGGTACACAGATCATATGCTGAGAATAGGCAATATGTAACTACCACACCAGACCTTCATGAAAAGAAGGTAAACCAAAACAAACTACATAAAACAATTTACAAAAGAGCTAAAATATTACTTAATTAATAAACATAACTTACAAAATCTTTTCATATGATGTAAAAAAATTGTGAGTTACAATTTCTACTCTATGTGCCATCTTAAGTCCAAGATGAACTAATAATAAGACATAATGTAATAATGATATCAATTCCAAAAACATAATTTTACATAGACATTTTTTATAAAAAGTATGCAAGCGGTGGGGAAACTGGTAGTCAAGAGGGTTAAACCAGTCATTTGCAAATTAGGTGACGTCAATTTGATTCCTGAAAGGTAGTTTTACTTCTATCATCTGTCTGAGTTGACATAAGTGAAATTTGGACACTATATAAATACTAAACTGGAAATACAGCTTTTATCCCCAATTCCTCAGTAAGCACAGACATCTCTAACAATGGAACATATACAAATGTATATAGTTTATTTTTTTTAACCTTCTGCATATGCCTCTAGATATCAATATTAATAAGTTCGAAGAAAGCATTACATTTTGAAAATAGTTGTTCTTAAATAAAATCAGCTAATAAAAATTGTTAGAACAATGAGCTTTACCATCATAGAGATTTCATCATCAGTAATTAAGGATCACAAATAAAAACATAATGTACTCACACAACATTAAATTTACATAACATTAATACAAATCTACTGACGAAAAGAAAGAAAACATGAACAATTCTAATACCTCAAAATTTTCACTTAGCTCTTGGGTAGCTTTCAACTTCTTTTCAACAACTGAAAACAAGCAATGCAAACAAAATAAATTTTATTTTGAATTAGAGAGTAACAAAATAAATAGACAGGATTGACTCACAAAGACAGGACGATAAATACATTAAATTTAAAAAATGTACAACCAGAGCGAATTTTGCTCGCATCATTTATTGAAATATCAATCCACAATTAACATTTTTCTATTCATTTACACAAGCTGTAATTAATATATGTATTTTTGTAAAAACAAAAAAATTGTTATGTTAACAAAAATGTTGGAATACTGTCAAAATTGGCATAATACATTAATTTGATATTTTCCCTACAATTGTAGCTGACAATGGAAATAAATTCACATTATAAATGTTCACTTACTTCCAGGTGTTGTATCAGCAATCAGCTGAACATAAGACTTGAATGCAGTCAGCTGAGCTGCTGCATCTTGTGGACTCATGGGAGACCCAACCATTGTCAATCGAGCTGACCAAACCCTACAAGAAATTAGAAATGAAGACCATACATTGTCACTGTGATGATGCTATAACTTAATAAATAACAAGTTACTAATTAAAAGCAATAACAATTTACATATTGTTCGTTAATATCACAACGATTAAGAATATTACAGTGCTGAATCCTATAAATAAAAACCATTATGAACTTTAAACCATAATAACTTTATCAATTAATGTACTATATTTTTCAAATGGGTAAGATATATATTATATTATTGAGGACTAGTGTTAAAAACTGACATCACATCATAAGATTATGTAATATAAAAGATTGATTAGCACCGATGGACTGGTGTTAATACTGAGTGTTGTAATGTCAAGGTTAAAATTTATTTCAAGCATATATATTTTTACTAATATTTTTACCAAACTACTCACGAATCATGATTTCGTGCTACCAACTGTCTGTCAAAACACTAAAAGAACATATCTCTTCAATGTTCTGGTCTTTTGATGCCTTAATTTCTCTTCATTATCCAAGCTATTCTAAGAATTTTTCTGTAGCATTATAACTATGTTTTGAATGAACCAATTTTCAAGCTCTTCATTGTCAGGGATGAAATGGATTGGTTCTTTTTGCTCAGTTAGTGGACATTACATAAATGTTTTCTGTACATTTAAATAAAAATTCTTGATCTTCACTGTGTTTTTTTAACAGACTCAATTAGCTCTTCTAATCCCTTTGCACAGCCTATTTGCACTCTGGTATTATGTTGCCATTTATTGTGAATGAGGTTGCAAGTCACAAAACTGCCAAAAATTTCCTACATTTCTCATACCCTGAAAGAGATGGGAGTTAAGATGGGCACAGCCAGAAATGAGAAACTTAGTGTATGTATAAGAAGACTTAACCAATACAGAACTGGAGTCGTCGTCATTGGACAATGTGAGACTTGCTGTGGACTGAGGAGGGGATCTGAGCACCTATTGACATGTTTGGAGTGCAATGATGATGAGCTGCAAATAACTCAATTTCTCATATCCTCAGCAATGAAGTTCAACAGGAGGTATGAGGTAATGCACAGTGTCTCAATCCTTTTTGGACTTCAAACCAATGTGATGTTTCATGCATTATCCTGATAGTCTTTTGTTGTTCATGATATATTAGTTCAATAATATGTTTCAGTTGTGCTGAAAAACCCATGCCCTTAATAATAATATTCTATAATTTATGACATTTTTCACAGCCAAAGGTTTACTGTAATCTAAAACTATAGAGTCTCAAAACCATATAGAAATTATTGTAATATAATGCATCTCTTTGTCTCTATCTCTAAATGTCTATCTGCCACTGGTTAGCTGAGCGGCAGTGTTCCCTAGCGTTTGGCTTTTCATGTCAAGGCGCTGTGCCACTGAGTACAGTTTCGATCCTGCTTAGGTCCATATTTTTTTATGTTGTTGATTATTTGTCAATTTTTCCGAGTGCTGTAAACATACCTCTTCCTCTGAATTGATTTGCTAACTCTATCTCATTGAGGGAGCAGATTCCTCCCGCTCTTGCCTCTCTGATCAATGTTCTTCTCAGTGTCTCTGGGTCAGCCTCTTTTTCTTTTACCTACTGTTTCCCATATGAGGGCCTGCTTTGTTATTCGGTTATTATCTCTCCTCATGACATGTCCAATATATGACCATCGTCTTCTTCTTGATTACTGAAGATAGTGGTTGACTGCCGATTTCTCTAATTTCTTTTGAATTCGTTCCACGCTATACCAAGTATTTTTCTTTGACATTTATTTTTGAATGCGTTCAACTTTGTTTCTATATATCTTGTTGTTTTCCAGCTTTCACACACATACGTAAGGGTAGATAGTACATTTGATTTGAATAGTCTAAGTTTTGTGTTTGTGCTGATGAGTTTTGATTTCCACAACTTTTCAAGGCTTCTGAAAGACATTGCTGCTTTAGCTATTCTGATTCTAATTTCTTGTATCTCCTTCCCAATCAATATGACAAGATAGATAAAAGTGGTTGATCTCTTCCACTGGTTTATTTTCCATGTATATTCTGTCATCTGTTGGAATTAAGCTTTTTGTGATTGATCTCAAGCCCAATTTTGCTGGCTATTGATGATAGTTCATTTGTGTTTTCCTGCATCGTTTTTATTTGGCTGCTAATGAGAACTATGTCATCAGCAAAGTCGAGGTCCTCCAAATGGTCTCCTTGTATCCATTCGATACTTTTGTTACCAGTGCAGCATTTCTTCATTATGAAGTCCATAACATAGGGCAGAACTACAATCTCAAAAACAGAAACCTTGCGTGCCAAAGTGGCACATATTGCAGAGATCTCTGCTTCTAAAATTTATGGCTGTTTCCATAACAATGCTTTTTACAATGACAGCATGTCAAGCCATAGATCAACCTCCTTAGTCGCCTCTTATGACATGCCTGGAAGGTCACCGTGTCACTATTCTTTACTTTCCTCATAATGAGGCCCCGGTAACACACAGGAGACTAAAAATTACTAAACCTTAAAATAAAAAGAGAGAATTTTTCAAATAAAGAAGTTTGAATTGTATTATATTAGGGTTATAATAGGGAGTTTACACTTGCATTTATACAGCATTTACAGTAATTTACACAGTACAGGTTTTAACCAATTTACTACTTTACATAGAGCCAAAATTATAAACATAAGGAGAAGGTATCAGAATATGTCTGATATTGTTTTTCGTCAAAATATTAATATTATAATTATATTGTATATATTATTATAACAACCAATTCATTAAAATTACGAGTTAGTTAAAGTAGATCTATACAATAATAATATATAAAATAAAATATAGACTGATATACAGTATATCTATTTTTTTATACTAATACGATACACTCACTGACTATGCAGATACAGTATTATGTGTACATCATACATCAAATTTTACTTGTTACTAAGTTAATAACTTAAGTAACTACTATATGGTCACTATATAATAATTATAATAATAAAAAATAATTATAAAACTAATAAACTACTACTAGACTGAAGACTACTACACTTACACTACACTAAGTCACACTACATTTATTACTATTACTACTATACTTACTATAACTTAACTTGATAATTTTACGTTGTAGCAATCATCAGCAATGCAATGTTACATTATCGATAACTCCATTGAATTTGAAAGCAATAATTAAAAGCCCGTTGGGCGGAACACTTCAAAGAAATTCTTAACCGTCCACTACCTCACAGTTTAATAGATTTTGAAGCTGAAACACCAGCAGCAGAATTAGATGTAAATTTAGATGACTTCACCTTGAGTGAAATAGAAACCACCTTAAAGCTAATGACCAATAACAAGGCTGCTGGAGAGGATAAGTTAACAGCTGAGATCCTCAAGGCAATTGATAGCCATAATTTAATACATCTCCAAAAAATGTTCAACATCATTTGGAAAACAGAGAAGACGCCTCATAAATGGGAAAAAGGAATCATTGTTAAGATCCCAAAAAAGGGCAATCTTAGAGATTGTAACAATTGGAGAGGCGTGACACTTTTGTCAGTTGCCTCAAAATTATTCTGTAAAATCATCCTAAATAGAATAAAGGATTCAATAGATACAGTAATGCGTGAAGAACAGGCTGGGTTTAGAAAAGGGAGAAGCTGTCTTGACCACATTTTCACTCTACGACTTATATTGGAGGAACACATTGAAAAGCAAAACCTTTTGTACTTAACTTCATCGACTTCAAAAAAGCATTTGATAGTATTCATAGAGATTCTTTGTGGAAAATTCTGAAGCAATATGGCTTACCATCAAAAATCATAAATATTATCAAAGACATGTATGATGGTTACACATGTGCAGTTCGAACAGAGGAAGGACTGAGCGAATGTTTCCCAATAGAAACTGGGGTTAAACAAGGATGTATTTTATCGCCCTTGTTATTTGGAATTGTTATGGACTTCATAATGAAGAAATGCTGCACTGGTAATAAAGGCATCGAATGGATACAAGGAGACCATTTGGAGGACCTGGACTTTGCTGATGACATAGTTCTCATCAGCAATCAGATAAAAACCATGCAGGAAAACACAAATGAACTATCATCAATAGCCAGCAAAATTGGGCTTGAGGTCAATCATGAAAAGACTAAAGTCATGAAAAGTTTAATTCCAACAAGTGACAAAATATACATGGAAAACAAACCAGTAGAAGAGATCGATCACTTCATCTATCTTGGAAGTCACATTGATCGAGAAGGGGATACGAGCAAAGAAATTAGAATCAGACTGGCTAAAGCAGCAATGTCTTTCAGAAGCCTTGAAAAGTTGTGGAAATCAAAACTCATTAGCACAAACACAAAACTTAGGCTATTCAAATCAAATGTACTATCAACCCTTACGTATGCGTGTGAAAGCTGGAAAACAACAAGAGATATAGAAACAAAGTTGAACGCATTCGAAAATAAATGTCTAAGGAAAATACTTTAAATACTTGGTATAGAATGGAACGAATTCAAAACAAACGAGGAAATTAGAGAAATCGCCAATCAACCACTAATATCTTCAGTAATAAAGAAAAGACGATGGTCATACGTTGGACATGTGATGAGAAGAGATAATAATCGAATAGCAAAGCAAGCCCTCATATGGAAACAACAGGTAAAAGAAAAAGAGGAAGACCCAGGGAGACACTGAGAAGAACATTGATGAGAGAGGCAAGAGCAGCAGGAATCGGCTCCCTCAATGAGATAGAACTGCTTGCACAGAACAGAGACAGATGGCGAGATTTGATAAAATATCTTTAAAAGAAAACTGCTAGAACAAAAATTCATATAGGAGAAGGTGTATCTTGGTCTACGCCCTATGGGCCGGTTACGGCTCGAAAGATCAATAGATAGATAGATAGAATTAATAGCATAATACATATTATTACATTGAATATTCAATATTGATTCATTATTAGTAGTAAGTAAGTGACAAGTGTATTATTATTACAAAATTGTTTTCAATATTCATTTTTCAAATATTGTGTTGTGTAGTTATCGATAACAGGGGTTATATACACTCATTAATTATATTATATACTGTGCTGTATATGATTTTTTAAATGAAATAAACTATTTAACATACTGAACCTTCTATATTTTTCCACTAACACATCAATACATGTCCTTCAGCAAGGTATCCCGTTTCTTCTAAAACGGCAGATTTCAATCTAATCCTGAAATTCACAATTTGCACCGCCGCAAAAAAAAGTTGTGTTGCTTTTGTACACTGTGTATTTGCCAGTTTGGAGTGCGGCTTAAAAACCGCTTATTATTTTAGTTATCTCTTTACTGATTTGAAACATGGTACAATTGATTATAAATTTGAAATATTAATTAAACAAATATTTAAAATGCATGTTATATTAATTTTATCACATTTTATTTCATAAGCAAAATGCATGTATGTAATTTTTTTATTTCACGAAAATAATAACACTCACTCTGCCCGCTGAATATACTAAACACTGACACTCGAACGCTTTACTGCTAAGGCTTACAATAAAAATGGTAGTCATATATTGTTTTGGCCGGGAACTTTTCTCAGTTTCTGCTGCAGGTTACAAATTCTAAATAAAACAACGCCTTGCGTAATAATAATAACAACAATGTAAATATATTTACTTGGAATAATTTTGACTTAAGTTAATAGTACAATCGACAGTGTAGTCTTTGAATATCCGAGGCGCGAATGTGATAAGTTACTACATCGACCAAGCATCGGCTGAGCCACACCCCACGTTCGCAGTACCGACAGTTCAAATGAGTTTGAGTTCCCAGCCCTACGACCGTAACGTTATCACTTATTATCAATTACCGACCAATCCCACCTCGCCTAATTACTCCATGACAAAAGCAGTGTGCTTTTGTCTATACAGTATAAACGTCACGTAATACTCAATTTAGATTGCTGCCACCACTTTATTATCTTCTTTCTTTCCTCACATGCCTTTCAGCGTCGAGGGGAAATCAATTTGCGGTTTTTTCATTTTTTGCTCTTCTTTTCGCCCCTCCTGCTGTGGTTTCCTAGTGTTTCTAATATTCCATCAATCCATCATCTTTCTTGTGGTCGGATCTTGAGTCTGGTGTTCTCGCAACATTTATTGAAGACTCGTGTTGTGTTTTGATCTTTCTGCCTTGTCACATTTCCAAACCATTTTATTTGTTGTTTCTTTATACTTTATATATTCTACGGCGGGGGTTATTTCTAGCTTTTTTTCCTCAGTTCTTCATTAATGATTTTATCTCTCAGACTGTTTCTTGTCATTTGTCTAACACATTTCATCTTAGTAGAGGTTATTTTTCTTATTGTTCGTGTATCTAGGGTCCAGAATTGGCATTTGGTAGCACAATGTTGGGATGAAGATTGTATTGTAGATGGCTCGTTTTGCCTCAAGAGTTATTTCCTTGTTGGACAATAGTAGTGATAGCTGTCTATTGATTTGACAGGGGTTGTTGCATCTTGAGTCTTTCTGCTGTTACTGAATTGTCGTTTGTCACTAGACTTCCTAGGTATTTAAATGTCTCGACTTGTTTTAGTAGTTGTCTGCCATCTATAATTATGTTGATGTCCTGTTTCTCTTTTGTGATATTCATGACTTCTGTTTTGTTGATGTTGATTTTCATGTTGTATTTTGTGCCTGTGCAGTTGAGTCTATTTAAGTGTTCTTGTAGGTCTATTTTTTCCATGTATTAGCGTCTGATCATCTGCGAATAGAAGCTTGTTGATCTCCTCTGTCTCTGTTGGGTTGGCTAACTTGCATATATATAGTCAATGTAGGTAGTAAACAGTAGGGGAATAGTACGCAACTCTTTCTTACACCTGAGCTAACTTCAAAGTGTCACCACAAAGACACTAGTGTGCTAGGTTACAGCTAAGACAGTCATGTACAACCAAGTGTAGACAGTACAATAAGTGTAGTTATATTATTTTATGCTGAATATATTGTAAACTTTCAAGTTCAGTGCAGCAGGAGGTCGATACCTGGGAGTCATGACCCAGGTGGACCCCCACCACCCCTAGGGTGTCAAGAAACTAAAGAACCAAAACAGTGCTTGGCCGGGTCTGTTTCTGATGATCAGATTTCATCCTGCTGTGAAGCTGTGTATAAAGAGTTTCCCCATTATTGATTAGAGTCAGAAAAAGAATTGTCACACAGTTCAGTTTCAGTACATGAATGAAAAGAAGAACACTTAAATAGACTTAGCAGCACAAGTACCAAATACAAAATAGAAATCAACACCAGCAGATAGAAATTGTGTACATTGCAAAAGAAAAACAGAACATAAAATGATAGATATCAGACAATTAAAACATGTGGATGAATTTAAATATCTAGGAAGTATAGTGATAACTTATGGGAGCTGCGAAAGCACAATGGTTAGTGAACTGGACTACAAAGGGCAAGAGGTTGGGTTTGATCCCAACCGACGGCCTCTGGGTTCACCCAGCCTTAAATGGGTACCAAATTTTTTCTGGGAAAGTAAAGCTGCACGGGTGTAATACCGACCACATTACCTTAAAAATAATGTGCTGAAGGTGTGTAAAATTTATGGTCACTAACACCATATTCCCTATACGCCACTTGGCGTGATGGGCGCTTTTTACTTTTTTTTACTTTATAATGACAATTCACAAGCAACAGAAATAGACGCAAGAGGAAACAGACAAAGCTTGTCAAATCATCAGACAACTATCACCATTGCTGTCCTGCAAGGAAATAACATAAGAGACAAGACTGGCGCTCTGCAGCACTATCTTCACCCAATCATTGTGCTACCAATGCCAGTCCTGGATCCTTGATGCAAGAACAATAAAAAGAATAATCACTAATGAGATTGAATGTATTAGACAAATGACAATAGATAGTCTGAGAGATAAGATCAGAAAGGAAGAACTCAGACAAAAGGTATAAATAATTCCTACATTAGACTACATAAATAAACAACAAATAAAATAATTTGGTTACGTAAAATAGACAAAAAGATAAAAACACAGTATAACAAGACTTAAATAAATTTTGCAGGAACACTAGACTCAAGTGTTGACTGGAAAATAGATGGATTGATGGAATATTAGAAATAGGAAACATAAAAGCAGGGGAGGCCAACAGAAGAGCAAGTCTGCAAATGATGTCTCCCTTCGACGCTGAAAGGAAAAAGGACGTTCAGTTATGAGACATATCAGGCATGTGCGCTCACGTGACTGCTCTAAGAATCATACATGCTATAGCTTGGCATCTTCAACAAAAATTCCCTATTTACACTCATTTCCCACTATTAAACAATTGCCTGATAGCTGCACTTAGCTTTTCTACACCTCCAAACATGTAACAATAGATTTAAGGTAAAGAGGGATTATCACATTTTAAGCCCATGTTCTTATGCAATTGATTTCATTTACAAGAAGACAGTACTTTTTCAGTGATCAGCTATTGTTTTCCATTGAGACCAGCTTGGGTCACTAACAAGATAGTGTGTCTGAAGTCCTCACCAGTTTCCCATAACTTGTCATGCAAGGGTAGTTTCTGTGGGCCATATTTGTGTTATTAGGATGTTAATTGTCCTGCAGCCCTGTCGGATATGTTCTGGAGTTTGTCTGGGATGCTTCACAGTCACATGTTCCAAAGTCACCAAGAACTATCTTGTGTAGGCGAGCTCTAAAAACAACAGTGACCTAGTTCTGAGCTTGAACATCTTGGTCTGCTAATTTCTTTTCAGCTTATTTCAGCTGTCATATGTTCAGGTTCATATTTTCATAAAATGCTCCCCATTCTGTTTTTTTTTTTTTTAAATTACAGTTTGTCTCTCAATCTCCAGTTCCATGCAACTATCCTTATTCCTTCCAAACACATACAAAATTAATAGGACGTGAATTTTAAAAGTTGTATCCAATTAAATATATATTAAAGTAGACCACTGCCAAGAAAACATTGCTGTTTAAAGCATTTTACTTTGAGTTTGTTATTTTCCTTTAAAATGTTATAGGAGAAATAAAATAATTAAGTACTTACAATAGAAAGATATCAGCGAACATGTAGTGACAATGAATCTAGACAATATTAAATTTAGATGTCTTGTGACAAAAATTTGTTAGGACATTTTTACAACATAATTTATAAATACCACTCACTGTTTTCAAGAAGTCTATCAAGCTCATGCTTTGGATTATCAATAAAATCATCTGTTAAATAAATAAAAACAGTATTTATGGAGGTAATAAAGTGTTACTTAATGGTGAAACAAAAACTCCAGATTCCTCCAGAGAAATCAACTGTGTACATATCTTACACATAATAAACCAAACAAATTAAAATCATAGATGTATTTATGTCACCCAGATTTTAAGAGCTCGTCTATTATATACAATTTAAATAAAATTTTCAAAATTCTCTCTCTCTTCTTGTGTCCTTAATGAAACAAGTATTCAACTTTTCCTATTTTGTTTTAACAAATCTTGCAATAGATTCATTAAAATATCTGTTTTATTTACATTAACAAGATTTGCAATAAATACAACTCTTCTGGTTTAATTTCGTTAACTAGTTTTGCAGCAAGGTTTTCTGCTACAATTGCATTATTAAGTGTTGCAAATATGGAGAGTTTATTTGTATTGCTATTATTACTATTACTTAGAACAAGTGAAACTGCAATGTTAGATTTGCTTGAAAGATACTAACAAATGTATGTAAAACAGAACAGCAATATAGTTGATTCTTCAAACTATAACTTACTAATCTCATCATTCTGACTTCCTTCAACTATTTGGAAAAGTGCAACTTGTCTATATACATTATTAATAACTGTTTTTTTATCCATTCACATAAGCTTGCTATTTATTTGACAAACTGCTCTCAAATTCAGATCGTTTTTCACTTTCCATGTAAATGGTGACAACATTTCATTGTATAAACACTGGCACTGGCTAGTTGTGAGTAGAGTTTATTAAAATGATTAAGTATTTTCTGTTCAATTACTTTTAAGGAATTATGTATTTATAGGGATTTGATGGAGTCAAAGGCATATTTTCTTGTTGAAAGAATATGAGATCATATGACTGTTTTCCATGCCATGACACCAAGCTATCCAGTATTTTCTATCTTTGTCATCCGCGATCTTTTTTTCCTTTTATTTTGCCAGTTGTAACCAAGTATTCCAACTTTCCTCTTTTCATGATGTGCCCGAAAAATGTTGATTGTTTCTTTCTGATGTTTTTAGGAGCTCCCTTTTTGTCTTGGCCTTTTTCAGAATTTCCTCATTGGTCTTTTTAACTGTCCAGGGAACTTTCAACATTCTTCTGAGAAATCCCATCTCTGTGGCCTCTAATCATCTTTCCATTTGTTTGTCTACTGTCCATGATTCACTTCCATAGGTCAGAATTGGTTCTATCTAGCACCAATGAACTCTCTTTCTCACTTCTATTGACATATATTTGTTGCATAAGATATTTTTCATTTTATGAAATGCTATTTTGGCCTGAGCTATTCTGCTTTTTATTACACACCAAAGTAGTGCATGGACATTTACAGCATGTTCGACAGGCAGAATAGTCAAAGAAGACAGTGGTGCATACGTCATGACCATGAGTAGCATAACGATGGAGGTGATGGCAGTGACCAGGGCATTCAACTGGTTAGAGTCACAAGACTATACCCATGCCTGTATGCTGAGTGATTTGATGACCATGATAAAAAAAAAAGTGGAGGCGGGCTCTGTACGCATGTAATGGGTAGAGTCGTTGCGGAAGTACAAAATACGTAAGGTCACCTTTGTCTATGTCCCTGGACATGCGGTGGTACGGGGAAACGAACGAGCGGACAGGTTGGCTAGCTGTGCTGTTGTTGAGGACGGGCAACCAATGGATCGGGCGGACATCATCAATGCCCTCCGAGATGTGGGAAGAGCACATGACTTCGACAAACACAGATCCACGTCACTTCTTCGGATGAAAGATATGGGAGTTAAGATGGGCACAGCCAGAAATGAGAAACTTAGTGGGCGTGTAAGAAGACTTATCAACCAACATAGAACTGGAGTCGTCAGTCGCTGGACACTGCGGGACTTGCTGAAGAGGGGATCTGAGCACCTATGGACATGTTCGGCGTGCAATGATGATGACCCGCAAATAACTCAATAAATAGTACAGTTGATCACAGAGATCCATGTTCAGCTGCCATCATCGGCTTGATGAATTCTTCTGCCTCACTACACCACGTGTTTAAACGCTCGCTCTCTATCTGCAGCTCTCCAGCAACCTGTTCCCAATCTTAACCCTGACGGTACATCAAAACATCGTCGGCATAGGACATTGCCCTCCCTGACCTATGATTTGTGAGGTTGTATTCGGGGTTTGTGGAGGAGACCAACAAAATGAAATACCTAGGATTGTGGTTTGATTAGAGCCTTGCATTTACTGAGCGCAGAGACCGAAAGGGAGCTCCTAAAAACATCAGAAAGAAACAATCAACATTTTTCGGACACATCGTGAGAAGAGGAAAGTTGAAATACTTGGTTACAGCTGGTAAAATTAAAGGAAATGGAGATCGCGGACGACAAAGATAGAAAATACCGGATAGCTTGGTGTCATGAGCCGCGATAGCTCAGTGGTTAGTGAACTGGACTACAAAGGACAAAAGTAGGGTTCGATCCCAATCGACGGCTTCCGGTTCACCCAGCCTTTAATGGGTACCGGATTTATTCTGGGAAAGTAAAGCGGCACGGTCGTAATACCGACCACATCACCACAAAAATCATGTGCCGAAGGTCTGTAAAATTTATGGTCACTAACACCATATTCCCTATACGCCACTTGGTGTGACGGGGTACTTTACTTTTACTTTGGTGTCATGGCATGGAAAACAGTAAACAACAGAATTGATACGATGCACAGTAGATAGAAGATTGTGGAATGGACATGATCGCCTACGCCAACCGGTGTGGCACATGATGATGATGATAGAATAAGTACAGTAAAGTCTCGATTATGCGGTACTCAATAATCCGGAATTCTCAATTTAACGGACTTTTTTTTTTTTTTTAAATTATTATAGGGAGAAAGCTTGAATCATGTTTTGTTCAGTTAAATTAAATGCCTTTATCCGGAAATCGAAAACGCTACAACACGGTTTGTGCGCTGCGCTTACTTCTACAGGCTCTATCATTACACAATATTGCGTTTACAATAGTGTATTTACAGTAATATACTTCAAATAGGAGCGAACATATTTTATTCAATCCAGACATTGTGTCTCCAAATATTCCAAGTAAAAGCGACAGACAGTCTATATCTTCACTTTTTCCCCGACTAAATGTTTTTGTCGGGAAATCTTAGTCGTGCCAAAAACACTTATCTACATGATTTTACAAATTTGCTTAATTTTCTCATAGCCTGCTTTAGATCTAAAGTTGGTCATGAATTTGTCAAAATATGGCGTTTGACAGTCTGACCGAACATTAGAAGCAGACGTATTGTTTGTGAAAATTGAAGAGCCCATAACTTTGATGATTATAAATCAAAGGTTGAGCAGCCGGCGTGCAGTGACATAGAGATGGTGAGAAGAAAGGGGAGGGGTTCAAAAATTACCGACTGGAAATTCAAAAAGAGTAAGATACAGAGTTTGACGTTAGTTTGTCTCAGACATTTGTGCAAGCTGAAATTCGTTCCATCAGTATAAATTATACATGATATGCTATAAACGCATGTGTGCATACTTTTTAACGGAATACATTTTTGTGTTAAATAATGGCCTCTGCGAGTGCAAACCACACCTCAATTTCCCGCAAAGGTAACGCAAGCGAACTGTATTGACACTGAACCAGAAGATTGAAATCGCTAGTAGACTTGAAAAAGGCGTTAATCGCAACGTTTTGATGACTGAATTTGGCATAGCCTCTTCAACATTATATGACATACGAAATCAAAAAGATGAGTTGTTTAAGTTTGCGTCGGAGTCTGAAAGCAGCAACAATATACACCAGAGACGAAGTATGAAACGGCCAAAATTTGAAAAACTCGACGACGTCCTTTATGTGTGGTTTTTAGAAAGAAGAAGAAAAGGAATGCCAATATCATGACCCATGTTGATAGAGAAAGCTAGTGAATGTCACACGAATTTAAATATTTCTGAGCATTGCAATTTTTCAATCATGTTTTTTCATAAATTTTGAGTTTGGTTTTCTTACTCTCGATTATCCAGAAAAATTCAATTATCCAGAATGGGTTCTTCCCCGAGCATTCCGGATAATCGAGACTTTACTGTAGTTATGAAAGCTAGGAAAGGTCTGGCTACAATGAAGCTATTGGCAGCGACAGATTTAAACAAATTTCACATTTTTCTCTAAATCAGGGACTGGTCCTTTCTGTAATTGTGTATGCTCTGTGATGTTTAATTTAGTCTAAATGACAGGTCATCCTCAATGTACATCTCAAAAGTACATAAGTTCTTGGATCACCTTTGAAATATCTCTCTCAATATGTCACAAACGACGCCGGTGTTGTATTGGTGGACAAGTCTTCTTTGCATTGCTGCTAGCGCTCACGTTTGGCATTTCCCACCTTGACCCGGTATTCGTGCGGTCTGTTCATGGTTGCGGATTCTGGGTAACTTTTGTCATTTTTTTTCTTCCAGTGTCCGTGAGGGCATTCAAAATGTCATTGCCATTCTGTACTTAACATTAGTCAAACTGGCAAGTCATTCAACATGCTCATTACCTCTTAACCCCCACGTGATGAGGCATAATTTTGTTAGACAAGACCTCCACACAGATTCTAACCACTTCTGTCAAGCCCAGCCATTTGCGCTCTTTTTGAGCACATTCATTGAGTCACTGAGGAAACACATGTGTATAAGTCTGTGCATCTTCTACCTTTCAGCTCCCCGTGGAGCGTAAGTCTTCAACAAACACTTTCTGAGCACATTCATTGAGTCACCGAGGAAACACATGTGTATAAGTCTGTGTATCTTCTACCTTTCAGCTCCCCGTGAAGCGTAAGTCTTCAACAAACACTTTCTGAGCACATTCATTGAGTCACCGAGGAAACACATGTGTATAAGTCTGTGCATCTTCTACCTTTCAGCTCCCCGTGGAGCGTAAGTCTTCAACAAACACTTTCCAAGTCGTTCTGTTTCTTGCCATTCTTTTAAGTTCATTCCATGTCTTCCCCATCATCTTACCTCTGCTCCCATGTTTGTAGAGTTTTTTCGGCTTTTTTTTTACAGTACGATATAGCCAGTCCCATGCTCAACCCCAATAAGTTGTCTCTTACGGATATGCCAGCTAGTGAACATGGCCACAATTCTTTACTCTCCTTTCGGGCCCCGGCAGCGCACGGACGAAGTCTGTATCACGTGCCATACTAATTATTTAGTGACAGCTATAATTTCCATGATCAAACTAATTGTAGACAATGCAAAGACACCACCGTCTTCCTTTACAATTCTACCTCCAACATGAGCTGATGATGTACATCGAGCTCCTTACGTGCGGAATAACAGACCCGTCTGTGTCAATGATTGCGTCACTCTCAGAAGAGTTCTAAAAATAATAGACCCGTCTGTGTCAATGATTGCGTCACTCTCAGAAGAGTTCTAAAAATAATAGACCCGTCTGTGTCAATGATTGCGTCACTCTCAGAAGAGTTCTAAAAATAATAGACCCGTCTGTGTCAATGATTGCGTCACTCTCAGAAGAGTTCTAAAAATAATAGACCCGTCTGTGTCAATGATTGCGTCACTCTCAGAAGAGTTCTAAAAATAATAGACCCGTCTGTGTCAATGATTGCGTCACTCTCAGAAGAGTTCTAAAAATAATAGACCCGTCTGTGTCAATGATTGCGTCACTCTCAGAAGAGTTCTAAAAATAACAGACCCGTCTGTGTCAATGATTGCGTCACTCTCAGAAGAGTTCTAAAAATAACAGACCCGTCTGTGTCAATGATTGCGTCACTCTCAGAAGAGTTCTAAAAATAACAGACCCGTCTGTGTCAATGATTGCGTCACTCTCAGAAGAGTTCTAAAAATAACAGACCCGTCTGTGTCAATGATTGCGTCACTCTCAGAAGAGTTCTAAAAATAACAGACCCGTCTGTGTCAATGATTGCGTCACTCTCAGAAGAGTTCTCAAAAATCGAGGCCTGAACTTCTGCCGCAACGACCAAGACGTTTTGGTGATTACTGTTTCTATGTGACGACAATGAGAAAGGGTACTGCACTCTGAAGGCACTCATACCCATTCTTCCCTAAGTTATATATCTTCAACTGAGCACACGTGCTGGCCAATATCCAAAGCCTCTCCCGTCCATGATTTTCCTATTTTAAACCTGCTGCTTTTTTAAAATCATAAATTTATAATATAGCGTATGATATGGGTCAGTACTGATTCAAAAGTAGACACGTGCACGACAAAGTTATATTCTGTCTGCCATTATTGGGAGACCAAGGAGACAACACATCTTCCTACACTCACTATCTTTTGTGCACCCAATGATGATGCTCGTTGCCTCATTTTGTATCATTATCAGTCGTTCCATATGTGTAATGCTGCTGAGAGTCAGGATTGTCAGTGCAAACTCAATTTCAAACAAGACCAGCCTCTGGTATAGGAGAGCAAGATGACCCTATTGTAATTTTATGTTAAATACATATATGTGTGTGTATGTTTGTTCCTGCTAAAGGCATATTGAGATGAAACGTCGTTCTAATTTGTGTACTCCGCTTCTTACATACAACTTTAACCACACCGTTTTTCTTTTCTAATTTGTTATATGTATATATATATATATATATATATATATATTTAACGTTCGCCAATTTGTGCTGCTGCTATGACCTTTGCTGTAGACCTTTTGTAGCTTACAATACTACCAGGTCTATATGCTTGCTAAAAAGCATCGCTCCGATCAAACCATACATCTAAGTATCTGATTGCATGAGTTCTCACCCCAACCTCTCAACACAGAATCACATTTATCGTTCATTTGTTGTCTATGCCATTATTCAAAGACAGCCATGTTGCCGTTGCCATCGTCAGGTTGACAGATGCTTTTGCTACCTTGCCACCTCACGCCACACGTTTAGCCGACCGAGCTCTGTCTGAAGTTCGCTCGCAAGTCTCTCTAGTTTGTGCATACATAATCATCACGTTGCAGAACACTGCGGACAAGCTACTGGAGAAAAATTGAAAGATTGTTGTCTCTATAATCACCTTGAACGTATACGTGCATTCCTACCCACACTCGGAGGTTATAAATATAACCTGGTGTGGAGTATCTTGGTTATTCCTAATGAAGTATCAGTGGCGTGGCTCCCCCTTAACAATCATATTGGTAGCACGGAAACACCGGTGGAAGTAATGGAAGCTGCCGATGTCACAGATTGATGACATACATTGGAGTTAAGTTTGATCGCAGTCTGTATATTAGGAACCATGTTGACCACACGGTAAGAAAAATCCGCAAAGGACTAGCCGCCAAGACATGGCGGTTGCTAACATTGGACAGAGGCTACTTAGAATTTATACCCTTGCATCTTTCACCCTTTTAGTCCCTGGCGCCAACTGAGTATGACCTAGCAATCCTCACTGTCAGTACAAATTAGTGTTCTACATCACAGATCTTTCTCTCTCTCTCTCTCTCTCTCTCTCTCTCTCTCTCTCTCTCTCTCTCTGTGTCTGTCAGTATGTGTCTGTCTGTATTTTTCTCTATCAGTGTGTTTGCGAGTGCATATATGTGGTCAGGAATGGGGGTGAGATTTTATGTATCGATATTTTTTATCCAATCCGGTGGATGCGGATATAAATCAAGGTATTTTTTTTCTAATGGATTTGAAACATGCACCCTAGTCCCCTTACATCACTGACGTGCTCATTACATTAGATATTCAGTCATTGCTGCCAGTCTCTTTGTTTAAGCCATCTTCACCCATAGATCGACGAGCTAAAGAAAGTACAAAATAAAACGATACGCATTATCTTAGGGTGTACTAAAGACCGTCCCTGTTCAGCAATGAGGTATTTCCCCGACTTTCTTAGGGTGTACTAAAGACCGTCCCTGTTCAGCAATGAGGTATTTCCCTGACTTTCTTAGGGTGTACTAAAGACCGTCCCTGTTCAGCAATGAGGTATTTCCCTGACTTTCTTAGGGTGTACTAAAGACCGTCCCTGTTCAGCAATGAGGTATTTCCCTGACTTTCTTAGGGTGTACTAAAGACCGTCCCTGTTCAGCAATGAGGTATTTCCCTGACTTTCTTAGGGTGTACTAAAGACCGCCCCTGTTCAGCAATGAGGTATTTCCCTGACTTTCTTAGGGTGTACTAAAGACCGTCCCTGTTCAGCAATGAGGTATTTCCCTGACTTTCTTAGGGTGTACTAAAGACCGTCCCTGTTCAGCAATGAGGTATTTCCCTGACTTTCCAACCGTGAATGGCAGAATCAAAATCTGGAGGGCACGAGCTACCTGAAAATAGGTGCAGTTTAAGAACATCTATTGTATCAAGAGCTCAACACAAGAAAAGGCGATAGACAAAAAAAAAAGGCAAATCATTGATGTTCCGCGCAGAAGATATCATCAAAAAGGTCTGTGGGCATACACATATTAACACTGGCAAGGAGCAGTTACAGGGGCACATTTTCGTGTATTGTCACGTTCAACAGGTAATACAGGGACCTTAATCCGTGCGTGTCGATGCATTGTCAACGCCTTCATTTGCGATAGCACCGACAATGAAGGTGTAGTCATCTATACAGACGGATCTGTAATACGACACCACATGAGTGCATGGGCATTTACAGCATGCTCTTTCTACAGGCAGAAGTCGAAGAAGACAGTGATGCATACGTTATGACCACGCGTAGCATGACGATGGAGGTGATGGCAGTGACCAGGGCATTCATTTAGTTAGACTCACAAGTCTATATCCACGCCTGTATACTAAGTGATTCGATGAGCATGATAAGACAAAAGTGGATTCGGGGTCAGTACGCAAGTTGAATGAGTCATTACAGAAGTCACCTACACGTAGTCATCTTTGCATACGTCTTTTGGCAAGCGACAGTCATGGGAAATGAAAGCGCGGGCAGGTTGGCTACACGGTCAACTATTGGATTAGACGAACGTCAATAATGCCCTTCGTGTTGCAGAAAGGGCACAGGACTCCGACAACAATGGGTCCGCATCGCTCCTTCGGATGAAAGAGATGGTAGTTAACACGGGTGCAGACAGAAACGGTAGGCTTAGTGGATGCATTAGGGGAATTATCAACCAAACATAGAACTGTAATTGTCTGTCACAGGACATGATGAGGAGGAACACACATGTCCGGGGCGCAATGATGGTAACCACAGATAACTCAATAATTTATTTCTAGTAAAGATGTAACAGAATCTAGATAGTTCTGATTTATCAATCATGATGCAAGCAGACAGCTATAAATCACTGACCACTCTCAGCTCTGGTGATATGTATTCTTCCCATCCCTCTCGCTAAAAACAAACTTACCAATGATATGACCTTCATTTGTAATGTAGTAGCTGGCATCCTTTATAAAAGCAGAAGAATAAAGAACATCTTCCTACCTAAAACAATCAATCAAAACCCTTGGCAAGCTTAGGCCACATACAAGGTCTTGCCATCCATCCTTATTTTGATTTTATACAACACCGCGTATCCTGCGTCACTCATTCATTTTCTTCATACAACAGAGCGGCACACAGGGAAGACATTTTTATTGTTAATTCTCATTCTAGTTCGAAATTATTTTATTTTAGATGCTTCATTTTATTTTAGATGCTTCATTTTATTTTAGATGCTTCATTTTATTTTAGATGCTTCATTTTATTTTAGATGCTTCATTTTATTTTAGATGCTTCATTTTATTTTAGATGCTCTGACACGTCGCTCAGACTTGTGTCGTCCATTAATCACGTACAGCTTCAACCATACAATTATATATATATATAATTTCTCCTCCTTTTTTTGGATATACAGTATCTCTATTCTAGTCATATCCACTGTTCTTAAGGTTAGTTATTATTTCTCTTCTACGCTATGTATGCTTATGAACAACATATGGTATGACAAGATACAAAATGAACGTCTCTGGGAAAGAACAAAACAAGGGTCAATCGAGCAACGTTTTATGAAAACAAATTGTTGATGGATTGATTAGACACACACTAAGAAAGTGGGGAACAGGCACATAATTGCACTGCTGCGGTAAATCTGCTATATAGCAAGGAGCCAGTAGTGGCGTGTGACGTACACTCCCACTATAATGTATGGTGACAGTTTACACAAAAAGGGACACAACAGAAATACTGACTTTTCAGCCTACTTGCGACATTTTTCGGAATACGAGGATAACATGAACAAACAATGAAAAACGTCTAATGCAACAAGTATGTCTGTAGAAGCGAGAAAGAGAGTTCACCGGTGCTATATAGGGACAATTCTGACCTATGGAAACGAATCATGGACAATAGACAAACAAATGAAAAGACGATTAGAGGTCACAGAGATGGGATTTTTTAGAAGAATATTTAAAGTTTCCTGGACATCTGAAAAGACCATCGAGGAAATTCTCAAAGAGGACAATACAAAAAGGGAGCTCCTAAAAACATCAGAAAGAAACAATCAACATTTCTCAGGCACGTCATGAGAAAAAGAAAGTTGGAATACTTGGTTTCAACTGTGAAAATACAGGGAAGGAGAGATCGCGGACAACAAAGAGAGAAGTTACTAGATAGCTTGGTGTCATGGCATGGAAAACAGTCAACAACAGATTTGATACGATGCGCTGCAGATAGAAGATTGTGGAGGGACATGATCGCCTGCGCCAACCGGTATGGTACACGATGACTATGCCAGTACAATCTTTCTTTCTAGTATCGATATAAGGCTAGATGAAACTAGACACTAAAGGTAAAGTACGAGACTTGAACCGACGTCTTAGCACGCGAGTTTTCACCCATATGTGCTCGGCCGCCTGTCCAGAAGTGTTCAGTGACTTCTGGACAGTGTCGCTTCAAGCATCGAAACTCACGATGCAAGGCGGCATTCCTCACCTTCCCAGAGTACAACCCTGGTATCCATTTCTTCCAGCGGCTGGGTCGACCGAGGGGGTATTTTTTTGTCCAACTACGAGTACAACTCACACTGCTTCCAGCGGGAATCGAACACAGTTTGTCTGAACGTCGGTAGCCTAGTCGGGTCGTTTTCCCAATTAGGCTACCGAACCGAGGCCCCCAACTAGGCTACCGAGGCCCCCAACTAGACACTGTCAACGAGGATGAACCAAATCTCTTGCCATCTGCTATAAACCTGATTGGTTTGTTTATAACAGTGAATACTAATTATTTTTCTACGCCTTTGAAAGAATTAGCATTGAAACAATTGTCTTTATTAACAATTAGTAGTGAAGATGACTGCTTCCTTACCTTCTTTGTCGTTACTTCCTATTATATCTCTTCAGGTGTCCAGGGCGATAAAAAGTTCATTTTCAAGTTCAGTAGATGTACTATAACCATTTCAGCACAGGAGCTTCATAATTTGAGTTATAAGTCCATAAAAAAATAATTTGTGTAGTTTACTATTTTATATATATATATATATATATATATATATATATATATATATATATATATATATATATATAATATCATCATCATCATCATCATCATTATCATCATCAAGTACCGGGCCTACTGGCGTAGGTGATCATGTCTCTCCACAACTTTCGATCTCGACAGTTCTTTATCATTTCTGTTGTTGACTTTCTGCCAAGGCATTCTCTTAAGCTATCTGGTATCTTTTCTCTTTGTTTCCCTCTATCTCTTCGTCCCTCAATTTTTTCAGTTGTTACAATATATTCCAGTTGTTCTCTTCTCATTACATGGCCAAAAATGATGATTGTTTCTTCCTAATATTGGATATTAGCTCTCTTTTTGCTTTGACCTCTTTCAGAACATTTACATTACTCTTCTTAGCTGTCCATGGTATTCTCAACATTCTTCTGTAAAACCACACTTCTACAGCCTCCAGTGATTTTCTTGTTTGTTGTCCTATTGTCCATGATTCACATCCATATGTTAAGACTGGCTCTACATAACATTTGAGAACTCTTTTTCTTGTTTCTATTGTCAAAAATGTATTGCATAGTATCTTCCTCATTTTGTGGAAAGCTGCTTTTGCCTGAGCCATTCTGCATCTCACCTCTTTTGTACATCTTCCGTCTGAGGTTAACAAAGTTCCCAATATTTTAATAATTCATTTACCTGTTTTAATATTGTTACACTTGTCTTTATTTTGCACTGAGGTGATGTCTTTTTCTTTGTTGTTACCATTACTTCTGTCTTTTTGCTATTAAGGCTGAGTCCTTTATTTTTTATATCTTTCACTATAATGTCCAACATTTCTTGTAACTCATTTTCACTCTTAGCGATTAAGACTGTATCATCGGCATATCTTAGATTATTTATATTATGACCTGTAAATGTTATTCCAGGCATGCCCCTTATGGATCTTAAAATAATCTCACTATAAATATTAAATAAATCTGGTGACAGCACACAACCTTGTCTAACACCCTGTTTTATTTGTTGAAACATTCCCAATTGGTTTCCAGTTCTTATGGCCGCTGTTTGTTGCCAGTACATGTTCTTTATTATTCTCAGATCTTTGCTGTCTACGTTTATGCTTTCTAAAATTTTGATTATTTCTTGGTGCTTTACTTTGTCAAATGCCTTGGTGTAATCTATGAAACATAGGTATAGATCTGTTTTCACCTCTATAGCTCTTTCTACTAAAGATCTTATGATATAAATGGCATTGCTTGTTCCTTTATCTCTAACAAAACCACACTGTTCATCGCTAATTTCTGGACTGATTTTGTTTCGCACTCTTCGCATGATGATTCTTAGTAATATCTTAGTCACGTGACTCATAAGGCTTGTTGTGCGATGATCGTCGCATTCAATCGCACCCGATTTCTTTGGTAGGGCTATGAATATTGATTTGAGCATGTCGTCTGGTATATATCCGCTGTTGTAGATATCATTCAATATTTTTGTTATTATTTCTATTCCAAAATCACCCATGGTTCAATCTCTTCTTTAGTTATATTATCTGGTCCAGGAGCTTTGCCTGCTTTCATATAGCGCCAGGCGTCTTCCACTTCTTCTCTGAGTATTTCTGGTCCTTCTCCATTATCCTTAATATTTACTTCCGTTCGTTCATCATTATAAAGATCTTTAATGTATTATGTCCATCGTTCCCTTTATATAAATATAAATATATATATATATATATATATATATATAACCCACTAACATGGATGAGTAACATCAAAAGATGGACAAGTCAATCTATGACAGCCTGCACCATCAAAGCAAGAAACAGAGTAGAATGGCGATCCATGGTAGCCAACCTTCGTTGCGGAGAAGGCACATGATGATGATGATATATAACCCACAAGTGGATATTAAAATTGAAGGAATATACTTGGAGACAGTTCAGAACTACAACTACCTTGGACATACTATAATCAGTGATGGAAAATGTACAACTGAAATAAACAAATGAATACGTATGGCTAAAAGTAATTTTAATGTTATGAAGAACATACAAACATCAAAACAAATAACACCAGGGCTAAAAACTAAGAATAGTAAAATGTTATATCTTCTCAACATTCCTATGTGGTGCAGAAACATGGACATTCGACAAGAAAACAGAACAGAGAATTAAGGCCTTTGAAATGTGATATATAGAAGAATAGGTAGATTTGGATGGAAGGAAAAGAAAACAAACGATGAAGTCTTAAAACAACTAAAAATGAAAAGAGAACTGCTAAACACAATTAGAACAAGAGAAATGCGATTGTTGGGCCATGTTAGAAGACACAACAGCCTACTAAAAGTAATCCCGGAGAGGAAAATACAAGGTAAAAGAGGCAGAGGATGACCAAGACTAACATGGTCGAGTAACATGAAAGGATGAACAAACTAGCCTATGACAACCTGCACCATCAAAGCAGAAGACAGAGCAGAATGGCGTTCCATGGTAGCCAACCTTCGTTGCGGAGATGGTACTCGATGATGATGATGATGATATATATATAAATATTAATGTGTTAAATTTGTTACATTTCGAACTATTTAGCCTTGGTTCAACGATCAACTTTCGTCGTACATCCAAAGTGGCAAGTATCACGTACTGGGGCTGTGTACGAGATCTTCTGACTCCTATAGTCTTTGTTGTTGTTGTTGTTGTTGTTGTTATTGTTGTTGTTGTTGTAACTATATAACATAACACTTTAGAGAATGGGCTAGCAAGTTTGTTTGGGGTTTACTTTTCACGTCGGGCACAAGGATCCATAACACATCCTCTCGTCATCATTATCATGTGCCATATGGATAGGCGTAGGCGATCATGTCCTTCCACAATTTTCTATCCACCATGCATCGTATCAATTCTGTTGTTGGTTGTTTGCCGTGCTATGACACCAAGCTATCCAGTAGCTTCTCTCTTTGCCGCCCACAGTCTCTCTTTTCCTGTATTTGCCAATTGTAACCGAATGTTTCAACTTTTCTCTTCTCATGATGTGTCAGAGAAATCTTGATTATTTCTTTTTTGATGTTTTTAGGAGCTCCTGTTTTTGTGTTGGCATGTTCAAGAATCAAGTTAAATAGAAGTCTCTGGCCTTTCGTCAGTGATGAAAGAGACAGAGAGAGAGAAAGAGAGAGAGAGAGATAGAGAGAGGAAACTGGGCCGCTCTCACCCCTCTTAAAGAAATCAACGCAAGAGAAGTGATGGCGCCGTGCCCCTCTTCCCATGGTATTATGGGATATATTTAACTTTTAGAACATTATTATAAGTTGTTTTTTTCATGTCAAAGAAATTAACACAATGTTTGTCTATAAAAATATTTCCATGGAAACATATAAACTTGTTGAGTATTTCTGATTTTTTAATTACATTTTTGTGTGTTGTGTTTTTACTTCTGGTCTGGTAAAACAAATATTTTGACCGTAAAGAGCGTCATTCTTTTATGGTGTCCTTTGAAATATAAAATTATGTCACAGTTTTTTTTATTTTTAAAGATCACTTTTATTGAGCAGCTAAACTAGCAGAGAGACTATAGGCAATCTTATATTTTATATTTGTGCTTATCAACATTATTTTGAATTTGATGTCTGCATCTCTGTTTGTCATTGCAATATATTATTATATAAAAAATTGTGATGCCATAGACATGAATATAATTTCACATCGGTTTGTATAATTATTGTATTTACCTTGTACATTTCAATGATATGGTATTAAATCATGTATAAGGTGTCTGACTTCAAAACAGGACTAACTCGGTTAATACAAAGTGACTTTATTTTCAAAGAATCACACAATAAATAAATTATAGACATTCAAATTGAGCTAACCGTTGATTAATCAACTCATCTACCATGCCTTGGATGGAAAATGCAGAAGTAGAAACACGTGTCATGAACACTTTCTAAATTCAGACCCCCCCCCCCAGCTAGTTAAAGGGGCGGAACTCTTGATTATTTAAGGTTATTTTAAAAGTCAGATGGCCTCCCTTTAACCATGTGAATTTCAGTTTTAAAATATTTTTTTTAAACACTGCTTTATACGTGTGATATGTACCTGTGAATGTTATGTGTTTTTGTATGTATGCGTACTATTATTATTGATCGTATCCGGTCAAAGCAGCAGTGGCTGGTACGCCTATAACTCCTTGTAGAGCTGCATTTCAACATCTCTCCACAGTACACCGCCAGTGACCATCCTTGTTAGAGTGCATCAATTATCGATTCAGCTCTGCTTCCACTTTCTACCAGATCGCTTTAGGTTTGTCCCTCTTTCTTCTTAGATTTGTCCCTCTTTCTTCTTAGATTTGTCCCTCTTTCTTCTTAGATTTGTCCCTCTTTCTTCTTAGATTTGTCCCTCTTTCTTCTTAGATTTGTCCCTCTTTCTTCTTAGATTTGTCCCTCTTTCTTCTTAGATTTGTCCCTCTTTCTTCTTAGATTTGTCCCTCTTTCTTCTTAGATTTGCCCTCTTTCTTCTTAGATTTGTCCCTCTTTCTTCTTAGATTTGTCCCTCTTTCTTCTTAGATTTGCCCCTCTTTCACCGTCCCTCTGAGACCAGCTGCATGCTTCAAATTGTTTCTGGAACTCCCTTTACATGCCATACGCCCCCAACTTTTTCCTGATATCATCGTGTTCTGATATATAAATTATAGGAATAAGATTTAGCACAAATATCAACAAGCTGTATATATTCACTCTCACACACAAATATCAACAAGCTGTATATATTCACTCATTCCCACACACACAAATATCAACAAGCTGTATATATTCACTCACTCACACACACACACATATCAACAAGCTGTATATATTCACTCATTCCCACACACACAAATATCAACAAGCTGTATATATTCACTCTCACACACACACAAATATCAACAAGCTGTATATATATTCACTCACGCACACACACAAATATCAACAAGCTGTATATATTCACTCATTCCCACACACACAAATATCAACAAGCTGTATATATTCACTCTCACACACACACACAAATATCAACAAGCTGTATATATATTCACTCACGCACACACAAATATCAACAAGCTGTATATATTCACTCACGCACACACACACATATCAACAAGCTTTATATATTCACTCACTCACACACACACAAATATCAAAAAGCTGTATATATTCACTCATTCACACACACACACAAATATCAACAAGCTATATATATTCACTCATTCACACATACAAATATCAACAAGCTGTATATATTCACTCATTCACACACACACAAATATCAGCAAGCTGTATTTATTCACTCACTCACACACACACACACAAATATCAACAAGCTGTATATATTCACTCACTCACACACACAAATATCAACATGCTGTATATATTCACTCATTCACACACACACAAATATCAACAAGCTGTATATATTCACTCACTCACACACACAAATATCAACAAGCTATATATATTCACTCATTCACACACACACACAAATATCAACAAGCTGTATATATTCACTCACTCACACACACAAATATCAACAAGCTGTATATATTCACTCATTCACACACACATACACAAATATCAACAAGCTGTATATATATATTCAATCACTCACACATACAAATATCAACAAGCTGTATATATTCACTCATTCACACACACACAAATATCAACAAGCTGTATTTATTCACTCACTCACACACACACACAAATATCAACAAGCTGTATATATTCACTCACTCACACACATAAATATCAACAAGCTGTATATATTCACTCATTCACACACACATACACAAATATCAACAAGCTGTATATATTCATTCACTCACACACACAAATATCAACAAGCTATATATATTCACTCATTCACACACACACAAATATCAACAAGCTGTATATATTCACTCACTCACACACACACACAAATATCAACAAGCTATATATATTCACTCACTCACACACACACAAATATCCATAAGCTATATATATTCACTCACTCACACACACACAAATATCAACAAGCTATATATATTCACTCACTCACACACACAAATATCAACAAGCTATATATATTCACTCACTCACACACATAAATATCAACAAGCTGTATATATATTCACTCACTCACACACATAAATATCAACAAGCTGTATATATATTCACTCACTCACACACACACAAATATCAACAAGCTGTATATATATTCACTCACTCACACACACACAAATATCAACAAGCTGCATATATTCACTCACTCACACACACAAATAACAAGCTGTATATATTCACTCATTCACACACACACACAAATATCAACAAGCTATATATATTCACTCACTCACACATACAAATATCAACAAGCTGTATATATTCACTCATTCACACACACACAAATATCAGCAAGCTGTATTTATTCACTCACTCACACACACACACACAAATATCAACAAGCTGTATATATTCACTCACTCACACACACAAATATCAACAAGCTGTATATATTCACTCATTCACACACACAAATATCAACAAGCTGTATATATTCACTCACTCACACACACAAATATCAACAAGCTATATATATTCACTCATTCACACACACACACAAATATCAACAAGCTGTATATATTCACTCACTCACACACACAAATATCAACAAGCTGTATATATTCACTCATTCACACACACATACACAAATATCAACAAGCTGTATATATATTCAATCACTCACACATACAAATATCAACAAGCTGTATATATTCACTCATTCACACACACACAAATATCAACAAGCTGTATTTATTCACTCACTCACACACACACACAAATATCAACAAGCTGTATATATTCACTCACTCACACACATAAATATCAACAAGCTGTATATATTCACTCATTCACACACACACAAATATCAACAAGCTGTATATATTCACTCACTCACACACACAAATATCAACAAGCTATATATATTCACTCATTCACACACACACAAATATCAACAAGCTGTATATATTCACTCACTCACACACACACAAATATCAACAAGCTATATATATTCACTCACTCACACACACACAAATATCCATAAGCTATATATATTCACTCACTCACACAGACACAAATATCGACAAGCTATATATATTCACTCACTCACACACACAAATATCAACAAGCTATATATATTCACTCACTCACACACATAAATATCAACAAGCTGTATATATATTCACTCACTCACACACATAAATATCAACAAGCTGTATATATATTCACTCACTCACACACACACAAATATCAACAAGCTGTATATATATTCACTCACTCACACACACACAAATATCAACAAGCTGTATATATTCACTCACTCACACACACACAAATATCAACAAGCTATATATATTCACTCACTCACACACACACACACAAATATCAACAAGTTGTATATATTCACTCACTCACATACACACAAATAATTATGGCCAAAAAATTCACTGGCCATAATCTTGATGGCCATCACTCTGTGATGGGTAGTCTTGGGTCATAAGTGTCGATGTTAACTCTGGGCTGGTGTTTGTATTCTTCCAATGTCAACAATAAGATTATGTACTCGGAGCTTCTGTGAGGTTTACCGCTAGATATTTTTGATCTACTGCAAATTAGTGTTCTTCTGCTCTCTCTCTCTCTCTCTCTCTCTCTCTTTCTCCGTTTCTCTCTCTCTCTCTCTTTCTCTCCATCACTGTATTTGCGAGCTCATATATGTGTGTGTGGTCAGGGCTAGGTGTTGGTCGGCGTGTGATCTAGGGAATACTAATATGACTACGTATAGAAACGTGATTTCAACATTGGAAAGAGCGAGAGAACACGGTGGAAGAGATATATAGAAAGGGAGGTCGGGATGAGAAGGAACAATGAGAGGAGTGCGATATATATATAACCTACATCTGGTAATGCTTACAGACTGCTCCCAATGTTGTAAATCAGTGCACAATAAATAAATACTCGTCAAAGTAAATGCGCTGATGCTTCGTGATACTCGTTTATTTCCTAACAGAATCAATGAAAAATAATAAATCAGGTTTTCGTCATGGCAGTTCCAGCGGATGTTTGTAGCACACATTACGATTGTCTTTGCTGGACGTCAACTCCATTCTGAAAAAAGAAAAAAAATATACAGGCTATGTTTAAAAAGGTTATATTTATGAAAGTAGATATATTCAATGTAAAAAAAATAATTAAAAAATAGGCATTTCAAAGGCGTCAAATGGAGAGACAAAACAACAGATGATAAGAAGATAAGAAAGCTGTGCCTATATTAGACCTCTGTAGAGGACAAAGATATTCATAATTATCACAACTTGTCAGTTGCCGAAGGTTAAGATCTTAACAGTTTTATCTTTATTGTTATTTGTATTTTATTATTTGTATTTATTTATTTTTTAAATAGTATTTTTATGTTGCTTCTACCTTGAGTTTTTTTTTTCCATCCTGTTTTACACATTTATTCCGAATGTCATCAGGTTTTCTTTTCTACTTTCTGTTGTTCTACTGCTAAAACTTTGAGTCGTTGAAATAAGAAGATTACTTTGCAGGTACATTACATTGTACATTGCTGGTTGTGTAGTTTGAGTTGTTCGCTTGTTCTCATATTGACTTCTATTTTCTTCAGTGTTCATCCGTTAAGTAGGTGTAAATGCGTTGGGCGCTAATTACGACGTTACACGATATTAGGCAGGCCTCGGTAGCCTAGTTGGGAAAACCACTCGACTGGGCTACCGACGTTCGGACAACCCGTGTTCGATTCCCGCTGGAAGCAGTGTGAATTGTACTCCTATAGTCCGTTCAGAATCGTTTGCCGAGATGTTATGATTTATAATTCAAAAAGTTCTTGATGATTTCACATGATTTTTGGCATACGGTGTTAAAATGTCCATGTCACGAGAACATATGTGTTACTCGATGTCTAGCTATAACGGCTTTCTTAAAGCGGCGAATTCCTTTGATCTTTGTCCATGTAACTATTATTTTGACCCTAATCAAAATGTTTTACAGTAATCTAGTGCAACGATGACCCATAGGCGTGTCCATAAAATTTTACTGGGTGGCAAGTATACAAATTTTAAATTATATATACAACTTTGTTCGTAGAGTCAATTTGATATAGTTCCATGCTCTTGGTGTGAGTTTCCCAAATGTTGTCGCTGCCTTTCAAATACGTATATTTAGTTCCTCATCTAAGGAAAGTGTGGCTGTAATAGTGGATCCAAGATAGCTGAACTTCTGTACTGACTCAAGCAGGCTTCCATTCAAAGTAATGGTTGTTGGTTTGCTTATAACATATTTTTGATTGCTTGGGTGGTCTTCAACAATAAACTGTTTAACAAATCAACTAGGAAATTTTGCAAATCAAACTATTTATCTGTAGACTTAATCAGAGTAATGATCATTCAGAATCAGACGAGTCAAATAGGTCGATTACTGCTTTCGGCTGAACAAACAACAAACCATCCTTTTTCCAATATTCCTCTTCTTGTCGTAACACATGATCCTCACATTTTACCCAGTAGTCTTTATTTATATTTGATAGAGCCTGATTTGTAAGTGTCTCAACATCGCATAATTTGAAAGTTTTATTTGTATATGCTACGTGTCCTTTAACTTTTGCCCAAACTAGTTCTATAGGATTTAAGTGTGCATGATATGGAGGTAGTCTCAAACATCTATGGCCATGTTCTTGAATTAACTTGTCTATTTTAAATATCTTTGTACGTTGTGTCTGTTTTACAAGGCTAAGCAATTCGGGTTTCAAGTAGCTGTCGTTAACTTGTATGTGTTCTTTTATGAGCCACGTTTTGATTGCATCTTTTGTACTTGATGATGTTGGGATTCTATCTTCTACGTTAACTACGTTATGGTATGAAGCATTGTCCATTATCAGACAAGAAGGTCGATCTAATATTGGAAGGATACTTTTCTCGATCCAGTCTTTAAATATGTGCCCATTCATTTCGGAGTGGTAGTCTCTATTGTCTATGGATTTTGAAATGAAAACGAGATGAGCATTCTGCAACAACCCATTATGTCTGCTACCTGCATGTGCAACTATCAAACGTTGCCCTTTACTGCTTGGTACTGATCTTTTAATACTTCCATCTGCTAACTGCCATTCCTTTTCATTTGTATGATGAGCGTTGATCCACGTTTCATCTAAATAAACAATATCATAATCATTTTCGCGCATTTCCTTCACTTCACGTAAATACTTGCTTCTAAGAGCTACTAGATGTGGCTTCTCACAAATAATGTTTTTTCCACCAGCATACTTTCTAAAGGTGAAGCCTGCACTTCTTAATATTTTCCATAATGAAGTTTTTGATATTTCAATGTCGTTGTTAGTTTTCAGCCAAAGCTTCAACTTTCTAAGTGTCACTTCTTCGTTTATATCAAACATTCGACAGATTTCTCTTTTTACTAGGTCCTTATCAAAACTGTCTAACGTTTCTTTCCTTCCTTGCTTTCTTGCATTTGTTGGCAATAAATATCCGCTTCCTTTAACTATTCGATCAAATGAACGTTTACACAAACCTAAAATATGCATTGTTCTCTTCTCAGGGTTTGATAAAGAACAATAAAGATGTCCCTTTTTACGCTCTCTGCAGAAGTATTGATAAATCTTTATAGCAATGTTATGCTCAGTAAAATATTTTGCCTTTATATTCATTCTCACATAGACTTGCAGAAGATAATATGGATAGCGCCGCCTCCTTTCTGTAAATATTGAGATTTGCCTCTGAATTATGACTCGAACTCGAGTCTACGGCCGTGATTTTGACGTCACATAATTTCCGGTTCGGCTAAAATGTCATTTTGTGCTAAACGGGAAATTTCATATGTAACATTTCTTTATAAAAATTTATAGTAGAAACATAACTATTTTAGGACGGTGCGCATTCAGCCGTGAAGGTCATGCCTATATGTTAAAGAATCAGCTGTGAGATGTAAGCATCTACATAATCCCGCCGGTGTTTATAATATCGATTAACTTTTTTAAATATAGGTTAAATAAGGCATCTTTGAAACTGGATCACATTTCTTTGATAAAAAAATATTTTTATAGCGACATTAGTATTCTAAACCTAACTTCAAAAGATCAATGCAAATGAACAATAAGTTTTTGAAAAAAATAAATTAATGTCTAGGCAAACGAATCTGAACGGACTATAGAAGCGTATCTACATAGTGCTTAATTGTGGGTGTTGTTCGTTATGTGTATTTGCAAACATGAATTCAATTGGTTACAATTAGTGTGGCCGTATTTCTCAATGATTTTGTCAACATGGTACACCTTTTTCTTATTCGTATTCTTCACAAGTTGTAACAATTCGGGTTTTAAATATGTGTCGTCAAATTTGACATTTTCATTCGCAAGCCATGTCCTAATTTGCTCTTTTGTATTTGATGCAGTAGGCACTTTGTCCCATCTTGAATTCCCTAAGGAAGTGCTGATATAGTAAAACAGTAACCTTTTGCATAGTATAAAATTTGCATTTCAAACTCATTGTAATTTAGATATAAATGTTGGTATTTAAAGTCAACAAATTGTCTACTGAGTCTTCACAAAATTAATAAAGATACGCCTTCCCTTCGGTAATTAATGCCCAGGCCGTGGTGCGTCATGTCGTTCAATAACAATTCAGTTTTGTGCACGGGATTTTCCTGAACTTAGTGTTTCTGCAATAGCCAAACTATTTTACGTGAAAGACCGCACCAAATTAAGGTATATATCCTAAAATGGTGTCAAAATCGAACAGGGTGAATTTAATATAGCCTAAAGAAGAAAACTTTTAAACTAGATCAAATTTCTCAGAGCAAAAAATATTTATATAACGACATCAATATTATAAGATTACATGCAAAAGTTGAAAGCAAAATAACAAACGGTTATCACGTAAAGCTAATTCAAGTGTGGTTATGAATTTCTGAACGGACTATAGATGGAAATACCCCAGCGGGCGATCTAGCCACTGGCAGAAATTGATTCCAGGGTGGACTCTGCGAAGGTGAAGAATACCACCTCGCATCGTGAGTTTCGATGCTTGAAGTGACACTATCCAGAAGTCTCCGAACGATATCGGCTCCTTCTCTCTCCCCCCCCCCCCCCCCCCCATTTGTCGGTTTTCGGCAACGGTAGATTCTTATTTATTTAACACATTTTACCCGGGCAACGGCCATTTTTAGCTTTTAGACTTTTAACTGTCAAGGGTTTTTTTACGTTCGCAGAGTTGTCACGAGACAGAATGTTTCTCTCCGGTATCCGAGAGAGCAAGACGTGGGATCTCTCTACACGGGAGAGATTGAGGAGGTTACAATCAAGAAAGAACAATTCCCACCGCCTCTGGTGGAATTCGAACTCGAGACTTCATGTTCAGAGGCCAAAGTCTTACCTCTAGACCACCCTATCGCCATCTATAAAAAGTCAACCTGAGGTCTGAAAGGGAAACACCAGAAATACTCAAAATAGAGTGATGTTTTCAGCTTTGTGAGTACGGACGGTTGATGATAGAATGATATTATCCTTCTATAGCTGAAAACGTCACGCTGGCAAGGATGTTTAAGGGTTTATATATCAGCCTTCAGCTTAGCTCTATTGACCATGACTATTTAGACTCAAAATTGACTTCTGCGACTTCTCTCTCATTCTGTCGATCATCCGATGACTACTAAATGAATCGATTGTCCTCTTCGTCATCCTCCTTAGTAGGACGTTAAGTGGGCGTTGATACGTTGTGTTGTAGTCTTCAGTAAAATCTATGTCAATAAAAATGAGAAAGAGAGCTCATCGGTGCTATATAGAACCAATTCTGACATATGGAAGCGAATCATGGACAGTAGACAAACAAATGAAAAGACGATTAGAGGACACAGAAATGGGATTTCTCAGAAGAATGTTGAAAGTTCCCTGGACAGATAAAAAGACCAATGAGAAAGTTCTCAAAGAGGCCAACACAAAAAGGGAGCTCTTAAAAAACATCAGAAAGAAGCAATCAACATTTTTCGGGTACATCATGAGAAGAGGAAAGTTGGAATACTTGGTTACAACTGGCAAAATAAAAGGAAAGAGAGATCGCGGACGACAAAGATAGAAAATACTGGATAGCTTGGTGTCATGGCATGGAAAACAGTCAACAACAGAACTGATACGATGCACTGTAGATAGAAGATTGTGGAGGGACATGATCACCTACGCCAACCGGTATGGCACATGATGATGATTATATTTGCGCCTTTCGGCCGATACATCCGATTTAAGCATGTTATTTTTGAGTACCAGGTTGTCTTCCATCTTCGACCCCTACTCCCTTGGCGAGACTGGACAGGTTAGTCTGTTTCTGGAGGCACCGCGAAGAAGTGGAGTAGGGTCTTGATGGTAGCAATTTTATGTTGTTTGTTGTGTTAGTTTCATTCTCGTCAGTGTCCAGTTTGCTTGTTGTAATTCCACCAAAGGCTGGCCATGTTTTCGAAGCTGTCTTATTTAAGACAGTATCTTTTTATGCTCCGAGTTGTCTCACAAATCACCTCAAACTACGTGCTTGTGGAAGAATGTTCAAGTTTTAAACAATTTTTTTTTGCTGACTTCTCATTTTGACGAAGCAGAAGGGAGTTGTCTTTCCGTCTGCTGGCTTGCTAGCGAAATGTGCTCGCCCACCACGGTATATAGGTATATACATATCTGAAAATGGGGACCATAGAATGTTCTCTAAGAAGGTAGGTCGGATGACATCACACATAAATTTACCGATATAAATTGGGCGAATTTAAACCATATTACAACTTAATGGTTTGATAGAGAGAATGGGTGGTCACGAGGAAAGGTTTCGACCTCTGAACAGGAGGGTACCGGGTTTGAATCTCGCAAAAAGTAATGAGAATGTTTCACTTTGAATACGTAATTCCTTCGTGGCTGTACCCTCCATTGGTCTCTTGGTAGTGTGATCCGATGTGTAACCCTCTCAGATAACAGCGGAAAGCGGTGTGGCTCTGTGTGCATTCGCGCACGTTAAAGAACCCTTGGTAGTTAAAAGCCGAAAAGAGTACGCCAACAATTTCCGTTGCCTGGGCAAAATGTGTTAAACAAGACGGATGTGTCGGGCCAAAAGGCATAGATATCGAGGCGTTGTCATAAATTAGCGACACAACGCTTTCACGCCAAATTAACGGGTTAACGCTGAGAGTAAAAGATACAGAATGGCTTGATATGTGTGCTTTGTTTACTTACTGACTCAGGCGTAATATTGACTATGTTTGTAGAAAGTAAGTCTTAGACTGCTGTCTAAGACTCTGTCTAAGACTGTGTAAGCTAGTCTAAGACTGCTGTCTAAGACTGTGTAAGTTAGTCTAAGACTGTTGTCTAAGACTCTAAGACTGTGTAAGCTAGTCTAAGACTGCTGTCTAAGACTGCTGTCTAAGACTGCTGTCTAAGACTGCTGTCTAAGACTGCTGTCTAAGACTGCTGTCTAAGACTGTGTAAGTTAGTCTAAGACTGCTGTCTAAGACTGTGTAAGTTAGTCTAAGACTGCTGTCTAAGACTGCTGTCTAAGACTGCTGTCTAAGACTGCTGTCTAAGACTGTAAGCTAAGACTGCTGTCTAAGACTGTGCTGTCTAAGACTGCTGTCTAAGACTGTGTAAGACTGCTGTCTAAGACTCTGTCTAAGACTGTGTGCTAGTCTAAGACTGTGTAAGCTAGTCTAAGACTGCTGTATAAGACTGTGTAAGCTAGTCTAAGACAGTGTAAGCTAGTCGACGACTGCTGTCTAAGGCTGTGTAAGCTAATCTACGACTGCTGTCTAAGACTGTGTAAGCTAGTCTACGACTGCTGTCTAAGACTGTGTAAGCTAGTCTAAGACTGTGTAAGCTAGTCTACGACTGTTGTCTAAGACTGTGTAAGCTAGTCTACGACTGCTGTCTAAGATTGTGTAAGCTAGTCTAAGACTGCTGTCTAAGACTGTGTAAGCTAGTCTAAGACTGCAGTATAAGACTGTGTAAGCTAGTCTAAGACTGCTGTCTAAGACTGTGTAAGCTAGTATAAGACTGCTGTCTAAGACTGTGTAAGCTAGTCTACGACTGCTGTATAAGACTGTGTAAGCTGGTCTAAGACTGCTGTCTAAGACTGTGTAAGCTAGTCTAAGACTGCTGTCTAAGACTGTGTAAGCTGGTCTAAGACTGTGTAAGCTATTGTAAGACTGTGTAAGCTAGTCTACGGCTGCTGTCTAAGACTGTGTAAGCTGGTCTAAGACTGCTGTCTAAGACTGTGTAAGCTAGTCTAAGACTGCTGTCTAAGACTGTGTAAGCTGGTCTAAGACTGTGTAAGCTATTGTAAGACTGTGTAAGCTAGTCTACGGCTGCTGTCTAAGACTGTGTAAGCTAGTCTAAGACAGTGTAAGCTAGTCTAAGACTGTGTAAGCTAGTCTACGACTGCTGTCTAAGATTGTGTAAGCTAGTCTACGACTGCTGTCTAAGACTGTGTAAGTTAGTCTAAGACTGTGTAAGCTAGTCTACGACTGCTGTGTAAGCTAGTCTACGACTGCTGTTTAAGACTGTGTAAGCTAGTATAAGACTGCTGTTTAAGACTGTGTAAGCTAGTCTAAGACTGCTGTATAAGACTGTGTAAGCTAGTCTAAGACTACTGTATAAGACTGTGTAAGCTAATCTACGACTGCTGTCTAAGACTGTGTAAGCTAGTCTAAAACTGTGTAAGCTAGTCTACGACTATGTAAGCTAGTCTAAGACTGTGTAAGCTAGTCTAAGACTGTGTAAGCTAGTCTAAGACCGTGTAAACTAGTCTAAGAATGTGTAAGCTAGTCTAAGACTGTGTAAGCTAGTCTACGACTGCTGTCTAAAACTGCTGTATTACAGTTTGACCGGCAACTGCACACATGAAGGTTTATTATACTATCTGGAAATATAGTGCGGCTTGGCGTAATGCTGACCACATCACACATTGTACAAGTGCATATAGTCACGTAATACTGGCCACATCACACATTTTACAAGTGCATATAGTCACGTAATACTGGCCACATCACACATTTTACAAGTGCATATAGTCACTTAATACTGGCCACATCACACATTTTACAAGTGCATATAGTCACTTAATACTGGCCACATCACACATTTTACAAGTGCATATAGTCACGTAATACTGACCACATCACACATTTTACAAGTGCATATAGTCACTTAATACTGACCACATCACACATTTTACAAGTGCATATAGTCACTTAATGCTGGCCACATCACACATTTTACAAGTGCATATAGTCACTTAATACTGGCCACATCACACATTTTACATGTGCATATAGTCACGTAATACTGACCACATCACACATTTTACAAGTGCATATAGTCACGTAACACTGACCACATCACACATTTTACAAGTGCATATAGTCACTTAATACTGACCACATCACACATTTTACAAGTGCATATAGTCACTTAACACTGACCACATCACACATTTTACAAGTGCATATAGTCACTTAATACTGGCCACATCACACATTTTACAAGTGCATATAGTCACTTAATACTGGCCACATCACACATTTTACAAGTGCATATAGTCACTTAATACTGGCCACATCACACATTTTACAAGTGCATATAGTCACTTAATACTGGCCACATTACACATTTTACAAGTGCATATAGTCACGTAATACTGACCACATCACACATTTTACAAGTGCATATAAAAAAACAAAAGTAAAGTACCCCTGTCACGCCAAGTGGCGTATAGGGAATATGGTGTTAGTGACCATAAATTTTACATGCGCTTCTGTAAAGTTCTGTAAAATTTATTACAGTAAAATCTGTAAAATTTATGGTCCCTAACACCATATTCCCTTTACGCCACTTGGCGTGACTGGGGTACTTTACTTACTTTTTTTTTTACTACGGCACATGATTTTGGGGGTAATGTGGTCGGTATTACGCCCGTGCCGCTTTACTTTCGCAGAAACAAATCCGATACCCATTAAAGGCTGGGTGAACCCGGTAGCCATCGGTTGGAATCGAACCCTACCTCTTGTCCTTCGTAGTTCAGTTCACTAACCACTGAGCTATCGCGGCTCCCAGATTGATAGGTAACATTCTCAAAATATAAGAGATATGTCTAAAAATTACCAAGCCTGAGATGGGAAAAATATGACAGTGTGTCATCCTGGACTCAGAGATGATGAAACTCGTAAATGATTTAAATCATGTAGGCAGTAATTGAGCAACAAAATGATAGAATACAAGCAGGATATCTAAACTGCCAGAAGAGTATCAAATATCCTTTTAGAAAGATATGCAAGAAGTCATGTACATTTGGTAAAAAGAACGACAGAAGAAAGATTAAAATATGAAGCTGCACTAGAAAATAATGTTGACGTGCTGTCACTTTTTACAGTTTATTGTCTAGTTGTACGTGTGTACCTATGATGTGAGCCTTCTCAATTCATCATCATCATGTGCCATACCGGTTGGCGTAGGCGGTCATGTCCTTCCACAATCTTCTATCTACAGTGCATCCTATCAGTTCTGTTGTTTACTGTTTTCCATGCCATGACACCAAGCTATCCAGTATTTGCTCTCATTGTCTTCCGCGATTTCTCTTTCCTTTTATTTTGCCAGTTGTAACCAAGTATCCCTACTTTCCTCTTTTCATGATGTGCCCAAAAAATGTTGATTGTTTCTTTCTGATGTTTTTTAGGAGTTCCCTTTTAGTGTTGGCCTCTTTGGGAATTTCTTCATTGGTCTTTTTAGCTGTCCAAGGAACTTTCAACATTCTTCTGAGAAATCCCATCTCTGTGGCCTCTAATCGTCTTTTCATGCCCTTCTCCATTACCATTATTATTTTAACTGTATTTTGACCGCTCATTTTCTATGGATTTTTAAGGGGTGTTTTCTGTTTCATTAAGGTTAGTCCCCTGTTGAAGAGCTTTGGGTCGAAGCGTTGGTTTGTTTAGTTGTGTCTTATCTGCAATATTTTATTTATTTTCTTTGTTTATCATCATTTTTTACCATGTATTGAGAAGAGAACAGCTGGAATATATTGTAACACATTGGAAAATTGAGCGACGAAGAGATAGAGGGAAGCAAGGAGAAAAGATACCAGACAGCTTAAGAGAATTTCTTGGCAGAAGGTCAACAGCTGAAATTTTAAATAACTGTCGTCATCGAAAGTTGTGGAGAGACATGATCCCCCACGCCAGCAGGTCCGGTACTTGGTGATGATGAAATCTGCAATCGTACTATTTTTAGATATTTTTTTTATTTGATAACTTACAGCCATTTATTCTTTCGCATGGAATGTTGTGCACACACAGAAATAATACATACATATAAATGCACACATATAAATGCACACATATAATAAATATATATATGTACACACACATACATTGGAGTCTGACAAGACTGCATACTCTTTACTACCTTGTTTTAACATCTTGGAACCAATAATAACAGATACTTTAGAAAACCATGACAGAATTGTCAGTATTGGTGGCAGGACTATTAACAACTTGAGGTTTGCTGACATCGATGTATAACAGAAGCAGAAGAAGAACTAACAGATTTGTTATAAAGAATTAATATAATATAAGGTGATATAGCTGATCAAAGCTGACCAAAAATATGACCAGTAACCATAGGGGATTTGTCGAAAACATGAAAATAAATGGACAAAAACTAGAAACAGTCAACACATTTAAATACTCAGGAGCAATTATCACCGAAGTAGATTCGAAACTTCAAATACATTCTAGAACAGAGAAAACTAGAGCAGCCATCACAAGTCTGAAACTTAATTGGAAAGATAAGCATCTCGGCTCTTAAAATAAATCTATTATCGGCTTTCCTGATACATGGATATTAAAAAAGAAAAAAGAGCAGACAATTGAACCCTTTTAAATTTGGAGAATTGGGTGGAAAGAAAAGAAGACAAATAAGAAAATTCTGAATATACTAAACATGAAAAAAAAGAACTACTTCACACAATTCGAAAAAAAGACAATCGACGTTTTTTGGACATGTGAAGAAACATAACACTCTTCTAAAAGAAACATAACACTCTTCTAAAAGAAACATAACACTCTTCTAAAAGAAACATAACACTCTTCTAAAAGAAACATAACACTCTTCTAAAAGAAACATAACACTCTTCTAAAAGAAACATAACACTCTTCTAAAAGAAACATAACACTCTTCTAAAAGAAACATAACACTCTTCTAAAAGAAACATAGCACTCTTCTAAAAGAAACATAGCACTCTTCTAAAAGAAACATAACACTCTTCTAAAAGAAACATAACACTCTTCTAAAAGAAACATAGCACTCTTCTAAAAGAAACATAGCACTCTTCTAAAAGAAACATAACATTCTTCTAAAAGAAACATAACACTCTTCTAAAAGAAACATAACACTCTTCTAAAAGAAACATAACACTCTTCTAAAAGAAACATAACACTCTTCTAAAAGAAACATAACACTCTTCTAAAAGAAACATAACACTCTTCTAAAAGAAACATAAAACTCTTCTAAAAGAAACATAACACTCTTCTAAAAGAAACATAACACTCTTCTAAAAGAAACATAACACTCTTCTAAAAGAAACATAACACTCTTCTAAAAGAAACATAACACCCTTCTAAAAGAAACATAACGCTCTTCTAAAAGAAACATAACACTCTTCTAAAAGAAACATAGCACTCTTCTAAAAGAAACATAACACTCTTCTAAAAGAAACATAACACTCTTCTAAAAGAAACATAACACTCTTCTAAAAGAAACATAACACTCTTCTAAAAGAAACATAACACTCTTGTAAAAGAAACATAACACTCTTCTAAAAGAAACATAACACTCTTCTAAAAGAAACATAACACTCTTCTAAAAGTCATCTTGGAAGGAGAGGTACAAGGTAGGCGAGGCAGAAGCAGACCAAGATTAAAGTGGACAAATAACATCAAAAAGATGGACCAGTGAACCTATGACTATGTGCACCATCAAGCCAAGAAACAGAGTAAAATGGCGCTCCATGGTAGCCAACCTTCGATGTGCACCAAATGAATGAATATATGTTTACAAAAAATGGGCCCATGCAGCAGAACAACAGAATAAAATACAAGCTGTGGAGGTGAAAGGTCATCGTAACGTTTTCGAACATCATTTATTTAGATCGTATCAAAAATGGAAAAAGTTCGCAAAGGGATAAAATAAGACAACATGATGATCTTTAGAATAATGTAAAGAAACGTCCAATGAAATGCGTTGGCCACGTATCTCGATCACATGGCCTGGCGAAGACTATTCTACAAAGAATTGTGAAAGTAGGGAGAAGCATAAGGAGACAGATATGGGAAAATAACACCAAAGAATGGACAGGCTGAACTAAGCAGTTCCTACAGAATGACTGAAGATACACGGAGAGGGTTGACGATATCTGTCAGTGGTGTCTTATGTACCCCCAGGTTTATAGGATGAAAAATAATAAGAATCTGCATCATTATCATCAAGTGCCGGGCCTGCTGGCGTAGGTGATCATGTCTCTCCACAACTTTCGATCTCGGCAGTTATTTATTATTTATGTTGTTGACCTTCTGCCAAGCCATTCTCTTAAACTGTCTGGTATTCTTTCTCTTTGCTTCCCTCTATCTCTTCGTCCCTCAATTTTCCCATTTGTTACAATATATTCCAGTTGTTCTCTTCTCATAACGTGGCCAAAAAATGATGATTGTTTCTTCCTAATATTGGAAATTAACTCTCTTTTTGCTTTGGCCTCTTTCAGAACGTTTTCATTACTCTTCTTAGCTGTCCACAGTATTCTCAACATTCTTCTGTAAAACAACATTTCTACATACTCCAGTGATTTTCTTGTCTGTTGTCCATGACTCACATCCATATGTTAAGACTAAAGAATCTGCATCCGTAGATATAATATATTCATTCACACATACGTTCTAATTCTTACACAACCCACTCATACAAACACAAAATTACTACATGCACATATACATATACATACATACCCAGTTTGAAAAAAAAAAAATTACGGAGTCTTGTTCCGACAAAAGATTGTACTTTATCCTAGCACTAAATGTTATTTCGAATTCATGTGATTTATTTACTACTTCTGCCTTTCAGTAGATGTTTCTTTTTGTATTGAATTAGGCGATGCAGGAACTAGTGAGGCTGGGTGTACACTCGTGAACAGACCCATAAACAGCAAGATCGCTATCTACAACTTGGCACCGGGAAAGATGGAGAGAGTACATGGCCCATGATTGTAGCCCGTCTGCCAAAAAGAAGCGGCTCGTTAGAGGACCAGCAGATATGATTTATTAGTGTTGTCATGTGACCGGCGAGATATTGACAAAGAGGAAAAACCATCTTGTATTACTGCACATTTTTAAATTAAAAAAAAAAAAATTTCTTTTCCATTTCTTAGAAAATAAAATACGATTTACACCTTTCTTTTTAAAAGGGGCGTTTTCAAACGGTGTATATTGTATGACTCATTCAGGATATGTAAAGCTGAAGAGATAGTGTAGTTACAGGATACGCCAGTATCCTGATTTACGTGAGACAATCCGTCCGTGATAAACGACAGGACGGACATATATCTGGCATTTCTCTCTCGCAGCACACGGTGAAGCTCAAGTAAGAACGGACAGTTGGTGAGAATAGAATCAAGTCACGATGTCGCAGGCCCTGTGTTGTTACTACTTGCTGTACTTAGTTGTAACGTACAGCGTCGAGAGCATCAGTAACTGAGTGGTTACATTGTTGGCTTGGCGAACGTGGTCTTGTTCATGACCTTAGCTGGTCTAAATGTCCAAATGCATAGCAATGGCTGATCGGTTAAGAAGAATAAGGGAGCTGCGATAGCTCAGTGGTTAGTGAACTGAACTACAAAGGACAAGAGGTAGGGTTCGATCCCAATCGACGGCTTCCGGTTCACCCAGCCTTTAATGGGTACCGGATTTTTTTCTGGGAAAGTAAAGCGGCACGGGCGTAATACCGACCACATTACCCCCAAAATCATGTGCCGAAGATCTGTAAAATTCATGGTCACTAACACCATATTCCCTATACGCCACTTGGCGTGACGGTGCTACTTTACTTTTAAGAAGAAGAAGGAGAAGGAACTAAGACATTACAATTGTTGGCAACTTAGTTTTGCAATAAATAGCTTAAAGAAAGAAGAACATTAAGAGTAATAAAAATAGATTTAATGGAGACATATTCTCGAAGTGAAGATGATGTTAATGATGAGCATACATGGTCACATATATTAATGATCACAAACTTTTATGAAGATCATGTTAATAATTATGATGAGCATGCATGGTCTCATTTGGTCACATACTTTGTATACAATTATTAATTGCCAGCATGTTAGTGCCATAGCTACAGATCTAATTTTATGTCAAACATACACATACCCACACCCACACATACACACACCCGCACACAGCCACAGCCACACATACAATACTCTATCAACAGCTGCTTGTTTTAATATAAATATAGCATTTGAGCTTGAATCTTGGGCACTTTCAGCATTTTTATGTGAAGACCCGCGTTGCTACCGGGGCCCCACAGTGAAGGGAGACAAGAATAGAGCCACTGTTTACCTGCCACACGTGTCGTAAGAGGCGACTAAGGAGGTTTGGAATCGTCGCCTGTGCAGTCGAGTAGGACGTGCACTGAGCGATCTTGTCAACGGAATTTACCGATGCTTTTTGGGAAATGATGTGACAAATGGTGGAGCGGATACGGAATGTTCTAGACTGCACTGAAAAGGGTTCCATGGATCGGGTAGGATAGAATATGATAGGATGGGATGTGTGAAGAGGTTTTGAGAATATTCTACTCAGGCTTACGGGTAGGATAGAATATGATAGGATGGGATGTGTGAAGGGGTTTTGAGAATATTCTACTCAGGCTTACGGGTAGGATAGAATATGATAGGATGGGATGTGTGAAGGGGTTTTGAGAATATTCTACTCAGGCTTACGGGTAGGATATAATATGATAGGATGGGATGTGTGAAGGGGTTTTGAGAATATTCTACTCAGGCTTAAAATTAAAATTTTATGGAAGTGGTTCAGTGGCGCAACACAACGAATGTGACATTTCTAGGTGAAGGAATTTGTGCATAAATGTTATGTTAGTAGAATAATAACAAACAGGAATGTTAAGGATTAGCCAGGGAAACTTTCTGGTGTGCAACATTCAAATGTTCACCATAACTGTTCATAAAACGTAAGATACAGTGTCTTTTAATTAATTTGAATGCATCAAAGAAAAACATAGGCATTTTATATTTTTGAAAGCAAACAAATCAGCAAAACAACTAGAATATCAGTGACATTATCTGATCTGTTGGCTACAACAATAATAGAGTGGTAAGAAAATTGTTTGGTTATAAAACACACCGATCAGACGACGTTAACAGTCGTCTACAATCTTATCGACGTGTTGGTCAGCTGCTCTGTTGATGTTGTATTTATTTACATCACATTGATTGTCTTTGTTCAAAATGAAGAGTGTTTTTTCTTGTTCCGTGTTTAAATAAACTACTCAGCATTTTGATAAATGACGGATAACTTTTCACATATTTAAAAATACTCTGTCTGTCTCTGTCTGCCTCTGTCTGTCTCTGTCTGTCTGTCTGTCTGTCTGTCTGTCTGTCTGTCTGCCTGCCTGCCTGCCTGTCTGTCTGTCTGTCTGTCTGTCTGTCTGTCTGTCTGTCTGTCTGTCTGTCTGTCTGTCTGTCTGTCTGTCTGTCTGTCTGTCTCTCAGCTCAGCATTTTAATAAATGAAGGAGAACTTTTCACATATTTAAAAATACTCTCTCTCTGCCTCTGTCTGTCTGTCTGTCTGTCTGTCTGTCTGTCTGTCTGTCTGTCTGTCTGTCTCTCTCTCTCCTTCTCTCTCTATCTATCTCTCTCAGCTCAGTATTTTGTAAAAAAAAATAATAAAGTGGCATCCTTACTGCTGAGTTAAATGTGCTAAAATCTAATGAAATATGCATGTTCTGTCTTCAAAAGTGCACTCCACTTAAGTGAGCAAACGCTACCCAAAGTTTTCTTTTTTAAATTAGTGTAAAGTTCCTTGATAATACAGCGGACTAGAATTCCTAATGCTGATGGATACAAAGTCAAAGGCGTACGTTAATCTCACAGCTTTGGAACTAATGAAGTCAAACATATATTCCACCATTTCTAAAACCTGAAACATTCCTGTGCGGAATCTCTACTGAGCTGTGAGCAAATTAAAATCATGTAATGGAATCGATCTAATGTAAAGTAGTTTAAGGCCAAGAATTTTGGGAACAATGGAAAATCGACGTTTTGCCCAAATCATTCGGGATTGGCCAATGAAGAGTATAGAAAACATACTACAGCATGTGATCATGAGGGAAAGCCCTGAGAGGTATAATGCTAATGTCAATCGGGAGCTACACATGATTATTTACACATACCTATATACGTACAAACGCAGAAACGGGTAATTTCGCCACAATTGCACGCTGGTTGAACGTCAAATATCAAATAAAGGGAGACAACAAACGTTCCAAGAACGGTGAGTGCGTGAAAATTGTGATTGGTTCAGGGAATGGGGAGACAAGAAGAATCTTGCAAACTGCTGGCACAACATAAATGACGACTGTTGAGTTAAGACATTAAAGTATTGGCGCATGTGGTTGGAGAGGCTAATGCTCACCTTGTACTTGAACTGGTGCCACAAATAGTCTGTTTGGTCTTATCCTCCTGAAAGAAATAGTTGAACTAACTACTCCCTAACACATGTGTACTAGGTACGGAAACACACCCAGAAATTCTAATTTTTTTTTTATAGATGTGTCAGGAAAGAGGTACCATCCCATTGTGCCCTTTTACAGGAGCTCTAACGAAAGCGCCTTGGTGGCTGAGTGGTTAGTGTGCTCGCCTCGGTGGCTGAGTGGTTAGTGTGCTCACCTCGGTGGCTGAGTGGTTAGTGTGCTCGCTTCCTGAACAGAAGAGTCCGTGTTCGATCCCCAGCAGTGGCGGATTTTTTTTTCGGACTAGCAAGGCTCCGGGGTTCACCCAGCCTCTAAAATTGGGTACCGGAGATTTTTTTATGAGAAGTAAAGGCGGCCTGGCGTGATGCCGACCACTTCACCCAAATGTATCGTGGTTAGAGAAAAATATAGTCACCAACACTATATTCCCCTTGCGCCTAGCAAGGCGTGAAGGGAACCTTTACATTTTTTGTTTACTTCTAACGAAAGAAAGACACATACAAGACTGAAACATCTTCAGCCATTATACAGGTTATATACCCATGGGTGAAGATTTCAACATGAGCATGACGCAGCCAATTTACAGCTGAAGTCAGTAAATCTGCAAGAAAAAGTTACTGCAGTAGTGAAGTGGCCCAACATCAGTCCTGACCTAAATCTGGAATCGTTTGGCACATCTCAAGAATCATTTTAAAAAGATTGGACTCAGAGGCCTTGTACAATTGAAGAAGGTTGTTGAAAAAATTACTGCAGTAGTCAGACAAAGAAAACATGAATTTACTTACTCATTCTCTTAAAAATATGATATTTTTAAAACCATATTACAAAACCTGCTTACCGTTTAAATACATTTTCTAACCTAATCTTGCACTAACCTTATCTTACACTAACCAAATCTTGCATTAACCTAAACTTGCACTAATCTAATCTTGCACTAATCTTATCTTACACTAACCAAATCTTGCATTAACCTAAACTTGCACTAACCTAATCTTGCACTAACCTTATCTTACACTAACCAAATCTTGCATTAACCTAAACTTGCACTAACCTAATCTTGCACTAATCTTATCTTACACTAACCACATCTTGCATTAACCTAATCTCGCACTAACCTTATCTTGCACTAACCCAATCTTGCATTAACCTAATATTGAACTAACCTAATCTTGCACTAACCTAAACTTGCACTAACCTAATCTTGCACTAACCTAATCTTGCACTAACTTAAACTTGCACTAACCTAAACTAACACTAACCTAATGTTGCACTAACCTTAATGTTGCACTAACCCAATGTTGCACTAATCAAATCTTGCACTAACCCAATCTTGCACTAACTTAATCTTGCACTAACCCAATCTTGCACTAAACTAATCTTGCACTAACTTAATCTTGCACTAACCCAATCTTGCACTAAACTAATCTTGGCGGATTTTGGTCCCAGAACAACGGCTGGAACACCAATGTAGCTGTTGAAGTAAATTCGCAACACAGAAGGGCATGAAAATACACAGAACAAAGAAGAGGTGTGGGAATACAGCATCAGTAGCTCAACAGCGCACTGTCTCGACAGATAAGACGTCAGAAGATCTCAGTCAGGAGTCAATCCACAGAACTGAGAATATTCAAGTTGAGCTGTCTGATGATGAATTCGCTCACCTCTTGGACGGAAAGAGAGAGAAGATCAAGTTTCCTCCCGCCTGCAACACAGTAGTCTGGGAGAAGTTAGACAAGTCACTAGCAAAAGCCATAGACCACCACCTTAAACGGCTGAACTTGTCCCAGAAGCTTGAAAGCATAGGCGAAGTGGTCTATTATTATTGCGTCAAGGAATTAGGCTTAGGCACGAAGGAAGTAAGGACGAGCACGAAACCACAGAAAAGCAGACTACAAAAACAAATAGAAGATATTAGGAGGCAGAAAAACCATGCTAGGAAACAATTCAAGAAAGCTACAGAAGCAGAGAAGGAAGCACTACATCAGGTATGGCAGCATCTAAAATCCAAACATAAGGCACTGGGTAGAGCAGAAAGATTGTATCGAAAAAGGAAAGCAACCAAACATACATATTTACTACACAGCATATTGCACATAGCAACGATTCTTGTAACCCTCATATCAAATCATTATCAGCGTGATAATTGTAATCATTGATTAGTTAGCACGAGTGACGATACTGCACTCACAGCACTCTCAAGATAAGTCTCTATCTTCAGGAGACGAAGAAGTGTTGATCATATTCTGATGGTCTCTCTCCATCATTTGACACGACCCATTCGAGTAAAGTTTGATTCTAAATTGCCGTAGTTTCTGTAATGTTGGTTCATACCATCTAAGATGTAACGGTAAGGATGATCTTATAGGAAACCTAAGGAGATTGACAGGTAGACAAATGGGGAGAAATGATTTCGCTGATGATGATTTGTTTAAAAAAATAATGGAACAAGTTTAGGAAAAGGCACACAACTGAGAGAATGTAGAAAAATCGAAAAAAAAGAAAAGAAAAGAAAAAAAAAACAGCTCATCGAGTTGCACGGTAAATGGCTCCTACACGAACAAAGAGATCAGGCAGGTAGACAGGCAAATTCATCAGTTATCTTGCCCTGAATCAAAATGACAGTGATTTCAGCTTGCCTCCCTTGTGTGAGATCGATATTAATATAGAATTTAATAGAAGCATTTCGAACTAATCACATCAACTCATCACATTGATGTGTGTATGCCTACAATGTTAAATCCATGTTAGATACATCCTGGCACTTTGATGTCTCCCTCTCTCTTTATCGACTCGTGTCTCAGCAAACCATTGAAATCTCAAAATTATAAATGGATATCTCACACAATTAACTGTCACATCAGTGAAAGACCTCACTCATAACCGTTTGATTTATAAATCACTTTGTACATAGCTACAATGAAGTTGTCAATGAGAACCAAACGTCATCATTTAGTTAACTAATGCTCAACCGCGGCTCCGAGACGCGTATCGGATTAAAAACCTTACAGTTTATACATGGTGTAATTTTTATGTCAATTAATAATGTGTTCTTTAAATTTAAGATTTCTTCTTTCTCTTCTGGTACATTACATTTCTTTTGAAGAAAGGCTACGCAGTGAGAGATGATTGTCATTTGACGTCTTTTGGATTTATTGCCAACAGGAAGTCGTTGTAGGTGTCTGTCCAATTTTTTTTGTTAATCTTGCTTCTCTCGATTTAGTGTTTTCTAAAAACTTATTTCTCTAGGGATAGTGCTTCTTTTATCGTGTTTCTCGAGGTATAGTGATTATTTTATCTTGTTTCTTTTGGGGCAGTGGTTTTTAAATCTCTTGTTTCTCTTGGGATAGTGTTTGTAACTCTTGTTTCTCTTGGGATAGTGTTTGTAAGTCTTGTTTCTATTGGGATAGTGTTTATAACTCTTGTTTCTCTTGGGATAGTGATTAAAAAAAATCTTGTTTCTCTTTGGATAGTGTTTGTAACTCTTGTTTCTCTTTGGATAGTGTTTGTAACTCTTGTTTCTCTTTGGATAGTGTTTGTAACTCTTTTTCGCTTGGGATTGTTTTATCTTGCTTCTCTGGGGATATAGTTTTTTAAACTTGTTTTTGTGTGTGTTTCCCTAAGGATAGTTATTGTTTTATCTGCTTCTCTTGGAGTGTTTTCTTTATTTTGTTTCTCTGGAGACAGTGATGTTTTTTCTTGTTCTATGGGGACAGTGTTTTTTAAATTGTTTCTATGAGCACAGTGCCTTTTTATCTTGTTTCTATGGGGATATTGTTTTTTACATGTTGTTTCTATGGGGATAGTGTGCTTGTATCTTGTGATAGTGTTTGTATCTTGTTTCTCTGGGGGCTATTGTTTTTTTTTTAAATCTTCTTTCTTTTGAGATAGTGATTTTTTTTTTTTAAATCTTTTTCTTAGAGGATAGTTTTTTTTATCCCGCTATTCTGGGGATAGTGTTTTAAAAAAAATCTTTTTCTTAGAGGATAGTTTTTTTATCCCGCTATTCTGGGGATAGTGTTTTTTTTTAAATCTTTTTCTTAGAGGATAGTTTTTTTTATCCCGCTATTCTGGGGATAGTGTTTTTAATTTTGTTTCTCTAGGGATCGTGTTTTCTAATCTTGTTTCCCTTGGGATAGTTTTTTTTTTTTTTTTTTTTTTTTATCTTGCTTCTTTGAGGATATTCGCCCATGCGCTACCGGGGCCCGAAAGGGGAGTAAAGAATAGCGGCGCTGTACCCTAACAGGCATGTTCATAGGAGGCGAGAAAGGAGGGTTGGGCATGGCTATCCCATACTGTAAAAAAAAATAGCCGAAAAAACTTCACAAACATGGACAAGTCAAAGAGAGAAAAAGGTAATCTGCCATCCAGGAAAGAGAAGGGCTCTCTGTCTAAGAGATATATGACGCAAGCCAGAGAAAGCCGCAAGGAGCCCGGGTTGCCGACTCACCCTTTGTCTACCAGGAAATCCTCCAGAATTGGCACCTGGAATGTTCGTACTCTAAACGAACAAGGAAAAGCTGCACAGGTAGCAGCAGGAATGTCAAACTACAAGATAGATATTCTGGGAATGTGTGAAACAAGATGGCTAGGAACGGGTAAAATAAAACTAAATACAGGAGAGATGATTTTATTATCAGGACACTAGGAATCTGGAGCACAACATAGTGAAGGGGTAGCTATAATGCTATCAAGGAATGCACAGAAGACACTAATAGAATGGGAAGCAGTAGGACCGAGACTAATGAGAGCAACATTTAAAACAACCAAAAACAAAATAAAATTACACATTATCCAGTGCTATGCATCAACCAACGATAAAGATGATTTAGTTAAAGATGATTTCTATAAACAGCTACAATGTCAGATGTATGCAAGACGAGCCACGGATATTATAATCTTGATGGGAGACCTAAATGCTAAAGTAGGATCTGACAACAGAGGCTTCGAAGAGATTATGGGAAAACATGGACTTGGAGATATAAACGAGAATGGAGAGATTTGTGAATTTCTGCGCCCTTAATCAAGTAAGCCTAGGAGGAACGATATTCAAACACAAAAGAATACACAAAGCTACTTGGTGTCACCAGATCATAGAACGGAAAATCAAATTGATCACATATGTATTAATAAGTTTAAGTCATCCTTACAGGATGTAAAAGTATATAGAGGGGCAGATATAGCTTCTGATCATCATCTTCTGATAGTTAAACTTAAAATTAAACTAAAAAGTATAAGTATATAAAATACAACGAATAAAGGTAGAAAGTATTTCAATGTAGGGTTCCTTAAAGAATGAGGAATTAAAGATATATTCGCAGTCACAATATCAAACAAATACCAAGTCCTCCAACAACTAGAAAATACAATAAATATAGAAGATCATTGAAAACAGGTAAAAGATATACGGAAAGAGACATGCGAAGAAACACTAGGGAAAAGATAACGCCAGAATAAGGCATGGATGACAGCAGAGACCCTGGACAAAATTAAAGAAAGAAAGAACAAGAAAGCAGACATAAATAAAAGCAAAACGAGAAGTAATAAAGCCAAGACACAGGAGGCTTACACAGAGGTGAACAAAGAAGTGAGAAGATGCATTAAAAGGGATAAGAGGAAATATATAGATGAACTAGCTAAAGAGGCAGAAGAAGCAGCAAATAAAGGGAATATGAAAGAACTGTACAACAGCACAAAGAAATTAAGTGGAAAATGCAAACAGATCAATGCCTTTATTAAAGATAAGAAAAGAATGGAAAATACAAACAGATCAATGCCTTTATTAAAGATAAGAAAGGAAATCTGCTTAGTAATATAAGGGAACAAATGGAGAGATGGAAAGAGCACTTTGAAGAACTTTTGAATAGACCCGGCTCAAATAATCCTCCAGATATACTACCAGCAGAAGAAGAGTTACACGTTAACTGTGGAAAACCAAGCATAGAAGAAATAATGAAAGCCATCAAACTATTAAAAAATGGTAAAGCCACAGGACCAGATGAAATTCTTTCGGAAGCCATCAAAGCAGATATTAACACCTCTACCAAGATGTTACATAATCTACTAGATAAAATTTGGGAGAGGGAAGACAAGACCTAAAGACTGGAAAGAAGGTTATATGATCAAACTACCAAAGAAAGGAAGTTTACAGGAGTGCACAAATTATAGGGGAATTATGCTACTATCAGTGCCAGGAAAAATATTAAGCAGAATCATTCTGAAGAGGCCATAGAGAAACATTTGAGAGATGAACACGCAGGTTTCAGGAAGAACAGATCATGTGCTGATCAAATAACTTCTCTACGTATAATAGTTGAACAAAGTTTAGAACTAAAATCCCCACTTTATATTGGATTCATAGATTACGAAAAGGCATTTGATAGTTTAGACAGAAGAATACTTTGGAAGTTGCTGAGTCATTACGGAATCCCCATAAAGTTTATTAACCTGATAAAAACAATGTATGAAGGAACAAAATGTAGTGTGGTGCATGAAGGACAGATTACAGAAGCATTTGAAATAAGAACAGGAGTAAGGCAGGGATGTCTTCTGTCTCCATTTCTCTTTCTACTGGCCATAGATTGGATTATGAAAATAACTCAAAACAACAGAAATGAAATCCAGTGGTCACTGACCAAACCACTTGATGATTTAGACTTTGCTGATAACATAGCTCTCCAATCACACAGCCATCAACAGATGCAGGATAAAATGAGCATACTTGATGAGAGATCACAACAGCTAGGACTGAAGATTAATAGAGATAAGACCAACATTATGAGAATTAATACAGTTGGCAATAACCAAATAAAACTAGGAGAAATACCTCTATTAGATGTACAATCTTATATCTAGGCGGTCCTATTATATGGCTGTGAAACATGGAGAACAACAAAATTGACAATCACGAAGATACAGACTTTCATTAATGGATGCTTACGCAGGATAAAAGGATGGAAATGGCAGGACAAAATCACTAACATAGAATTATGAAAATGTACCAGTCAAACACCAGTGGATAAAGAGATACAGCGAAGACGATGGCGCTGGATAGGATACACACTACGGAAGCCAACTGAGAGTATTACACAACAGACCCTTTTTTGGAATCCCCAGGGGAAAAGACAAAGAGGAAGACCAAGGAATTCTTGGAGAAGACAGATAGAAGCAGAGATGGAGATGATGGGGAAGACATGGAATGATCTTAAAAGAATGGCAAAAAACAGAACGACTTGGAAAGTGTTTGTTGAAGACCTATGCTCTACTGGGAGCAAAAAAAAAAAAGGTAGAAGATGAGGATATTGTTTTTTATCTTGTTTCTCCGGGATAGTTTATTTTATTGTTTCTCTTGTAATAGTGTTCTTTTTATTTTAAAGCAGGCGGTTTGATTGACGAGAATGCGAAGTCTAACACTGCCTTCATTATCTGCCTTAAAGGACAGGCAAGCGGTTTCCTGTAGAGTCTTGATCTCAAGTAACAATCACCTATCGTTGGATCTTGATTTTTATTTCTCACATAAAAAAAAAAAACATTTCATAAACAATGCATATACCATTTCCGAGCAGGCTTCCCTTTTTGCAAATAAAAATTAACCTAAAATCGCCTTCACAGATCCATCACTTCCTGTCTAAAATAAATAAAATACAATAAAAAATAAATAAATACAATAATTGGCGGTCTGGACGCCTTTGATTGCAAGCGCCAATGCCCTAATTGACAGATTTGAGTGAGTGATGTGACAGGGGCTTACAGCAACAGTTTTAACGTGGATCTTTCAACATTAATGAGTAAGTTGCTTTTTGTCTTACTCGTTGCTAAAATTAACTAGAAGATATGATTTTTTTAAAATATTAAGCCCTGCAAGAACTAAGGTGAGTGTTATGCGGTTATAATTTTAATAATTTCAAATTCTTTTTTTTTCTGTAGCGTTTAAAAATCATCATCATTACAGAACGAGGCGGTCGGTTGTGAAGTGAGAAGTGCAGGAATCTGATATCCATTTAAATCGAGTTCCAGATCTGTGTCAAGGTTAATACAGCTTTTGAAAATTTGTACCAGAGAATTTTGTTTTCACTTTAGGGCGGATTGGCGTTGAGTTGACCGCAACACCGAAATAATTGGTCCAATGGTCTTTTTAAATTAAATATGGGCACTAACCCCATATCTCTATGTACAAATAGTATATGGGCAATAACCCCATATTTTCCATGTACAAATAGTATATAGGAGCTAACCCCATATCTCTATATACAAATAGTAAGTAGACACGAACCACATATCGCTATGTACAAATAGTATATAGGCACTAACCCCATATCTCTATGTACAAATAATATATAGGCACTAACCCCATATCTCTGTGTACAAATAATATATAGGCACTAACCCCATACCTCTATGTACAAATAATATGTAGGCACTAACCCCATACCTCTATGTACAAATAATATATAGGCACTAACCCAATATCACTATGTACAAATAATATATCGGCACTAACCCCATATCTCTGTGTACAAATAATATATCGGCACTAACCCCATAAGGGTGTCCGGTTAGCGCAATCGATAGGCGGTTGGCTTACCACGGCAACAGCCGGGGTTCGTACCCTGGCGAGGACACCTGGGTTTTACTAATTCCCTAAAAATTAGTGGGAGCCGCGATAGCTCAGTGGTTAGTGAACTGGACTACTACGGACAAGAGGTAGGGTTCGATCCCAACCGACGGCTCCGGGTTCACCCAGACTTAAATGGGTACCGGATTTTTTCTGGGAAAGTAAAGCAGCACGGGCGTAATACCGACCACATTACCCCAAAAATCATGTGCTGAAGGTCTGTAAAATATAGGGTCACTAACACCATATTTCCCTATACGCCGCCACTTGGCGTGACGGGGGGTACTTTACTTTTTTTTTTACTTTACTAACCCCATACCTCTATGTACAAATAATATATCGGCACTAACCCCATATCTCTATGTACAAATAATATATAGGCACTAACCCCATATCTCTATGTACAAATAATATATAGGCACTAACCCCATATCTCTATGTACAAATAATATATCAGCACTAACCCCATATCTCTATGTACAAAAATATTATATAGGCACTAACCCCATATCTCTATGTATAAATAATATATAGGCACTAACCCCATTATCTCTATGTACAAATAATATATATGCACTAACCCCATACCTCTATGTACAAATAATATATCGGCACTAACCCCCATATCTCTATGTACAAATAATATATAGGCACTAACCCCATACCTCTATGTACAAATAATATATCGGCACTAACCCCCATATCTCTATGTACAAATAATATATCGACACTAACCCCATATTCATTATGTACAAATACACAAGTATAGTGTTTTTTTTTTATTGTTGTATTTAAATTTAGCTAGTCTAGACGATTATGCATATATTGCCAAATATTGGATCAATGACAACTGTATGATTGTTATCAATTATGTTATTCTTCTTATTTCTCTCTGTTTTCTTCACTTTATATTTTACTATGCTAGTCTGTCAACTATTTTATTTATTTGCCTGTTTAGGCATCTTAAAACTGACCCTATTGTCATGACGTTCTCTCAACTTCCGATATTGGATAACAGAGCGCAAGATGATGGTTTCTTAGTGACGCGTTTCTTAGTGTCACGTTGACGTTGTGTGTTAACTTCTCCCAGCGATATGTTATTGTATAATTATGTGACATTGACATCATTATGTATACACTTTAATTTGCTCACTTTATGGACATTGCGACTTGTGGACTTGAGGGAGATAATAACAAAGAGAAGATATTTGTAGTGTTTAGAACCACATCTCTTTTTTATTTGTTATTTACAACTACCTTCCCAGAAGCCCATTATACTTCATTTAGAGCATATCCACATAGTGAAAATGCGCTAGCACGTTGGATTCTTACTACAGAATAATGGAGTTCTTTTCCCGGCGTAGTCGCGTTTAAGTTAGTCGAGATCATATTTCTGCCAGACTAGCATAATTCGTAACGATAATGCAGAAAGAAAGATAATTGCTGCTTCACCTCCAAATAATGAGACTCTAGCATAGCTAATTTGAAAAGTAGTGGTTAGCTCAATGAAACATGTCCAGTGTTGACAACGGTAGTTAATGTAATCCCGCTAACTAGTCTAACCCTCTAGATCTAGCGGGAAAATCGATACATTGACAACACTGAACATATAGGTCCAATATGACTCACCATGATAAGTAGTACGACGCTGAAACAGATGCATAGAGTTAAAGGTTCGGCACAGCAGCTACATTAGATGGAAGATACGGGGGAACTGTGTTGTCTAGAAATAAGAGGTCGCCCTCTATACAGGAAGATAAGGGGGAACGGTGTTGTCTAGAAATAAGGCGTCACACTCTATACAGGAAGATAAGGGGGAACGGTGTTGTCTAGAAATAAGGCGTCACACTCTATACAGGAAGATAAGGGGGAACGGTGTTGTCTAGAAATAAGGCGTCACACTCTATACAGGAAGATAAGGGGGAACTGTGTTGTCTAGAAATAAGGCGTCACACTCTATACAGGAAGATAAGGGGAAACTGTGTTGTCTAGAAATAAGGCGTCACACTCTATACAGGAAGATAAGGGGAAACTGTGTTGTCTAGAAATAAGACGTCGCCCTCTATACAGGAAGATAAGGGGAACTGTGTTGTCTAGAAATAAGACGTCGCCCTCTATACAGGAAGATAAGGGGGAACTGTGTTATCTAGAAATAAGAGGTCGCCCTCTATACAGGAAGATAAGGGGGAACGGTGTTGTCTAGAAATAAGACGTCGCCCTCTATACAGGAAGATAAGGGGGAACTGTGTTGTCTAGAAATAAGACGTCGCCCTCTATACAGGAAGATAAGGGGGAACTGTGTTGTCTAGAAATAAGGCGTCACACTCTATACAGGAAGATAAGGGGAAACTGTGTTGTCTAGAAATAAGACGTCGCCCTCTATACAGGAAGATAAGTGGGAACTGTGTTGTCTAGAAATAAGGCGTCCCACTCTATACAGGAAGATAAGGGGGAACGGTGTTGTCTAGAAATAAGACGTCGCCCTCTATACAGGAAGATAAGGGGAAACTGTGTTGTCTAGAAATAAGACGTCGCCCTCTATACAGGAAGATAAGGGGAAACTGTGTTGTCTAGAAATAAGAGTTCGCCCTCTATACAGGAAGATAAGGGGGAACGGTGTTGTCTAGAAATAAGGCGTCACACTCTATACAGGAAGATAAGGGGAAACTGTGTTGTCTAGAAATAAGACGTCGCCCTCTATACAGGAAGATAAGGGGAAACTGTGTTGTCTAGAAATAAGACGTCGCCCTCTATACAGGAAGATAAGGGGAAACTGTGTTGTCTAGAAATAAGACGTCGCCCTCTATACAGGAAGATAAGGGGAAACTGTGTTGTCTAGAAATAAGACGTCGCCCTCTATACAGGAAGATAAGGGGAAACTGTGTTGTCTAGAAATAAGACGTCGCCCTCTATACAGGAAGATAAGGGGAAACTGTGTTGTCTAGAAATAAGACGTCGCCCTCTATACAGGAAGATAAGGGGAAACTGTGTTGTCTAGAAATAAGACGTCGCCCTCTATACAGGAAGATAAGGGGAAACTGTGTTGTCTAGAAATAAGACGTCGCCCTCTATACAGGAAGATAAGGGGAAACTGTGTTGTCAGAAATAAGACGTCGCCCTCTATACAGGAAGATAAAGGGAAACTGTGTTGTCAGAAATAAGACGTCGCCCTCTATACAGGAAGATAAGGGGAAACTGTGTTGTCAGAAATAAGACGTCGCCCTCTTATCAGGAAGATAAAGGGAAACTGTGTTGTCAGAAATAATACGTCACACTCTATACAGGAAGATAAGGGGAAACTGTGTTGTCAGAAATAAGACGTCGCCCTCTTATCAGGAAGATAAAGGGAAACTGTGTTGTCAGAAATAAGACGCCGCCCACTATACAGGAAGATAAGGGGAAACTGTGTTGTCAGAAATAAGACGCCGCCCACTATACAGGAAGATAAGGGGAAACTGTGTTGTCAGAAATAAGACGTCGCCCTCTGTACAGGAAGATAAGGGGGAACTGTGTTGCCTAGAAATAAGACGTCACCCTCTATACAGGAAGATACGGGGGAACTGTGTTGTCAGAAATAAGACGGCGCCATCTGGATAGGAAGGTACAGGTTTGAATCTCGCCATAGGCGGTGAAAAATTTTCAATTCAAATTCATAATTGCCTTGTGGCATTATCTCTCTTTCTCTCGTGGTAGTGAGATCCGATGTCTAGCCCTCTCGGATAATGAAAAAAAAAACACATGAAGTCTTTTTTTTTTGCCCTTGCACACGCTAAAAGAACCTTTGACAACTGCAAGTCGAAAAGAATAGTATAAATGACAGCTACCCCGGGAAACAGTTTCTAAGCAAATATACCAATGCCGAAGATTGATGTGTCGGGCCGGAAGGAGCAGATTTTGCTGCTTGGTCGTGAACTAGCGACACGACACGCCCACTTCATGGGTGAAGGCTAAGAAGGAGACGGAAGATGCAATATTGAAATAATCATCATGTGCCGTACCGGTTGGCGTAGGCGATCATGTCCTTCCACAATCTTCAATCGTTATCATTGCACTCCGATCATGCCCATAGGTGCTCAGATCCCCTTCTTGCAAGTCCCGCAGTGTCCAGTGACTGACGACTCCGGTTCTGTGTTTGTTGATAAGTCTTCTTTTACATTCACTAAGTTTCTCGTTTTTGGCTGTGTCCATCTTAACTCTGTTCCTTTTTCATCCAAAGGAGTCACGTGGACTCATGGTCCTGTGCATATCCCACATCTCGGCGGGCACTGATTACATCCTCCCGATCCATTGATTGACCGTCTTCAAAGCTAGCACAGCCAGCCAACCTGTCCACTCCTTCATTTTCCCGTACTCACGCATGTCCAGGGACGTAGACAAAGGTGATTCAACGTATTTGTTACTTCTGCATTGACTCTACCTGTTGCCTGCGTACAGAGCCCGCCTCCACTGTTTCTTTTTTAATCATGCTCATCGAGTCACTTAGTATGGAGGCATGGGTGGAATCTTGTGACTCTAACCAGATGAATGCCCTGGTCACTGCCATAACCTCCATCGTCATGCTACTCATGGTCATAACGTATGTACCACTGTATTCTTTGACTATTCTGCCTGCCGAGTGTGCTGTAAATGCACATGCTCTCCATTGATGTTATATTACGGATCCGTCTATATAGATGACAGCATCTTCCTCATCGGTGTTATACCAGATGAGACTGCTGACCTCAGCAAATGTCACTATTGGGTTCTGTTCCCTACATTTTCTGTCGAGCGTGACAATAAATGATAATTTGCCTCTGAATGGCTTAGGCACCGGTATCCACTCCTCGCCAGAGTTGATATTGGTAAGCCCACAGACCTGTTTGATAACATCTTCTGCTAGGCCCACCCATTATTTGCCACTTTTAAGCCTGACACCCTTCCCTGTGTTGAGCTCATGATGCAATATATACTCTTTATCTGCACTTATCTTCAGGTATGTTCGCGCCCACCGGGTCTTGATCCTGTCATCCATGGTTGGAAAGTCGAGAAGATACCTCATTACTACGGAGTGTCCCTCGTACAGCCCAAGATAATGCGCAAAGCTTCATTCTGTATGTTCTCCAGCCTGTCAATTTGCGTCCACAGTGCATCGTATCATGTCTGTTGTTTACTGTTTTCCATGCTATGACATCAAACTATACCAGTATCTTCTCTCTTTATCGTCTGCGATCCCTCTTTCCCTGTATTTTGTCAGTCATAACCAAATATTCCAACTTTCATCTTCTCATAATGTGCCTTAAAATGTTGATTGTTTCTTTCTGATGTTTTTTAACAACTCCCTTTTTTGTGTTGGCCTGTTTGAAAAATTCGTCGATGGTCTTCTTATCTGTCCAGGGGATTTTCAACATTTTTCTGAGAAATCCCATGTCTGTGGTCTCTAATCGTCTTTTCATTTGTTTGTCTACTGTCCATGATTCGCTTCCATATGTCAGAATTGATTCTATATAACACTCATGAACTCTCATCCTCATTTCTATTGACATAGACTTGTTGCATAAGACGTTTTTCATTTTCTGAAATGCTATTTTGGCCTGAGCTATTCTGGTTTTTTTTAATTTCAGCGGTGCATTTTCCATCTGATGTTATTATTGTACCCAAGTATTTGACGTGTTGCACTTGTTTAATATTTGTCCTGTTCATTCTTTTTTGTGCTGCAAGGTGGTGATGACTTTTTCTTCGATATGACCATTACTTCTGTTTTCTTACTTTTCAGACTGAGACCTTTACTGTTGCTTTATTTTACTATTATGTCTCTAATTTCTTGTAGTTCATTTTTTGTCACTGCTATTAAGACTGTACTATAGAAATCTATCTATCTATCGTCCTTTCGAGCCGAAGAAGGCATATAGGGCAGAACCACAATCTCAAAAGCAGAAACCTTGCATGCCAAAATGGCACATATTGCAGAGATCACCACTATACTATAGAAATAGTTGATACAATAACACACGTCAAGGCAATATTCTATAACACAAAAATTATTTTGTACTGAAAAAAAATCTGTGTCCATAGAAGTAAGAAAGAGGTTGCTTCAGTCTAATCGATCTTGATCAATAAAAGTGAGAGAGATTTCTTTAGTCTAATCGATCTTGATCAATAGAAGTGAGAGAGATTTCTTCAGTCTAATCGATCTTGATCAATAGAAGTGAGAGAGATTTCTTTAGTCTAATCGATCTTGATCAATAGAAGTGAGAGAGATTTCTTCAGTCTAATCGATCTTGATCAATAGAAGTGAGAGAGATTTCTTCAGTCTAATCGATCTTGATCTATAGAAGTGAGAGAGATTTCTTCAGTCTAATCGATCTTGATCAATAGAAGTGAGAGAGATTTCTTCAGTCTAATAGATCTTGATTTATTTATAGAAGTGAGAGAGATTTCTTTAGTCTAATCGATCTTGATTTATTTATAGAAGTGAGAGAGATTTCTTTAGTCTAATCGATCTTGATCAATAGAAGTGAGAGAGATTTCTTCAGTCTAATCGATCTTGATTTATTTATAGAAGTGAGAGAGATTTCTTTAGTCTAATCGATCTTTATCAATAGAAGTGAGAGAGATTTCTTCAGTCTAATCGATCTTGATCAATAGAAGTGAGAGATATTTCTTTAGTCTAATCGATCTTGATCAATAGAAGTGAGAGAGATTTCTTCAGTCTAATCGATCTTGATCAATAGAAGTGAGAGAGATTTCTTCAGTCTAATCGATCTTGATCAATAGAAGTGAGAGAGATTTCTTCAGTCTAATCGATCTTGATCAATAGAAGTGAGAGAGATTTCTTTAGTCGTGCGCATAATAAATTCTGATCTATAGAGGCCAGAAAGAGATTTCTTTAGTCGTGCGCATAATAAATTCTGATCTATAGAAGTCAGAAAGAGATTTCTTTAGTCGTGCGCATAATAAATTCTGATCTATAGAAGTCAGAAAGAGATTTCTTTAGTCGTGCGTATAATAAATTCTGATCTATAGAAGTCAGAAAGAGAATTCTCCAGTCCTGTGTATAATCGATCCTGCTCAGTGAGCAGTGAGGCAGGAGCAGTAAGTAAACAAACAATATCAGAAACTACAATTTTTGATTGCCTCTAGAAAAATGTTGAAGTCTTGGACGGACAAAAAAGAAAAAAAATACTTAGAGACGTCAATAAATAAGGAATGCTTCAATCGCATCCATTTATCATTTTACTAAGGCCTGAGAACTAAGAGGGAAATCCTGGAATCGTCTAATGTTTATGACGTCTTATGCTATGCGAGCTATTGACGGTTGACGTCATTTTATTCGCAACCACCCCTACTTGTAAATCTGAAAAAGTCAAAAACTTTGGGTGGTTCCTGTCATCCGACGGCCCGAATTAATGCTATAAATGGATGTGGCTCCAGCGCACATCTAGCATCTTTCTTTAGTGACGTCAGACGTCACACAGTGGCTCAATTGTATCTCGCCCAATGTACCTATTCAGGACTAGCATCTCAATCCCAGTAACTGAGTCCGTGTCTGCTATTGGAGACAAATAATAATCAAAATGATTGTCAATGGAAACTTTTCCAGGTAACAGATCAACGAATCATTTCAGAGGAATGTTTACAATACACGGGAACAGAACCAAAAAAAAAAAATCGAAAACAGAAAAAAAAACAAAGAACAATAGACAGCACGGAGCAGGATCAAACCAGCATTTCTCGACACAACGCCTTGCCATTTGAGACAATGCACCACCCACTAAACAACCTTATCGAGGAATACGGACTCGATCTTGGTTTGGACTGTCTATTGTTCCTTGTTTTTTTCCTGTTGTTAATTATTTGTGAATTTATCCCGAATGCTGTAAATATACCGTTTCACCTGAAATAAATCTTTGTCTGAAATTGAAAACACTCATCATCATCATCATCGTGTGCCTTCTCCGCAACGAAGGTTGGCTACAATGGATCGTCATTCTAGTCTTTTTCTTGCTTTGATGGTGCAGGCTGTCATAGATTGACTTGACCATCTTTTGATGTTACTCGTCCAGATTATTCCGAATTTATCCCGAATGCTGTAAATATACCGTTTCACCCGAAATAAATCTTTGTCTGAAATTGAAAACACTACGGAGAGAAAATTCTCAAAACTATTTGACCAAGCAAAGTCATAAAACAAGAAATGTCCAAGAAGTGCCACAACGAAGAATTGTCCAGAACGATCACGGATAGACATTGGAGTTAGGTAGGTCGCGTTCTCAGAAAAGATTCGGAAAAAAATAAGAATCGCCATGAGATGGATTATGTAGGAAAAGTGAAAAGGAGACAGACCAAGAACAACTTGTAATGCAATTCATTGGAAACTTGACTGAATAGTGTGGGCCAGACCAGAGCATCCTACGAAGGACGGGCACTTACAGTTCCAAGTCTGAGAACATTGTTCTTATTCTGTAAGATTTCACAAGGTTGACTATCTTGTCGATCTGTGACTCATGAAGGAAGAAAACTATGGACAGAAGTTCATCAAAAGGTAAAATGACCAGTCCCAACCTACTCGGCAGTAGCACATTGAGACTAACACTTAACACTACATAATACTGTGTAATTATCGTTGCTAGTCTTAAGCTTTCTTAGTTTTACTAGTCTAAATTCTGTACATTTTTGTCGCACTGCTTTCTGGGCTTTTTTTTTTCTCTGAAAATAATGCAGACAATGTGTTATTGTTTCGTGCGTTTGTTTCTTCCACCCTTTCTCATGCATTTGTTTTTGACAGGGGATAATTAATGTCTTTTGGATGGCTCCCAACATTTTGTTGCAAAATGACACGACCTAGACTTGCAGAGATCATAACATTGTACCAGAAAGATAACGTAGATTACGTACCTTCTTATCCTTTGCACTTTATTTATTTATTTTCCGGGAGGGGATCGAAATGGATAATGATGGAGTGGAGGCAGTCTGTATTTAAATATGCAATTACACACATATTATACTTATTACTACAACTACTTTAACTACTAGTACTACTACTACTAGTACTGCTGCTATTACTGCCATTACTGCTGTTACTACCACTGCTGTTATCATTAATGTTTCTGCTTCTGTTTCTGCAACTAATATTATGACTACTGCTATTATTATAACTACTGTTATGACTATTGCTACCATTATAACTACTATTATGACTAATGCTACTATTAAAACTACTGTTATGACTACTGCTACTATCATAACTACTATTATGACTACTACTACTATTATAACTACTATTATGACTACTGCTACCATTATAACTACTATTATGACTACTGCTACTATTATAACTACTATTATGACTACTGCTACTATCATAACTACTATTATGACTACTACTACTATTATCATCATCATCGTGTGCCCTCTCCGCAACGAAGGTTGCTACCATGGATCGCCATTCTACTCTGTTTCTTGCTTTGATGGTGCAGGCTGACATAGATTGACTTGTCCATCTTTTGATGTTACTCGTCCATGTTAGTCTTGGTCTGCCTCTGCCTTTTTTGCCTTGTATTTTTCCTTCCAATATTACTTTTAGTAGGCTGTTGTGTCTTTTAACATGCCCCCAAAATTTCATTTGTCTTGCTCTAATTGTGTTTAGTAGTTCTTTTTTCATTGTTAGTTTGTTTTAAACGTCATCGTTTGTTATCTTTTGTTTCCATCCAATTCTACCTATTCTTCTATAAATCCACATTTCAAAGGCTTCAATTTTCTGTTCTGTTTTCTTGTCTAATGTCCTTGTTTCTGCACCATACAGGAATATTGAGAAGATGTAACATTTCGCCATTCTTAGTTTCAGCCCTGCTGATATTTGTTTTGTTGTTATTATATTTTTCATGGCATTAAAATTACTGTTTGCCATACCTATTCTTTTGTTTATTTCAGTTTTGCATTTTCCATCATTGGTTATAGTATGTCCTAGGTAATTGTAACTCTGGACAGTCTCCAGATGTGTTCTCTCAACTGTGATATTTAATTGTAGGTCTTGAGAATTTTCTTCGTTTATGATCATAGTTTTAGTCTTTTTGATATTCATTTCTAGTCCATATTTTTTGCTTGTTGTGTTTATCACATTAAGCAATTGTTGTAGGTCTTTAGGATTTTCTGCTAGTAGAACAGTATCATCAGCATATCTCAGGTTATTGATTATCTTTCCTTTAATGTTTAGACCTGGTATCTCTGAGATGTTTTTAAAGATTTGCTGTGTATAGATTGAACAAGCTTGGTGATAGGATGCATCCTTGTCTTACTCCTCTTTTTATGTCCATGGGTGTAGAGTTCTCCTTGTTATATCTTATTATTGCTGTTTGCTCCCAGTACAAATTACATAATAGTCGTATGTCTGCGTCGTCTAGATTTATATCCTTTAGGCAGTCTATAAGTTGGTTATGGTGTATTCTATCGAAAGCTTTGGTGTAGTCTATAAAGCCGGCATATATTGGTTTGTTTACTTCTGTGTACTTTTCAATCAATGTTCTCATGCTAAATAAGGCTTCTTTTGTCCCACTGTTTTTCTTGAATCTAAATTGTTCTCCTCTAATTCAGTATTGATTTTATTCTGAATCCTTCCCTGTATAACTTTTAGTAACATTTTTGTTACTTGGCTCATTAGGCTTATTGTTCTGAAGTCACTGCATTCAACTGCACCATTCTTTTTAGGCAATGCAATGAAAGTTGATGTTTTTAGATAGTTTAGTAGTATGTAAATGTTCCCTACGTACCTATTTTTGATTTTATAGGGAATATATAAGAAAAATAGGGTGGTGGAGAGTGGTGGAGACTGGTGGAGACTGGTGGAGACTGGTGTAATGGTGAACCGCTATATAGGGAATATATAATAAAAATAGACTAGTGAAGGGATCGCCTCTCTCTCTCTCTTTCGACAGCAGCAGCGGCACCCGTGACCCTGCCGTTGACCTTTGACCTTGCAGCTATGGTCAACATGGTCATCCTGTATACAAATGATAGAGATAATCATCATCGGCAGCCAACAACGGCAGCCTATACTTTGCCGCTATGACATCATCAAGGTCATCTGATGTCATCATCAAGGGGGAGACAATAGAGAGTTGTCTCTCTTGTTTTTAGTAACAATATATACAGACGAGTTATCTAACCCTGTGTTTTACTACGGAAAGTTACATTTGATGGGTCGGGGTAGACAATAATAGTGGGTGCATAAGACCCTCGCACCGGCTCGATATATCTACTGGACTTTACCCAATCAGAATGCGTATATTTGTAAATTTGAAAAAAGCTAGGAACGGTGACAGCAGTCAGAATGTCACTGTCTATCAGTCATAAAAAACCCGCCTAAATTCGGAGACGCTGTATCATCGATTTAGAATCAGTCAGGCGGTGTGCAGGAAACATAGTCAGGAATCATCGCGCGGTTGGAAACTGATGGAGACTGGTATAATGCACCAATATATAGGGAATATGTAAGAAAAATAGTCTAGTAGACACTGGTGAAGGGAATCGACCCCTCTCTGTCTCTCTAATTCATAAACAAATCTCTCTCTCTCTCTCTCTCTCTCTCTCTCTCTCTCTCTCTCTCTAGACAACAAGGAAGGTTAAACATAAAAAAATAGTATCGCAATATATGTATATGACACATTTTTTTCTTCAAAAAATGAGAGATGATAGTACAACACGGAGTAGTGTCAATGTAAGTTATTACAAGAATGCATATACATACAAAATATTAGATAGATAGTGGCGATGTGGTCAGCTGGGTTTGATGGAGAGGTGTGTGTGTGTGTAGTGTTGGTATAACAGGTGGACAGGTGGGTGTGCGTGTGTGTGTGGTTCGTAGTGCAGGTGGACGGGTGTGTTGCTATGGATAGATGAGTGTGGATGGACAGGATAGATGCTTGGTGGATGAATGTATATGAGTTTGTGTGCATGTATGTGTGTGAGTGTGTGTGTGGATGCTCTCTCTCTCTCTCTCATTCTCTCTCTCTCTCTCTAACTTTCAATATATCGATCTATAGTTGAGTTTTATCTCCAATGTCTTATACTCCTGTTAGGAATAAGTCTTATGGTTTTCTCGCTCTCATTTTCGGTTCTAGTGCGTGCTAACTCTTATATTATGACAAATACACCCCTTGTCTTCTGAGTCTTCTCCCTTTCTCTTCCTTCTCTGGATCTCTCTCGGCCGCAGAATGAACAAGTTGTATTCGTGGTATCTGACCTCATCTCCATTCTCCGGCGCCTTCTGTCCTCTTAATTTATTGACATCACTGTCTTATAGGTGGTGTGCCAATTTTTTAATTTATATTCTCCCTACGCTACGATCTGCAACCAAATTTTCCCAGTTTCCTTCCCTCTTAGATAAATCATCCAACGAAGCAGTGCAACCATCCTTATATCTCACTACTATCGAAATAACTTTCAAAATCATAAGTTAACCGAAGAGGGTATATGAAATTATTGGGAACATCGATACCGTGAGAGGCCACCGTTTCCCAAATCGTGGGGAGTGGTGTGTAGAAACAAAGCCTTGTAAACATTTTTTCTTGTCCTCCCTTGCACATTTTCTGGTGTTTGCTCATAAGATTGGAAAACTTCTATAACTTCCCCATTTTCGACCACTAGAAGAGTGAGAGGCCGCGTCAATGTCAGAAATATACATGCAATGGTCTTTAAAATACAACAACCGTAAAATGTCCTTATAACTATTACTACCACTGAGTTGTAGCGTGAGAACGTCCTATTGGCACATTCGAAGATGCCAATGTTTATACTAGAACAATTTTCTAATGCTGGGATCTGGTGTCAACTAACACCTGTGAAATCTTCTATTGCCCCTAATCCCTGATAATCTAACTACTGTTTCAGGAGAGACTGCGCGGGTTTCCTTAACATATTTCATATCGGTGGAAGTAAGTTTTCTCACTGCTTTGCCTCTAGAAACATGTCAATGATAATCACAACTCAAAGATCGAACGAAGAATTTAACGTAGAGTGAACAGTTGGACGTCAGTTGTGATATATATTTGAGGCTGCGACACATTTTGCTGCATCATGAGTCTATGTCGGGCACCGATTCGATCTCGTGTCTTATTAGACTTCCTAAGTAGTTCATTTTAATCAGAGGTGAGCATATGGAAAAAAAAAAACTACATAATCAGTTGCGCCATGACACACGGGTGGTAGCAAGCAGTCATAGTATGTCGGTAGTTTAGTAACATATTAGTGTCATATGCTGGAGGCTGTTTTAATGAACAGCTTCTCTTGTGGTTGAGCCAATATTTGATAGACAGAACCGACTGTAGAATGAACAAGATGTATTCGTGGTTTCTGGCCTCATCTCCATTCTCCTGCGCCTTTTGGCTTCTGAATTTAATAGCAGCACTGCTTCGAATGTTGGTGTGCCGTCTTTTTCATGTTCCCCGTGTGCTACGATCTGCAGCCATATTGCCGCTGTTTCGGTCACACTTAGATATTCACCCAGATAAGCACTGCAAACATCCTTATATCTCATCACTGGTCTGGTCCCTCGTCTCTTTCCATCTCTACGTTCTCTTTACGAAATTTGTGTGGGAATGCAATTGTTTGCATTCTTCTCGCATGACCAAGTCACAGTAGTCTCCAACTTCTAAGAGTTACCAGGATGGATGGGCATTTCGCTCTTTGTGAAACGTTAGAGGTGGTTACATTGTCCCGTCATATGAAGTTCATAAACGGCGAAGACAGCGCATATAACAACTGTGTAATCTGATATCCTTCACGCACATAGGTAGTCCAAGTATCTGATCCATATAAACGTGTACCATGTACACAGCTGTGATCAATTACATCCTCATGGTCAAAATGTTAGTGTTGTGTTAACCCAAGCTCTATGTTTAAGTTTACCATATCTCGAAGCTGCTTTTTAGAGTCGCATTTAACTCTTCATCAAGTGAGATGGCGGTTGTGAACATGAAAAGTTATGCCATCGATGATAAGTTTATGTTAAAAATATAACGTTGATTTTCTAAATGTTTGAATTCGTAAAACACTACCCGACTGCTGACAACGTGTATATTTGTTATGATTTCTTAAATAGTACTGGCAATGAGAAAACTGTATAACTAGTAACACGTCATGTTAGTTATTATCTTGTGGTTTCTTGGTAAGTGATTTTGCTTATGTGAAATAAGCAGACATCACTTATGTTATGTGACTAATATGTGACCACTTCGCGTTTTTTTTTTCAATTATAACTTGGTTAAAAACAATCACACATAAACATTATAACCAATCTGTGCTAGAGCTTAAAATCTGCGATAATGAACGATGTGCCAGCTACTTGTTGTCGAAAAATAATCCATGAAAATTCCCCTCCCAAATCATTCAAGAATGTTCGCGATGGTAGCACTTAGACACTGACTGTCATCATTCCAAGTGCTTAGCGAGTAGTAGATTTCAGCGTTGTGAGAACATGATTTTCTTTCAGAACATTGCGTTGTTGGAAATCTTGAAATTTGACTTGAGAAAGCTTGCAGTATTCACAAACTCCATATACCAAAATACAACGCTTCAACCTCAATGTACTGCGTAATAAAGGTTTCCTGGAACTAAATTCAGAGTCCACGGATCTTCGTGACCAACATAATCAGACTTTTGAAACCGTGGTAGACCCTAGCACATTAAGTTCGTTCCCTGATACCCACATAGCCCCAGGGAACTCATCGTTTCGGGCGTTGAGCGGAAAGTTGCTTCGCCGTTATGAAGATGTGACTCGCTCTCCGAAGAAAGTTGTTGGGAAGTTTAAAAAAGTCTACTGAAATTTGTCTTTATCAAAGCTCGATGAGCGGTGTTCAAATCTAGAGAGAACCTTAAAGAGTATCATGATACCAACGGGTAGCTATAATCACATAAACAGAAACGCGAAACAGAAAGACCATGCAAAATGTGCTAGCGCTAGAGATTTGCGATAATGGACGAGGTATCTCTAATTGTTGTCGAAAAGTAATTTCTGAAACGTTTCCCTAGATCATTCAAGAATGTTTACTCGTACTCACTTAGACACAGAACATGAACTTCATGTGTTTTAGCAAGTAGTCGCTTTCGGCGTTGTGGGGATGTGATTTGCTTACCGAAGATCTCCGTGTAAGGCGTGCTCTGTGATATTTCATAGATGGCGTTATATTTTAGCATACCAAAGTAATTGAGGTGCAGAATTTTCTAAAAATGTTGTGTCTAAATGTAACTAACATCTCACTTTGAATGTAGGTGCTCTCTTCATTCTGTAACCCTCTTTTATTTGTCTCTCAGGTGACGGGAACATATTTCAGTTCCACCTACTCAAATTTTTATCAATAAAATGTTAGTTCTATTGCACATAAACACACGGTAAAAAGATCATTTGTAATGAAAACGTCTTTTGTAAACTAAAATGTACTACAACAGATATAGATTTAAAAAAAAATATAATCAGGGTCCATAATAAAGCCAACATGTCTGTCTGGACTTTTTACATACATTATACATTTGTCGTGATAGAAACCAATCGATTCGCTGCGTACGTCAGTTTTCTTGTACACATTTCGCAGAAACAAGACCATCAGGTCCATCCAGTGACCTGTGAGCTAAATGTTCTCAAAATTGCCGCCGGTTAGCACACAACAACAACAAAGGATTGTTCTTATATTTAAACAAACTTTCGGTATCACGAATTGTTTCTTATGTTTTCATTAGCCGAAATTTATCAAAGAATGTCCCCACCCCCTACCCCCACCCGCAGGCCTTCTAATGCTTTGCCTATCCCGGAAGTAGTTGCCTGTCATATTTGTAGTATAGGTGACTTCAAATCTCTAAGTGCAATTTCCGTGATGGACAGTTTAAGTATGGTTGAACTGGACTCTTTTCAATATTGGATATTCAGAGAAGCCCAGAATCAAGCGTGACACCACCATGACAGATCAAGTCGAAACACTATTATGTGCTGTCGGTGACACATGTGACAATGATGGTGGTGATTTGTTTTCGAAACATTGTGAAGTCTGTGTGAGCATGTTATCGACATGACATATACTGTTGTCTTTATTGTTGTTGACAACAAAGTTTGTGCTGATAAGCATGTGAAAGACCACGACGTCGACCTGAAAGAGCTAGTACACTGCATTATAATGTCAGTGAACCATTCAAAAAAAAAAGATGTGTTCTTGTAGTCGATACTTTTTCTTGTTGTGAGAGATCAAAATGTCGAAGATCCGACACACTAGACTGTAATGTCGGTGACACATGTAAACACTTTGTGATGTATTTATTGGTATCGAGATAATGGCATTTGCAATATCGATATGCAACGACCTCTGGAACTTCTGTAATGTGGAGAGAGTTTGTACTCTTGGTCGGGACAGAATAACCAGATCACCGTCACTGAGACCGGTGTCGTTTTTTTTGTGAGATATGTCATCTGAAATTATTATTTTTTTTCTATCGTATGTGTGGAGTGAGTTGGTTTTAATTTTCCAGATAAACCTTATATTCGCCATCTTCTCCAGCAGTTGTCCTACACAATGGAAGAGGTCGATAGACCTGTATATCTTGGGAGCCTTGGTGTGAGATTGCACATAGATGACCCAAAAAGACCACTGACACAAACTGACCACTGACACAAATTGACCATTAAGCTGACCCACTGAGAATAGGTGACACATACGGTTCCTGTCGGTGTCAGTGGTCAGTTTGTGTCAGTGGTCAGTTTGTGTCAGTGGTCTTTTTGGGTCATCTATGTGCAATCTCACACTTAAGCAGTGGCGCTGGAGTAAGGGTGTTGCAAAGATATGTTTACGGTTCGTCTCTGGACATTCGCTTGTGCCGGGAAAATGAACGTGCTCCTAGCTTGGTTGGAACGTATGCGTTGGATGGTGGTCGTATGATGGTTTGTTCTTTACGTCTCGCCGTGTTTGTGGGTCCTCAGAATAGTTTCGTAACCAACTTTTGCAAGTGTTGTAAGTCTTAAAACTTGATCTATGTGTTGGTTGAAAGCAAGACTTCAATCAAATTGTGTTCCGAAGCATCGTATTGTATGTGTCCTCGCGATAGTTTCTGAACCCACTTATACAACTGTTGTAGATGTCTTGACAATATGTTTTTTTTTTCCAGAGAAATCCAATTTGCAGTTGTCTTCGTCTGGTACATCAGTGCTCCCTTCTCATAGCCTCGTCTAAACAATCGAGCAAATTCAGCCTGGTGTTCACGTATATCATGTCCCCTATATCTACCTTCGCGGTAGAACAAAAAGCGTCACTGAAGGACAGTACGCTATCTATACCCTCAGTCGACTCACCTGATACTTTTAAAAGTGTAGATGTTGAAAAGTAGCGGGTTCATGTCAAATCATTCGACAGATGTCACCATTAGACCCGTGGCTATATTGGTTTCCCATCAGATTCTCATGTCTTGTTTGCGTAAAGAGTCCACACACAGAAAAAGAGCTCTTAATCAACAGTCAAAAGAAACAATCTACATTTTTAGGGCACATTATGAAAAAAATAAAGTTGAATACTTGGGTACAACTGGCAAAGTTTATGGAAGGTGAGATCCCGTGCGATAAAGAGAGAAGATGCTAGATAGCTTTGTGTTTTGGTATGGAAAACACTCAACAACTGAAGTGATAAGTTTCATTGTAGACAGACAAATGTGACCGGGGTTGATGATTGCCTACGCCAGTTGGTATTGTATATGATAATCATGGTCTTATCACTGATATCCACATAACCCTAGGATTCCGTCGTCATGTCTGTTTTCAGGATCGTTAACCAATTATGACATTCAGCGCAGGTATTATCTATCTAGAATGAGATCTCTACATGCCATAGCTATACCCAGAAAATGACAAAAAGGCTCCCAAGATATACAGGTCTATCGACCTCTTCCATTGTGTAGGACAACAGCTGGAGAAGATGGCGAATATAAGGTTTATCTGGAAAATTAAAACCAACTCACTCCACACATACGATAGAAAAAAAATAATAATTTCAGATGACATATCTCACAAAAAAAACGACACCGGTCTCAGTGACGGTGATCTGGTTATTCTGTCCCGACCAAGAGTACAAACTCTCTCCACATTACAGAAGTTCCAGAGGTCGTTGCATATCGATATTGCAAATGCCATTATCTCGATACCAATAAATACATCACAAAGTGTTTACATGTGTCACCGACATTACAGTCTAGTGTGTCGGATCTTCGACATTTTGATCTCTCACAACAAGAAAAAGTATCGACTACAAGAACACATCTTTTTTTTTTGAATGGTTCACTGACATTATAATGCAGTGTACTAGCTCTTTCAGGTCGACGTCGTGGTCTTTCACATGCTTATCAGCACAAACTTTGTTGTCAACAACAATAAAGACAACAGTATCTGTCATGTCGATAACATGCTCACACAGACTTCACAATGTTTCGAAAACAAATCACCACCATCATTGTCACATGTGTCACCGACAGCACATCCTAGTGTTTCGACTTGACCTGTCATGGTAGTGTCACGCTTGATTCTGGGCTTCTCTGGATATCCAATATTGAAAAGAGTCCAGTTCAACCATACTTAAACTGTCCATCACGGAAATTGCACTTAGAGATTTGAAGTCACCTATACTACAAATATGACAGGCAACTACTTCCGGGATAGGCAAAGCATTAGAAGGCCTGCGGGTGGGGGTAGGGGGTGGGGACATTCTTTGATGAATTTCGGCTAATGAAAACATAAGAAACAATTCGTGATACCGATAGTTTGTTTAAATATAAGAACAATCCTTTGTTGTTGTTGTGTGCTAACCGGCGGCAATTTTGAGAACATTTAGCTCACAGGTCACTGGATGGACCTGATGGTCTTGTTTCTGCGAAATGTGTACAAGAAAACTGACGTACGCAGCGAATCGATTGGTTTCTATCACGACAAATGTATAATGTATGTAAAAAGTCCAGACAGACATGTTGGCTTTATTATGGACCCTGATTATATTTTTTTTTAAATCTATATCTGTTGTAGTACATTTTAGTTTACAAAAGACGTTTTCATTACAAATGATCTTTTTACCGTGTGTTTATGTGCAATAGAACTAACATTTATTGATAAAAATTTGAGTAGGTGGAACTGAAATATGTTCCCGTCACCTGAGAGACAAATAAAAGAGGGTTACAGAATGAAGAGAGCACCTATATTCAAAGTGAGATGTTAGTTACATTTAGACACAACATTTTTAGAAAATTCTGCACCTCAATTACTTTGGTATGCTAAAATATAACGCCATCTATGAAATATCACAGAGCACGCCTTACACGGAGATCTTCGGTAAGCAAATCACATCCCCACAACGCCGAAAGCGACTACTTGCTAAAACACATGAAGTTCATGTTCTGTGTCTAAGTGAGTACGAGTAAACATTCTTGAATGATCTAGGGAAACGTTTCAGAAATTACTTTTCGACAACAATTAGAGATACCTCGTCCATTATCGCAAATCTCTAGCGCTAGCACATTTTGCATGGTCTTTCTGTTTCGCGTTTCTGTTTATGTGATTATAGCTACCCGTTGGTATCATGATACTCTTTAAGGTTCTCTCTAGATTTGAACACCGCTCATCGAGCTTTGATAAAGACAAATTTCAGTAGACTTTTTTAAACTTCCCAACAACTTTCTTCGGAGAGCGAGTCACATCTTCATAACGGCGAAGCAACTTTCCGCTCAACGCCCGAAACGATGAGTTCCCTGGGGCTATGTGGGTATCAGGAACGAACTTAATGTGCTAGGGTCTACCACGGTTTCAAAAGTCTGATTATGTTGGTCACGAAGATCCGTGGACTCTGAATTTAGTTCCAGGAAACCTTTATTACGCAGTACATTGAGGTTGAAGCGTTGTATTTTGGTATATGGAGTTTGTGAATACTGCAAGCTTTCTCAAGTCAAATTTCAAGATTTCCAACAACGCAATGTTCTGAAAGAAAATCATGTTCTCACAACGCTGAAAGCTACTACTCGCTAAGCACTTGGAATGATGACAGTCAGTGTCTAAGTGCTACCATCGCGAACATTCTTGAATGATTTGGGAGGGGAATTTTCATGGATTATTTTTCGACAACAAGTAGCTGGCACATCGTTCATTATCGCAGATTTTAAGCTCTAGCACAGATTGGTTATAATGTTTATGTGTGATTGTTTTTAACCAAGTTATAATTGAAAAAAAAAACGCGAAGTGGTCACATATTAGTCACATAACATAAGTGATGTCTGCTTATTTCACATAAGCAAAATCACTTACCAAGAAACCACAAGATAATAACTAACATGACGTGTTACTAGTTATACAGTTTTCTCATTGCCAGTGCTATTTAAGAAATCATAACAAATATACACGTTGTCAGCAGTCGGGTAGTGTTTTACGAATTCAAACATTTAGAAAATCAACGTTATATTTTTAACATAAACTTATCATCGATGGCATAACTTTTCATGTTCACAACCGCCATCTCACTTGATGAAGAGTTAAATGCGACTCTAAAAAGCAGCTTCGAGATATGGTAAACTTAAACATAGAGCATGGGTTAACACAACACTAAAATTTTGACCATGAGGATGTAATTGATCACAGCTGTGTACATGGTACACGTTTATATGGATCAGATACTTGGACTACCTATGTGCGTGAAGGATATCAGATTACACAGTTGTTATATGCGCTGTCTTCGCCGCTTATGAACATCATATGACGGGACAATGTAACCACCTCTAACGTTTCACAAAGAGCGAAATGCCCATCCATCCTGGTAACTCTTAGAAGTTGGAGACTACTGTGACTTGGTCATGCGAGAAGAATGCAAACAATTGCATTCCCACACAAATTTCGTAAGGAGAACGTAGAGATGGAAAGAGACGAGGGACCAGACCAGTGATGAGATATAAGGATGTTTGCAGTGCTTATCTGGGTGAATATCTAAGGGTGACCGAAACAGCGGCAATATGGCTGCAGATCGTAGCACACGGAGAACATGAAAAAGACGGCACACCAACATTCGAAGCAATGCTGCTATTAAATTCAGAAGCCAAAAGGCGCAGGAGAATGGAGATGAGGCCAGAAACCACGAATACATCTTGTTCATTCTACAGTCGGATCTGTCTATCAAATATTGGCTCAACCACAAGAGAAGCTGTTCATTAGAACAGCCTCCAGCATATGACACTAATATGTTACTAAACTACCGACATACTATGACTGCTTGCTACCACCCGTGTGTCATGACGCAACTGATTATGTAGTTTTTTTTTTTTCCATATGCTCACCTCTGATTAAAATGAACTACTTAGGAAGTCTAATAAGACACGAGATCGAATCGGTGCCCGACATAGACTCATGATGCAGCAAAATGTGTCGCAGCCTCAAATATATATCACAACTGACGTCCAACTGTTCACTCTACGTTAAATTCTTCGTTCGATCTTTGAGTTGTGATTATCATTGACATGTTTCTAGAGGCAAAGCAGTGAAAAAACTTACTTCCACCGATATGAAATATGTTAAGGAAACCCGCGCAGTCTCTCCTGAAACAGTAGTTAGATTATCAGGGATTAGGGGCAATAGAAGATTTCACAGGTGTTAGTTGACACCAGATCCCAGCATTAGAAAATTGTTCTAGTATAAACATTGGCATCTTCGAATGTGCCAATAGGACGTTCTCACGCTACAACTCAGTGGTAGTAATAGTTATAAGGACATTTTACGGTTGTTGTATTTTAAAGACCATTGCATGTATATTTCTGACATTGACGCGGCCTCTCACTCTTCTAGTGGTCGAAAATGGGGAAGTTATAGAAGTTTTCCAATCTTATGAGCAAACACCAGAAAATGTGCAAGGGAGGACAAGAAAAAATGTTTACAAGGCTTTGTTTCTACACACCACTCCCCACGATTTGGGAAACGGTGGCCTCTCACGGTATCGATGTTCCCAATAATTTCATATACCCTCTTCGGTTAACTTATGATTTTGAAAGTTATTTCGATAGTAGTGAGATATAAGGATGGTTGCACTGCTTCGTTGGGTGATTTATCTAAGAGGGAAGGAAACTGGGAAAATTTGGTTGCAGATCGTAGCGTAGGGAGAATATAAATTAAAAAATTGGCACACCACCTATAAGACAGTGATGTCAATAAATTAAGAGGACAGAAGGCGCCGGAGAATGGAGATGAGGTCAGATACCACGAATACAACTTGTTCATTCTGCGGCCGAGAGAGATCCAGAGAAGGAAGAGAAAGGGAGAAGACTCAGAAGACAAGGAGTGTATTTGTCATAATATAAGAGTTAGCACGCACTAGAACCGAAAATGAGAGCGAGAAAACCATAAGACTTATTCCTAACAGGAGTATAAGACATTGGAGATAAAACTCAACTATAGATCGATATATTGAAAGTTAGAGAGAGAGAGAGAATGAGAGAGAGAGAGAGAGAGCATCCACACACACACTCACACACATACATGCACACAAACTCATATACATTCATCCACCAAGCATCTATCCTGTCCATCCACACTCATCTATCCATAGCAACACACCCGTCCACCTGCACTACGAACCACACACACACGCACACCCACCTGTCCACCTGTTATACCAACACTACACACACACACACACCTCTCCATCAAACCCAGCTGACCACATCGCCACTATCTATCTAATATTTTGTATGTATATGCATTCTTGTAATAACTTACATTGACACTACTCCGTGTTGTACTATCATCTCTCATTTTTTGAAGAAAAAAATGTGTCATATACATATATTGCGATACTATTTTTTTATGTTTAACCTTCCTTGTTGTCTAGAGAGAGAGAGAGAGAGAGAGAGAGAGAGAGAGAGAGAGAGATTTGTTTATGAATTAGAGAGACAGAGAGGGGTCGATTCCCTTCACCAGTCTCTACTAGACTATTTTTCTTACATATTCCCTATATATTGGTGCATTATACCAGTCTCCATCAGTTTCCAACCGCGCGATGATTCCTGACTATGTTTCCTGCACACCGCCTGACTGATTCTAAATCGATGATACAGCGTCTCCGAATTTAGGCGGGTTTTTTATGACTGATAGACAGTGACATTCTGACTGCTGTCACCGTTCCTAGCTTTTTTCAAATTTACAAATATACGCATTCTGATTGGGTAAAGTCCAGTAGATATATCGAGCCGGTGCGAGGGTCTTATGCACCCACTATTATTGTCTACCCCGACCCATCAAATGTAACTTTCCGTAGTAAAACACAGGGTTAGATAACTCGTCTGTATATATTGTTACTAAAAACAAGAGAGACAACTCTCTATTGTCTCCCCCTTGATGATGACATCAGATGACCTTGATGATGTAATAGCGGCAAAGTATAGGCTGCCGTTGTTGGCTGCCGATGATGATTATCTCTATCATTTGTATACAGGATGACCATGTTGACCATAGCTGCAAGGTCAAAGGTCAACGGCAGGGTCATGGGTGCCGCTGCTGCTGTCGAAAGAGAGAGAGAGAGGCGATCCCTTCACTAGTCTATTTTTATTTTATATTCCCTATATAGCGGTTCACCATTACACCAGTCTCCACCAGTCTCCACCAGTCTCCACCACTCTCCACCACCCTATTTTTCTTATATATTCCCTATAAAATCAAAAATAGGTACGTAGGGAACATTTACATACTACTTAGTTTGGTATGTATCCTGTATGGTATATGTCATTGCATATGTCTGTGATCACTTCGACGCCAAACTCTTCTAGAGCCTGTATCATCTCTATCTGTATATTGTCAGGCCCTGCTGCTTTTCCCCTTTTCATTGTTTTTATGGCTTTTTCTACTTCGGATTTCAGGATTTTATAGTTGTATGTACATTTTATGTCTGGCTTTTTGTTCCTTTCGTCATGAAATAGTTTTGTTATATATTCTTGCCATCTATCTATTATATCTTTGTTGTCTGATAGCATTCTTCCCTCTTTATCTGCAATACATCCGATTCCTGCAGCTTTTTTGTCTTTATTCGTCATTCTCTTTATTTCTGTGTGCATCTCTCTTAGGTTTTGTTTACTTTCCATAGTTTCGATTTCTAGACATCTTTGGTTGAGCCAGTCTTCTTTTGCCTTTTTGCACATTCTCCGTATTTCATTGTCTATATCCTTGTATCTGGCATTGTTTTTCGCTTGTCTTCTTTCTTCCATTTTTTCTAATATTTTGTCTGTTATCCATTTTTGATTTTTGTTACTTTCCTTTTTGGACAAGGTGTTGCAGGATTCTTGCATGCTGTTTTTTATGCATTGCCATTTACTACTATTATAACTACTATTATGACTAATGCTACTATTATAACTACTATTATGACTAATGCTACTATTATAACTACTATTATGACTACTGCTACCATTATAACTACTATTATGACTACTGCTACTATTATAACTACTATTATGACTACTGCTACTATTATAACTACTATTATGACTACTACTACTATTATAACTATTATTATGACTACTGCTATTATTATAACTATTATTATGACTACTGCTACTATTATAACTACTATTATGACTACTGCTACTATCATAACTACTATTATGACTACTGCTACTGCTTTTGCTACTACATGTACTAATATTAACACCCTTTCCGCAACAGTTATTTCAAGTACTACTATGACTAATGTTACTACTACTGCTGCTGCTGCTACTACAACTACTACCACTACTGTTTCTTCTGCTCTTACTACAGCTATTACTATGGCTACTTTTACTACTGTTGATACTACTAATACTACTAGCATCGTTTCTAATTTGACGACTTTTGGAGATGATGTACTACCAACAATACGATACACCGATTATACATGAATGGTATCCCACTCACTAAGTGGCTTCGAGAAATTGATAACACTATTTCAATGCAATAGTTAAAAACAAACACATGTACTAGAAGCAACAAAAATGTCTACATGAAATAAAACAAATGTAAAATATGATTAATGGACAAAACTAAAAAGTATAACTAGTTTTGGATATCACAACTTGCAACTAAAAAAATGAATACCAAGAACATTTATCTAAAAATCTGAACCGCCGCTGTGAATAAAATAAAACAGGTGCACAACATATATTAGAATAGACAGTGAAGAACAAAACCTTTATCTAATTACAAAAAAAATCAATAAAATGTCCATTGGCAAAACAAAAACAAAAAAATCCAAAATCGTCATCAACAGTGAAGAACTTGAAATTGTAACAAACTATGAATATCTGGGATATGTAGTAACTAACAATGTAGACTGTCAGAAAGTGATCAAAAGAAGACTAGCAATAGCAACACACAGATTAAACGTCATAAAGAACATGTGGCACAACATCAGCAAGGCAGTAAATTTATAATTTTTTACGACTTGTATCTTCCCGATAGCAGCATATGGTTTTGAATCATTGAAAATCTCGCAAACAGCAAAGAAGAAAATCTGCAAAGAATATGCGACTTGATGATGAGGATTACAACATATGGCAAGTACCTGCTATAGCAATACAATTTATTTGTTCAATTTTTCCTCAATAGCATAACGTGGATGTGAAACGCAGACTATCGACAGCTCTTCTGAAAATCCACACATGCATTTGAACGCGAGCGTTACAGAAGAATGCTCATGATACCGTGGAGAGAGAATAGACATGTTCATTTGTCAGCATTTTACTATTTAAGAAAATTAGTTCCTAAAGAACATAAAAACGCCAACAGTCACATAATTAAAAAAAAAAAGTAAAGAGCCCTCGTCACGCCAAGTGGCTTATAGAGAATATGGTGTTAGTAACCATACATTTTACAGACCTTCAGCACATGATTTTTGTGGTAATGTGGTCGGTATTACGCCCGTGCCGCTTCACTTTCCCAGAAAAAATCCGGTACCCATTAACGGCTGGGTGAACAAGGAAGCCGTCGGTTGGGATCGAACCCTACCTCTTGTCCGTTGTAGTCCAGTTCACTAACCAAACCACTGAGCTATCGCGGCTACAGTGACATAATGGCTTAAGAAAAAAAGTATTATGGAGGGCATGATACCAGACAGACGTTAGTGAGGAAGACCAAGATGAAAATGGACGCTAAATGTCACCGACGAGCTGGGATTGACTGCATGGAAGCTGAGAATCTTCTACATGACTGAGAAAACAACTTAAGATTAACAGTCATGAGGAGCCAAGCTCTAATATGTACGTGCTAGAATGACTGTCTTTTCTTCCCTTTTTTCTTTTTCCCTTTGCCTTTCTTGATCTTCACGCATTTCTTCTGTTTTTTTTATCCTGTAATTCAAATGGCTAAAGATATAAAGACAAATAGATTTAATTAAGTCAGATTAGAAGAATGTATTCTGCCCTTTTAATTTAATCCGTGGTGTATTAGTATATCTAGTCGAAAAGCTAAATCCTACAAGATGGTAATAGTTGTTCTTTAATCTTCTGTAAATGAAAGTGAAAACATTTTCTTAGTGACGTATACATCCACATGTCTTTCTCTTTCTATGAAGAGTGTCTCACTAGAAAACAAATAATATGCATATATATAAGGGAAAAGTAACTTTGTTGCACTCCATACAAATCCTTCTAAGCAACGATCTCTTCCTAGAATTACTGAGAACCTTCCGGGAAGAACCCTGGCCCACCTTTCACTTCATTACATATCCTGTGATAGATTTCTAACTGTTTTGTTTTCAAGGAAGTGACCGCTTTGAATGCCTTTGTTTTTCAAATTTTAACTCCTAGGGTTGATTAACATGAGCTGCGTGCTGATTGGGCCTCCTGTTTTCATATGTTGTCCGAGAGGATTAGACTCTACCTATATATCATGGGAGGGTAGAGTCGAAAAGAGACGACAAATTCGATACTGGGAACTTGTCCAGAGATCGACATCTTATCTCTAACCCCCCCCCCCAAAAAAAAAAAAAAAAAAAAAAAAACAATCAATCAATCAAAATAGTAACTGCAAGGCCACAAACAAATCACTTTTTTTTTCAAAATATTACCCAAAATCATAAAAATAGTTTAAATGTCGGGATGCGACATCCCGTTCAGGCTATTAGGTAAGAAATAGACATGTTGGAACGTAAAACGAGAAACTTTAGAATCGAGAGCTAGATTAATGAAGGAGTCAAGGTCTACATTCGTCTACACCATTTGACACAATAAAGTTCCCAAATAAATCAATGTCTGCTCTACATACGGCACTAACAATTCAAACATAAACTTTCCTGCTTATTAACTGGCTAACCAAATGACAATTAAAAAAAGGTAAAGTTCCCAGTCACGCCAAGTGGCGTATAGGGAATATGATGTAGTGACCATACATTTTACAGACCTTCAGCACATAATTTTTGGGGTAATGTGGTCGGTATTACGCCCGTGCCGCTTTACTTTCCCGGAGAAAATCCGAAATGACTGAATAGTGAATGACAAATATCAGTAATCTTGAAACAAAGATACAGGCCTTACTATATGAGGCCACAGATGGATAAAGCGCAGTAGTGACATTAAAGAACATAAATTATTTTTCATGAGAGGAATATATAATTAAAGTTCTTAAAAGATCGCGAATGAAATTCGAAGTGCTGAAAGACATTAGAACAAGACACATATACTGTGTTTGAATCATAACAAGCTAGAATACCCATTTGATGGCATACAAAAAACAAGCAATATTCAAGGCAATCGAGAAAGAGAACAAAATAATAGATGTGAGGATAGTATCAGGAAATAGAGAAAACAATCTCTCTCAAGCTTGTTGAAGACATCTTGTTATCTACATTCGAAATGGAAATGCTACTTAACTTTACTTGTATAAACTTGTCGAATTATTTCCTTTTACCATGAACTAAATTGTGTATGTTAGATCTGTTATTGTAAAGGATTATGTTATCAACATTCTGACATGCACATGCATTTGATATCTGAGAATCATCTCAATAGCACTAAAAGAAATAACACAACAAAATGTCTGAGTTAATTACATGCACCGAGCTTCAAGCGAGTAGTCAACTTATGAACACTGCAAACTTCACGAATAATGACAACTGTAGTTAGTACATATATTTTTATACTTGAGTGCACGGGACTTGCCCGTTATCTGACTCGTTGGATGAAGTAAGTGAGTAATTGGCCGAGTCTCTCCTGCCTGCTTGATTAATCTTGTCCCCACCCACCAACGCATGCCATTCCTGCATTTTGGATAATAGGAGATGCAAGGTTTCTGTCTACCACCTACCATGCTGTGATGAGGAGGGTTGCGTGCGTGATTGTTGTAGTCATTGCGAGCAGAGATCTCCTCCGCGAAGCCATTACTGACTCCTCTCAGGTGGCAATCCTCCAGAACTGGTTGAGGATTGAATTCAGAAGATTTCGTGATGTTATTTTTAAAGCTACTTAAATGTCTCTCGCCATTATTCCCTGAGGCAGCCTGCTGCGTATGGCGTGTTAACGATGATGATCTAGCATTGCTGTCATACTTGTACTCGCCGACGTTAACACTATCACCAAATCTATAACTAAAATCTGCACTTACGGGTCTGTCGTGAATCTCGTCGGCATTGCTGAGTAGCAGGTATTTGTTAGCGATATCCGCATTATTGTCGTACATATACAAATTGTCAGCACCGATTCCATTATCTATAACATAGGCAGTGTCAGAGCCTGGAAGACGATAATTAACATCGCCTATTTGTTGGTCAGAGATAGCAATGCAGCGGCGTTTCCCGCTTTCGTTGGGTTGTAGGTCTTCCACAATAGGAGGGGGGAGAGGGTCAGAAAAATCAAAGTGCTCCAGCAAATGTTTCTCTCTGTCTTTGAATGTGTTCGCTGCTATGGAGGATTCTCGAACTTTGTCTCTGAAGGAACACATGAGAGTTGGAAGAGGTTCTGGTGGGTTTGAGGCTTCTACAATTTCTTCAAAGTTAGAGGAAAGATTATTGGCACTAAAATAAAACTCATTGCACTTGCTTCTAATGTTGTTTCTATATTCCATGTTGTCTACATTATTGGATTTTTGCCTTACTAATGCCATATCCTGAGCTGATTCGTTACTGCTGTTTGTGGACGATGTGCTGTTGTGAACATCCGCTGTTACGTTAAAATGGTTAACCTCCTCCACTCTCGGTCCGACTATATTTCCCTGTCGTATATTACTGGCTGTTGATACATGCTGGTTTTCGTTGTCAGTAGAGCATGTGCTTCGGACCGATTCGTCAAAAGTTACACGTTGACCTCCGTTTCTGCGAATTCTGGACTTCCTAAAACTAGAATTGCTCTCCGAGACAGCATTACCTTCTTGGTCAAAAATAGCATCTGCTGCATAATTAATGATGTTAAAAAGATCTGATTCGTCAGTACCAATATCTGAATGGTACTGCTCGTCACTGCTGCTCGCTGTACCTGGCGCCACTGGCTCCATGAGCTTCACGTGCAGTTCTTTGCCGCTTAATCGCTTGCCTTTATTCTGAAATCCATCGACATTGACTTCCCCTAGTCTGTCATGACAGTACTTGACCCCGTTCTCACTCGGGATTAAATGCAGTGGTTGACGCAGTGCCACGTAGTCTAGCACTCTAAACTGCCATTGCTGCTTGATTGTCAGGCCAAACCAGAGGGCGACCCACATAACCATATAGAAGACCTCACAAATAATTCCAGATAAAAGTAGCTGGTCATCAGTGACGCGCATGAGTGAGACTAAATCGTAGATAAGAGGGCCCTTGCAAACAGCGAACACGATCAATGACGCCATGGCGCACGAATGAGGGACATACCCCTGACACGTGACATTAAATACAACTGTTTCCTTCACGTAGCTCTCAGGATGATGATTACGTTCTATAATTTTGAATTTTTCATGGAAGTAATGAGATCCGTACTCGAACACTGTCATCGTAGAAAGGACGAGGATTGTACTGCCAGAGAAATACAGGACCAGGTCCAGCGCACAGCTGAGAGAAAGCGATACGTTGGGGTACAGCTTTCTGTTGTAGCAGACGCAGTAAAGGATTGAGAAACTGTTGAAGCTGAACATTGAGTTCATCGCCATGGCCAGTAGCTGTAGAGCAAAAATGACTGTCAAGGGCTTGTTGGTGTACCAGAAGACAGACGAGTAGCGGATGAGAAAACAAGAGAGCGCGAAGCAGAAGTTAATAAAAGCCATGCTGATGGTGACATTGTCGTTCCAACCAGCAGTTGGCACACGTGGTGTTGGCACTACAACGTAAGTACTGTTTGTGTAATGCGACACATTGACGCTGCTGCGTATTTCACTCAACAAAGCTCGGTTAGGAGAGTACAGGAAGTCCAAGTTACTCAACCACGAGGCATCTGAAAGAAATACAAACAAAATCCATTTTAATCGAGTCATAATTGTAAACACGTTTATAAAAAAACTTCAATGCGAGTAACGTTACAAAAAAATCTTGTAAATGTTTATAGCTTGCGACATTTGTGGAATTGTTGGATCTCTTCAAACTGTATCTTTAGATTAAACAGAGAACAAGCTGATATCAGCGATTCAGCTGACTGCTGGCCATAGGATCAACGAACCAAAGCTGATAAAGATGCAACTTTATTGTGATGGCTGTGGAAACTGGTTAATCAGCATGGCCGACAGAAAAGACACGGAAGTGAGAAAGAGAGCCCACTTAACAAAACTATTGTGTGACGACATCGGTTGTTTGAGGTCCAGAGGTTCACATATTTTAGAAGAATCTCAGTTAGAAATACTTCAATGCATACTGAGCATCGTGTTGACTGGATGAATTATTATAACATGAACAAATAGTCTACTAAGGGGAATAACAAATAAAAGGTTTTATTTATTTATTTTTTAAGGTTCGGGAGATGGTGATGACTTTACAAGTAAAATAGTACAACAAGAAAAGCAGAAATATGAAAGAAGAAGGGGGTATGCAAAGGAAGAATCCGTTCTGGAGATCAATTAATTAGTTTCTGGACTTGGAATATACTAAGAATCGCGGGAGAGGAAAAAGGCAAGAGACTAGAAGAAAATGAATGAGACACTGAACTTTACATAGACTGCATTGTTCAAGAAAATTGCAAACGGTATTTCGTGGTACACTTTGTTCACGACGCAAAAGGGCGTTGATGTTGGGGAGATATCGAAACTTTACTGATGATAAACGTGCACTTATTTTGGGTGTAAAAAATCAGGGAGGGGCACGGAAGACAGACGTTCCCTATGTGTCATTTCCAGAGTGATTATAGACAAGTCTTTTGCTAATGTGTATTTACAGGGTTATTACTTTGAGTGATAAAAAAAAGATATTTTCTTTTGTAAAAACACAAGTTTATAAACTGAGCTTACAGCTTGAAACATCAAAAAGTAATTCCTGTCTGGACAAAAAGCTGCATGCAGAAGTCAATTAAATCTTTAATTTACAACAAGTGAAGTGATAATACACCCACCCCTCTCTTCGCGCCAAAGGCTAACCAAAACCTCATTTTGGATTTTCGTTTCGTGAGCTCTGAAAATCTTTCAGCAAATCTTCAAAGCAAACAAGGAAGAAGAAGAAAAATAAGAGGGAAAAAAAGAAATAATATTTCAATAATCTTTTGTTAAAGTTTCAAGGCGAAACTATTACAGTTTTGGCTCCCCAGATCTTAATTGTTACCACAAATCTTGTCTATCACATGTTTTCCTGAGGGATCGACTTAATTAAGGTAGAGGTATAGAGTGTCCCGTAACATGTAGTGTTGTAAGGAAGTGAAGTATTAAACATCACAGTTTTTACAGATTAAACGTTGAATGCTGCTTCCTTACTGTTTACAGCATTAATGCCAAATGTTTCTTCCTTACTTTATACAGCATTAATGCCAAATGTTTCTTCCTTACTTTATACAGTATTAATGCCAAATGTTTCTTCCTTACTGTTTACAGCATTGATGCCAAATGTTTCTTCCTTACTGTTTACATCATTAATGCCAAATGTTTCTTCCTTACTTTAAACAGCATTAATGCCAAATGTTTCTTCCTTACTTTATACAGCATTAATGCCAAATGTTTCTTCCTTACTGTTTACAGCATTAATGCCAAATGTTTCTTCCTTACTGTTTACAGCATTAATGCCAAATGTTTCTTCCTTACTTTATACAGTATTAATGCCAAATGTTTCTCCTTACTGTTTACAGCATTAATGCCAAATGTTTCTTCCTTACTGTTTACAGCATTAATGCCAAATGTTTCTTCCTTACTGTTTACAGCATTAATGCCAAATGTTTCTTCCTTACTGTTTACAGCATTAATGCCAAATGTTTCTTCCTTACTGTTTACAGCATTAATGCCAAATGTTTCTTCCTTACTGTTTACAGCATTAATGCCAAATGTTTCTTCCTTACTGTTTACAGCATTAATGCCAAATGTTTCTTCCTTACTTTATACAGCATTAATGCCAAATGTTTCTTCCTTACTATTATTACCTTCTCCAATTCAGTCAGGCTGGTACTCATTCGTTTTTTAACTGAAAGCGTCAGTCAGGAATTCGTTACATCATCTTCATCTTTTTCGTCTTCTTCTTCGTTTTCTCCTTTGTTCACCCGACGACCATATTTTTTTCTGCATTTCACCCTTGGAATGTTAAAGCGTTATGTTGACGTTTATAAGAAGCTACGCAATTTGTGTTCCTTTCTTCTCAATATACCCGACTTCAATTAGGCATTTATGTGTAACTGGCTTTCCTTCCCTCTTGTTTGACCAGATTGGTAAGTTTTCAAGCCAGCACAGGGTAGTGGTTAGAAGTAAGTTAACAGTTTTCGTTCACTTATCCCGACTCTATGCAACTTTAGGTCGCTGAACGATTTCAGATCAGGCGCTGATGACGATTTATTGGGTCCATACAGTGGAGGAATGCATGTTCATTCAATCTATCGTCAAACCATACCACGTCTTAATTATTGAAAAAAATGTAGGGACCACTGTTCAGTGAGTTCTTATATATTACGGGAATATGATCCTTTTATACAGGAACATACTGGAGGACGTGTGATGGATTGTGACTGTAGGCAGAAAATGAACCGAATAACCGCTGCTGATGTTTTACTTGGCAACTGATAACGACGATCTGCTCATATTGTTTGTTGTCCTCGGCGGTAGCGTAGGAGGTGTCAGGCAGGTGTGTGTGTGTGAGTGAGTGTGTGTGTGTGTGTGAGTGTGTGTGTGAGTGTGTGTGTGTGAGTGTGTGTGAGTGTGTGTGTGTGTGTGAGTATGTGTGTGAGCGTGCGTGCGTGTGTGTGAGTGTGTGTGTGAGTGTGTGCGTGTGTGTGTGTGAGTGTGTGTGTGTGTGTGAGTGTGTGTGAGTGTGCGTGTGTGTGTGTGAGTGTGTGTGTGTGAGTGTGTGTGTGTGTGTGTGTGTGAGTGAGTGTGTGCGTGTGTGTGTGTGAGTGTGTGAGTGTGTGTGTGAGTGTGAGTGTGTGTGTGAGTGTGTGTGTGAGCGTGCGTGTGTGTGAGTGTGTGTGTGAGTGTGTGCGCGTGTGTGTGTGAGTGTGTATGTGCGTGCGTGTGTGTGTGCGTGCGTGTGTGTGTGTGTGTGTGAGTGTGTGAGCGTGCGTGTGTGTGAGTGTGTGTGTGCGTGTGTGTGTGTGCGTGTGTGTGCGTGTGCGTGCGTGTGTATGTGTGCGTGCGTGTGTGTGTGTGTGTGTGTGCAGCGAGCTATTTAAGATCCTAGTAACCGTCTTAAGTTAAGATTAGTAGCACGCATGATCAGAATTCGAGTATTCGCCACTTAGATATTTATTTAAATTCTCATCTTTATTTTGTCCGTGTCATCTTTTCCATTTATTTCGAACTTAACTCTTACCGCTTTCTATTTTCTTCTCTTTCTATCACTATTTCAGTGATTGTTACATGAGTTGAATAACAATCCCCCCCCCCCCCCCTTCCCCTTTCCTCCCCGCCATTTTTCTTGCCAACGCTTACATATATATGTTACATTTATGTTTGAAAATCGATATATGTTTGATGCATTGGGAAAAGGGAGCCGCGCTAGCTCAGTGGTTAGTGTGAATTGGACTACAAAGGTAAAAGTTAAATTAAATAGAGTTAAAGGAATTACAAAGAATTAAATGTCTTCCACATGCGATGTCTCCACAGAATAATGCACATCAAATGGCTGGACAAAATAACCAACTTAACTGTCCTGCAACGTGCTAAGACCCCAACAATCATGTCGAAACTCAGTTGTCGAAGGCTAAGATGGTTGGGGCACGTCCAGCGAATGGAAGAAAAACGCATCCCCAGGCAAATACTATATGGTGAACTAACACACGGAAAAAGACAAATCAGCAGACCTAAACTACGATATAGAGACATCTGTAAATCATCTCTGAATGACTTCTCCATTTGTGAAAATGACTGGGAACATCTGGCAAGTGATCGCACATGATGGAGAGCATGTATAAGGAACGGTTTAACAACATTTGTTCGTTGTACGCTAACCGCAGGGTCTGTTGTTTGATGTGTGACGGGGATAATTCGATGACTAACTGTGTGTTTATATGTTCGGTTGGTGTCAAGAACAATGCCCTATCATCATCAAGCGCTATACATTTTTTGTTCTCAATATGACAGTCATCATTTTCGGGAGGACGTGAACTTCCATGGCATATGGTGGATAGGCGGCAGGAACCATTGAAGGCTATGTCTGAAAAGTGTTCCTTGTTGCAGTCTCCTCATATTCCAAGTCCGGCTTGTTGCAGGAGCTACTGAGTTAAGAGCTCTGTGCACACCGTGAGCTGTGTGATTCATTCATTTTGATCATGTTTCGATGTCCCAATTGTTTACGATGAAAGATGATTTCGTATGACAGGGAGGAGTTGACTGTGTTCACTTTCTGCCTGGTTTCGCCTTATGTCTTTTGGCGTGTGCTGAGACTGCTACGATGGGGACTACAGTTACCTTTCTTTGTTTGGGAGATGAGTTAGTAATTCGGATGATTCCACTGGCACGGGCGGTTGAGCAATTATGGATTTTGATTCGTTTGCAGTGATACCGAGGTCTTCCATAACCAATAACCAATAACCAATCATTTGAGGCTGTGCTAAGGCAAAACTTAGAAGAGAAAAGACTAATGAAAAAGGATGGAAAACCCTGTGGATCAGTGGGCCTGACTTCTCCATTCTGTGACCGTGTGTGTTTGTCAAACATTGGTAGAATTAGCCACGAGAGAAGCTGTTCGACAAAAACAAAACCTCAAAAAAATACACAATAGCCTCCACTAGACCGTCTGACAAGACAAAAAGGGTCATAAGTAAAAAAAAAAAAAGAAATTTCCAGGAAAAGAGTTCGGTCGGGTTCGATCCTGATCGACGGCTTCCGGGTTCACCCAGCCTTAAATGGGTAAAATGGGTAATATTTCTGGGAAAGTAAAGCGGCACGGCGTAATACCGACCACATTACCCCAAAAATCATGCGCCGAAAGTTTGTAAAAATTATGGTCACTAACACCAAATTCCCTATACGACGCTTGGCGTGACGTGGCTCTTTAATTTTACTTTTACTTACATTGGGAAAAAGAATTTATCTAAAGTTTCAAGTGAGCCAAATAAGACACAAATTAACACACGCATGTAAAGATAAGACGCCATAACATTCACTATCCTGAATAAGGCAAGGATGTGTTCTATCACCACTCTTGTTCATTACCTACATTCTTTCGATGACAGTATGGGCCCAAAAATGAAAATAAAATCACTAAGTTGTTCTTTTCAGATGACCAAGCATCGACAGCAGAAACACACAAGAGACTGCTGCAATACCTCATGTCCATGAATCAGAAGTGTAAAACATTCTATGAGAATCAACACAGAAAAAGATACAATAGAGAGAGAGAGAGAGAAAAAAAAACTGTTAAATATTTCAATAAAGGACTATCTATCTATATTTCGTTTGCCTGAAGAATTTATATCTGCAATGGCGTTTTCTGTATAAATTTTACTGTCTTTGTAATTCTTGCAGTGGCCCATATAGTTTTGTCTGTATCTAATGACCAATGGGTTTTCCTCAGTCTACTATATTCAGTGCAGTCTTGAAGTATGTGCTCAGCAGTCTGGGGCGCCTGTTCACATGTACAAGTAGTTGAGGTGCCGATCTTGAATTTTATATACATGTGACTATGGAGTCGATTGTGTCCTGTAATAAAGGACTCAGGTACAAAACCGGAGTTCAACCAGCGCCTACTGAAACGGAAAGCCTACTGGCAGTCGTTCTGACGTCATAGCGGTAGGTTTTTCTTCATAAAATGGCTGCACGCAAGATTTAATTTGCGTATTCGAGCTTCTAGGATTTGGGTTATTATTCAGCTTTAGTGGGGGAAAAAAACATATCTATTAAAATTGTAGTATACCGGATTCAGTGTGCATCAATTTCTCATTTCAAGTATCTCGACATTATATACAATCTTAACTTACTTATTTTGTTTATTATTCCTTTGAGAATGCCACCGTCGTGTTGTGCTCCAGACTTCAAATCTAATTACGCAAGTACTTTGAACACTGGTAGTTATTACGTTAGCGTGTTTCAATTTCTTAAAAATTCAGAACTCCGAAACCAGTGAATAAAATGCATGCTAAGTAAATATTGGTGGCCTCTATCGTAAGTGTAGTAAGTTAAAATCATTGTCAGGCGTTACCCAACTTTTCTTCCGGAGTTATCTGGGTACCTTCCAATTCAAGAGACAAAGATCCAGTGGAACGGAAACATGAACAATGACATTAAAAACAAAAAATTATGAAGAAAATAACAGAAAGTGGCTGCTACTGGATGTTATAAAAGATTTTGAAGAATTAAAACTGAATATGGTCGTGAACATGAAATGTTGATTGGAGAAGCGTTGGAATAATTGATTGATCGAGAACTTAGACTTAATGTTGTACACAATCAATGTAGAAACAATATCTGCAGCTTCCATTTAGGTAACTGTGAACATGAAGTGATTGGAGAAGCGTTGGAATAATTGATTGATCGAGAACTTAGACTTAATGTTGTACACAATCAATGTAGAAACAATATCTACAGCTTCCATTTAGGTAACTGTGAACATTTGTATAGATATGAGAGTTATGGTGTTTGTTGGTGATGGAAAAATTGATCAGAAACACCAGAAGTGGATTGTAGAAAAGAGAGAAGTTGAAAGGTGGCCACAGCTGGAAGTTTACTTATTTATTATAAGGAATGTGGCCCTTTCAACAATCCACAAAAAAGTGTACAAGACCTTGTTGAGAAAGCATACAATCTATCTATCTTTCTATTGACCTTTCGAGCCGTAGCCGGCCCATAGGGCATAGACCAAGATACTCCCTCTCTTATCTGAATTTTTGTTCTAGCAGTTTTCAATTCTTTTAAAGATATTTTATCAAATCTCGCCATTTGTCTCTGTTCTGTGCAAGCAGCTCTATCTCATTGAGGGAGCCGATTCCTGCTGCTCTTGCCTCTCTCATCAATGTTCTTCTTAGTGTCTCTCTGGGTCTTCCTCTTTTTCTTTTACCTGTTGTTTCCCACATGAGGGCTTGCTTTGCTATTCGGTTATTATCTATTCTCATCACATGTCCAACATATGACCGTTGCCTTTTCTTTATTACTGAAGATATTAGTGGTTGATTGGCGATTTCTCTAATTTCCTCGTTTGTTTTGAATTCGTTCCGCGCTATACCAAGTATTTTCCTTAGACATTTATTTTCGAATGCGTTCAACTTTGTTTCTATATCTCTTGTTGTTTTTCCAGCTTTCACACACATACGTAAGGGTTTGGGGGGCCTCGGTAGCCTAGTTGGGAAAACCGACTGGAATACCGACGTTCGGACGACCTGTGTTCGATTCCCGCTGGGAGCAGTGTGAATTGTACTCGTGGTTGGAAAAAAAAAATACCCCCACGGTCGACCCAACCGTTGGCAGAAATGGGTACCAGGGTATTACCCTGGGAAGGTGAGGAATGTTGCTTCGCTTCAGAGTTTCGAAGCTTGAGGCGACACTATACAGAAATTTCCGAACATTTCTGGATATGCGGCCGAGACATATGGTTGGAAACTCGCGTGGTAAGACGCCGGTTCAAGTCTCGTACTTTACCTTTACCTTTACGTAAGGGTTGATAGTACATTTGAAAATACAATAACTTACAGTGTGCTATTGATGCACCATATCATGATTTATAATATGATGTAGAGGATCAGAAACTAGCTTTTGCTACAGAGCAGCTCCAATTGCTTAATATTGTGGATAATAGAAAGCGTTACATTTTCAGGCATCCCTCTAAAGTGGTAAAGATGCTGATACTTCTAGCGTTTGCAGACACTCAAAGACTTTTGTCGACTCAGTTTGAAGAGAAATGTCATCTTGTGTGTGTCATAAACAAAGTACGGAAGCATTTTATCATAACAAGACAATGATTTCATTGGTCTGCTACCGGTCACAATGGTTGTCCTCAGACGAACGTTCTTTCCAAGATCGTTTATATCTTGTGCAATTTTTTTTTTAAACTATAGAAAAATGCAAATTGAAAGGCCCTGATGAAATCGACACAATCTATGTCTATTAAAAGAAAATTGGCAACATTTCTACATTGATAGTCCAGCAGTTTTATCATGGCTATGTCTTTTCATCATCTGAGTTATTAATGCTATTTCGAGTGTGTTTTTTTATGTACTTCACCCTCTGGATGGGTTTATTTATGTTTCGAATAAAGCATTAATCCCGTTCCATCATGCAACTGAAGCCTATTGTAATCCATGGTTTTGTACTAAAAGCTAAGCTTACGTTTATAGATTGATGACGCATTTGCTTGTGCCGTGTAATTTCTTACTGAACCTCCATAGTTGATATGCGTCAGCCGTGTTGATAATTAAGACTCACTAGGTTTTGACACTGATTTGATAACATGCAGAGGTCTACATTTTCGTGACGGTGACAACACTACTGATGTTGCCATTTTCTGTCAACCACACCTGTCAGGTAAGTATTCCATTTACTGTAGGTTCTTTTTTTTTGGCAAAAATTGTGCAAAATTCATATCGCGTGCACTACAACCGGGAACAGTTTAATAGTGGAACCACTAGAATGGTGTCGACGGTCAAGGCGCCGCTGAGCGGGCAGTTCCCGTTCCAATAGGCGCTGGTTCAAGTATCACAAAACAACATTCTCGGAAAAAGTCAAATTCTGATGGAGGAAAGATTAACGTTCTGTGCAATGAAGGAAAGCAAGTATCGGGGCAGCCAGCTTCTCTCCTACACCACAAGACAGTGCCTATCAGCTCAAAGAAACATCTTATAGAAAGCATATTTGTTTCCACTCTACATTACCAGTGCAAAATATAGTCACTCACAAACCAGAAAAGACAGTTAATTACTATAGAAATCAGATGTTTGAGAAAGACAGTAGGAGTAACAAAAAAAGAGACAAAACCAGAAACGAAGTTAAACAAGGGGAAAAAAACCCAATAGAACCAACTTTAAATTACATGCAGACAACAATTAAAACAGCTTGCCCACATGAGAAGAATACACAGTGATGTATCACCTTACTGTGCAAGACATACACAAAAAGAGGAAAAGGACACTGAGCTTAAAGCAACTACCACCATCATGTGCCAGTGGCTGAAAGAACTAAAAATGTGTATCCTCTCGACACCTTGGTAAAAATAGGAAGTTAATAAGAAAATCAAATCTCCTCTCATTACTGTACATTCTTCTGAGGATATGAACTTGAAAGCAGACGTGTTGCAAACACTGAACTTTGTGTTGTAAATATAAGAGCTAGTGGTGGGGAGTGTTATACACTCTAAGGTGTGGTGTTGTAAATATAGGAGCTAGTGGTGGGGAGTGTTAAACACTCTAAGGTGTGGTGTTGTAAATATAGGAGCTAGTGGTGGGGAGTGTTAAACACTCTAAGATATGGTGTTGTAAATATAGGAGCTAGTGGTGGGGAGTGTTATACACTCTAAGGTGTGGTGTTGTAAATATAGGAGCTAGTGGTGGGGAGTGTTAAACACTCTAAGATATGGTGTTGTAAATATAGGAGCTAGTGGTGGGGAGTGTTATACACTCTAAGGTGTGGTGTTGTAAATATAGGAGCTAGTGGTGGGGAGTGTTAAACACTCTAAGATGTGGTGTTGTAAATATAGGAGCTAGTGGTGGGGAGTGTTAAACACTCTAAGGTGTGGTGTTGTAAATATAGGAGCTAGTGGTGGGGAGTGTTAAACACTCTAAGGTGTGGTGTTGTAAATATAGGAGCCAGTGGTGGGGAGTGTTAAACACTCTAAGATATGGTGTTGTAAATATAGGAGCTAGTGGTGGGGAGTGTTATACACTCTAAGGTGTGGTGTTGTAAATATAGGAGCTAGTGGTGGGGAGTGTTAAACACTCTAAGATATGGTGTTGTAAATATAGGAGCTAGTGGTGGGGAGTGTTATACACTCTAAGGTGTGGTGTTGTAAATATAGGAGCTAGTGGTGGGGAGTGTTAAACACTCTAAGATATGGTGTTGTAAATATAGGAGCCAGTGGTGGGGAGTGTTATACACTCTAAGGTGTGGTGATGTAAATATAGGAGCTAGTGGTGGGGAGTGTTAAACACTCTAAGATATGGTGTTGTAAATATAGGAGCTAGTGGTGGGGAGTGTTATAAACTCTAAGGTGTGGTGTTGTAAATATAGGAGCTAGTGGTGGGGAGTGTTAAACACTCTAAGATATGGTGTTGTAAATATAGGAGCCAGTGGTGGGGAGTGTTATACACTCTAAGATATGGTGTTGTAAATATAGGAGCCAGTGGTGGCGAGTGTTAAACACTCTAAGATATGGTGTTGTAAATATACATGCAGTCTTTAAAGACGTTTGTAAAAATGTTGTCTACCATTAAACTTCGCCACTTCTTCCATAACCACCATTTTTATTATTCGAATGGTATATATTACAGTCAAGGTAAATTGCTCGGTGTTGTGGATCAGTATTTCTCAACATTTTTTCTTTCGTGGTTCCCTTGTGGTTTCCGATCTTATTTTCATAAAGTGACTCCTTTTTCTTTCATGAAGAGGATAACTATTTAACGTCTTGTTTGCAAATAGGTCTTGTTATATGTAAATATATACATACATATATATATATATATATATATATATATATATAATACAAAATTCCCCTATTGTATATTGTTTTTATTCTTTGGCTATTGATTCGAATAGTGGATGTGGTTGTAGTTGGTGATCAAAGAGGACTGAGGTAAACATGGGTGCGATGTACGAGGAGGGAAAGGATGGTGCTGTGTCTGCCAGAAGTAGTATAACAACAGCTCTATAGAAATGGAATAAAAAGAAACAAATGAGAGTAAGATAGAAATGGAATATAAAGTGAAGGAGGAGTATCTGGCAGATTACCTATTGATAAGGATTATAAATATAATTAAAGTACAGGCAAATACTAGCAGTGTTGCTGTAATTATAAATATAATTGGGTAAATAAGGATCATGACTACTGTAGAAGGGGGACAACGTACTTACAAATATGTAATAAAGACCATGAGTATCGCCACGGGAGATCACGTCAAGGTGTAAGAGGCCAAAACAGGAACAGGGGAGGGAAGCATGGAGAGGAGGGCGGATCGGAAGGGAGATGAGAATGAATGAAGGAAAGGAGATGAGGAAATGGGGGGGGGGGGTAATAGATTATGCATGCGAAATGGATACATTTATCCTGCGTGGGGTGAGGCAACCCTTAGGGGCGATCAGACGATTCTCTAAGGTGAATCGGTTTGAAGTCTATCGGTTAGTGCTGTCAGAAGAACATGGCACCAGGTCAGTGACTTGGGCATCCACCTTCCTCAGATGACCCTTAGAGTTGAAGTGGGATGCTACAGGGGTACCTGCGTCTCGATGTCATACAAATGTTCACGGCATCTAATTCGAGGCGACCTCCTGATTTGCCTGTGTAGGTCATCGTACATCGCTTACTTATAATGGTATAGATGTTACGCCATGTGCAGGTGAATCCTTCTCTGATCTGAACAGGATTATTAGGAAAGATAACTATATCTGTTCGGAGGACGTTGGGTTGCAAGTCTTACATTGATTACGATTGCAGTGGTTAGTATCCCGATGGCTATAGATGGAGGCAGGAAGGCAGAACTTGACAAGCATCCAGACAAACTTTACATATGATTGCAACTACAAAACAATACAGATTCCCTTTCATAAATAAACCAGCGCTAGAACGTCTTCATAAACACACATTTTTGTTTATACTCACACATCAAGGGTAATGTCGTTACATTTTTATGATGCCAAGAAATTAAACAAACCAGCCGCGAAGGGACTGACAAACGCTTTGCTCTTTAATACTCAGATTGATTAAAAACTTGTAAGTCTAATTACTTCATCGAAACTATTCCCCACACCTCGCGTTTGACTAAAGGCATGAAGACGGCTAATTTCGACATCGGTCGACTGGGGAAAGTGGGAGAGGCCAAGAAGTAGGAAAGGTAAACACTGTTGTCGTGGAGATTAGAGGTGATCCGTACAGTTACAGGGTGGTCACTTTTGAAGTCCGTCAAATACATAAGATGTGCGCTTGTTATAGAAGCGTCGCTAATGTAATGATTCACAAAGAGTGGAAAGATGTTATTTCTAAGCGTTGTGTTCTACACAAATATCTTATGCAACAAATCTATGTCAATAGAAGTGAGTGCAATATAGAACCAATTATGACCTATGGAAGCGAATCATGGACAGTAGACAAACAAATTAAAAGACAATTAAAGGCCACAGAGGTGGGATTTTTCAGAAGAATGTTGAAAGTTCTCTGGACAGCTATAAAGACCAATAAGGAAATTCTCAGAGGCCAACACAAAAAGGGAACTCCTAAAAATAAAGAAAGAAACAATCAACATTTTTCGAGCACATCATGAGAAGAGGAAAGTTGGAATACTTGGTTACAACTGGCAAAATAAAAGGAAAAAGAGATTGCGGACAACAAAGAGAGAAATTACTGGAAAGCTTGGTGTCATGGCATGGAAAACAGTCAACAACAGAACTGATACGATGCAATGTAGATAGAAGATTGTGGAGAGACATGATCACCTACGCCAACCGGTATGGCACATGATGGTGATGATATTTGCGCCTTTCGGCCGATACATCCGTTTTAAGCATGTTATTTTTGAGTACCAGGTTGTCTTCCATCTTCGACCCCTACTCCCTTGGCGAGACTGGACAGGTTAGTCTGTTTCTGGAGGCACCGCGAAGAAGTGGAGTAGGGTCTTGATGGTAGTAATTTTATGTTGTTTGTTGTGTTAGTTTCATTCTCGTCAGTGTCCAGTTTGCTTGTTGTAATTCCACCAAGATTGTGGAAGGACATGATCTCCTACGCCAACCGGTATGGCACATGATGATGATGTGTTCTACAAACACCTGCATCGCTACCCAAAAGGTCCCCTAGTCACATAGCGTGCGCCCCCCTCCCTGATTGCGCCATCTTTCCATTTTGACCCGTGGCTCTCTTGGAATATACTGAGTGGCATCCAAGTGGCGCCCCGGCTGAGAAACACCGCATGCTATAGATCATTCTAAAAGAAGTAACTCAAAATGTTCCTTACAAGTGAAAGCTCCTTCAAGTTTAAAGTTACAATTGACGAAACAGCAGCTGCTAAGAGCGGAGGCGGATTTAGCGAAGCAGGAAAGGAATATGATGCGCCGGAATAGACAAAAAAGGTTTAATGGATAAAGAAGATTTGGACGCCAATTAGAGAAGGAGTGGTGGAATCTCTGTCAAACAAAATGATAAGAAACAGAAAGGAAAATTCGACAAAAAAATTAATGGAAAAGGGTGGGGGTGTATTTTTTGGTTTATACTTAAGAAAAGAAAAAACAGCAAAAAGCTAGCTAGCATTGTATCATTTGTCACAAATTTTTGCCGTTTTTTTTTGTAGTAGATAGCATAATATATATTTCAACACAGAATCGAAGCTTTAAGTACTGTAAAATATCTTCTTACAAAGCGAGATTTCTTTCAAGTAGTGGCCAACCCATGCATTCATGTTGAATTTGAATAATTAGTCGATTTGTACAGGCCCGGTTCCTTCTAGAAATTGAGCGAGTATTTGCAGGCACAGATACATAAACTGGAGCCAAATATACTGAATTGGCGTACATGTATAATGGCACGCCAATAGCTAAGGGGAAAAACATAAATAATAAAAAAAACTCTCCAAACCTTCCACCACGTGCAGAAGTTGTGGAGATGAAATACTGGAAACAGGTAGAGCTACACTGACGTTGGCTTCTCGTGAAACAGCCCCAAATAATGGTTTATAAAATCAGGACTGGCACTATGAATCTGGACTACATCTCTAGCAATCTTAGTGGCTGCCAGAAATGTGTCTGTTGTTTTATATTTAGATTCTTTTTAAAACGCTGACGCCCTTTTGGATCTACGGGATCAAAACGAAATCCAGACTGAGTGGGCGATCATGATCTCAGTGACGTCGGCATGCGAACGTGAAAGGAAATTGAAAGGTTATCAACCTATTCTAGTTTACCCGCAATTCCAATTCCAAAAACGTGAGACAAGGGAGCTAACAATGTAAATAAAGCCTATGACATCACTGTGTAAACATTGAATATGACCTGTTCTATTGGTTAAAGGTGAAGCTCTGTGATTGAGTTATTGAATAAACAAGCCAAATGCTGTCAGAACCTTTTCATCTAGGACGTCAAAGGATAATTAAACAAATGCTAGTTTACCTTTCTCCTTCTCCAGTTGTTTTAATAATAATAATAATAATAATAATAATAATAATAATATAGATTTAAACAAAATAATAGCAACTTTAACAGAAGGAATTAAGCAATCAAGAGAATTGAATAATTTCTTCATGATGACAGTAATTTTTATTATGAATTTATTCAAACAACTTTTCATGTACGCGAGGAAATGCATTGGGACTGATTTTAACAATAGGCTTTCTATTTTGAGAACTAAATCGATGTGTCATAGTAGGTCACTCAAGCAAGGATATAATATGGTTAAATAGTTCTATTCTAGAATGACAGTCACGCACACATATATAACAGTAGTAGCTGGATATCGAAGCCGAGGCGGGTGACATTTTAATGCGTCTTCATTCTTGCGTCTTTTCTTTTCTTTTCTTTTCTTTTCTTACCAAATATTTTGGTAATTTTTTTTTCTAGTCTGCAGTCCCATCTTTATCAATGCGGGGTATTTATCACCACCTGAAGCAATTGTTTCCAGAATTTTACTACCAATATTTAAATCGTTCATGTCCCACAAGCAGGCATCTTGAAAACATTGTTTTCATTGTTGGTCGGCCTTTAGGTTGCGTCCCGTTGCCAGCTCGTTGTACTGATCTCTTATTAGAATTCTATCATCCTCCATACTTATCATATGCGGTCGTCGGATGACCTCATCCTTGATCTACAGACAAAAGTGATCATGAGCGATTAAAGTGAATATAATTTGGCACATTTACTTCTACTTGTGTACAATTTTATTTCCAGCTAAATAAATGTACGTAAAAGCATCTCATTTGAAGTCAATCTAAACAAAAATCACACAAGTATAGCATGAACAGTGTTCTTGAGTTTTGACCACTGACCACCAACCGAAAAGTTATCTAAGACACCATGAATGACGTTATAGTTATAGTTAGTTATTCGAAGGGACTGGTATCACTGACAAATACATAATTGCTCAACCGCCCGTGCCAGTGGAATCATCCGAATTAACATCTCATCGAATATCCAAGCAAAGAAAGGCAGATGTAGTTCCCATCATAGCAAACACAGCACACGCCAAAAGACATAAGCGTATCAGCACCGAAAGTGAACGCAGCTGAAGTGTCCTTTGTTATAAGATAGCATTCATCATAAGCAATCTGAATATAGAAACACCATCGATATGAAAAACACAGCCCACGGTGTACACAGAGCACTAAACTCAGTAGCTCCGGTAGCAAGCCGGACTTCGAATACGAGGAAATTGTAAAAAGGAACACTTTTCAGACAGTTCCTCAACGATTCTTTTCGCCTATCTGTCATATTGACCAGAAGTCCAAATGAATGATGTACTCGTATTAACTTCTCCTGCCTAGAGATATTTTTGTTTTTGTTTTTAGTAGCCTCGGTCATTCATATTTGACTATGAATTTTGCAGCGTCCCTAGGAAATGTTTTTTTTCTTCTGTTGTTTCTCTTTTTCTATGAATCTGTCTGCTTCTTGCTTGAGTTGGAGTTGAATCTTTAGGCGTAGACTGGAAAAACAAGTTAGCATGCCCAAGCTGAGCACATAATGAACGAGTGATAAGGACAGGTTGTTTATGTAGCTAACCGGGTACACAGTCAAATATTCACTCAACTTTTGCAATGTTAATTTACCATTCCATAGGCTAACCAACTGTAGTCGAAAATTGGAAAAGTAACATGACTCTGAATCAATAAAAAGAGTTTGAATGAACACAAGATGTGGCGTGTTTAATGGAATTTAATACCAAAAGGTCAAATTGAAAACATTCTCAACCTTAATCCAATAAAATCTAGCAATAACCCCTTCTCTCGCTCTCTCTTCCTTCTACCGCTCATCTCTATCCCACCTCAGCGACAAATAAATGAAATGGTTTAATCATGAGAGAAACAAGTGAGAAATATTTGAATACTTTTATACAATTAAAAACAAACTCTTTTTTTTTTAAAGTAATGGAATTGAGCAGAAGCTACAATTCTATATCTATATTGGACTGTACATGAAAACGAATAATTAAAAGCTAAGGAAAAACAACAAAAAATGTACAAGTTTGCATAACTATGTGTAAAATAAATATATACACACTGAAACAACTGAATATAAGTTGCTGCATGCCTCAAGCAATCTCAAAGATACACATTTATGGGAAGCTAATAATATATCCAGAGAAGGACAAAACATTGAACATAAAGATAGGAGAGGTCGATGTGGCTTGATTTCCCGCGTTTTGCTGGAGAATCTTGACCAGCCTAGAGGTGGCGCTGTACTAGGTCTTTGATATCAGCAGACCCCACTTCTGAGCCGGTCATCGGCTTTAAAGCAAGTTCATTCATTCATTCATGCATTCATTCATTCGTGCATTCATTCATTCATGCATTCATTCATTCGTGCATTCATTCATTCATGCATTCATTCATCCATGCATTCATTCATTCGTGCATTCATTCATCCATGCATTCATTCATTCGTGCATTCATTCATCCATGCATTCATTCATTCGTGCATTCATTCATTCATCCGTGCATTCATTCATTCGTGCATTCATTCATCCATGCATTCATTCATTCGTGCATTCATTCATCCATGCATTCATTCATTCATTCGTGCATTCATTCATTCGTGCATTCATTCATTCGTGCATTCATTCAATCGTGCATTCATTAATTCATGCATTCATTCATTCGTGCATTCATTCATTCGTGCATTCATTCATCCCTGCATTCATTCATCCCTGCATTCATTCATCCCTGCATTCATCCATGTTCCTCTCGGGCCAAAGACGGCACATAGGGAGGAAGCCATAGTTCTCCACGATTGACGATTTGCTCTTAGTTCTTTGTTGTTTCTTAGTGTCATTGTTGAGCCTGCCCTACCAAATTGTTCTGCGTAGCGATTCTCTTGGTCTGTCTTGTTTTCTTTGACCAGATGGTTTCTACATGAATACCTAGTGGGGAAGTCTTTCTTTATTCTCAGCACATGATCGATGTATTTCCAACGTCTTCGTCTTATAAAGCTTAACACGTATTCCTTTTTTAGATTCGTTCGTTTGAAATGTTTTCTTTCCCAGTTATGTTTGAGATACAAAGTAGATATTTGTTTTTAAGGCGAGAAGGTGAATTCAAATGTATCGTTAGTTTTGGTGATACGTAATAATTAATCAGCATTGGAAGTTTGACTCATTATGTCAAAGGCAGTATTGCTGCCCAACAAAGAAGTTCTAATAGAGGCACTCTTCAACACAATCTTTGCTCCAATGTTTGACTATCTATATCACATTTGTTCACTAAATTCCAAAAGAGTTAATAAGATAAATACGCATCATCTTTAAGTGTCGTCTCCGCATCGAAGGTTAGATACCATGGAGCACCATTCCGTTTTGTCTCTTGCTTTGATGGTGCAGGTTGTCAAGGCTGTCTTGTCTATCTTTTGATGTTACTCTTCCATGTTAGTCCTGGTCTGCCTCTGCTTCCTTTATTTTCACTTCTATGATTACTTTTAGTAGGCTGCCGTGTCTTTTAATATGCCCTAAAAATCTCATTTGTCTTCTTTGAATTGGGTTCAGTAGTTCTCTTTTCATTTGTAGTTGTTTTAAGACTTCATCGATTCTTTTCTTTTCTTTCTATCCAATTCTTCATATTCTTCTATAAATCCAAATTTCAAAGGCTTCAATTTTCATTTCTGTTTTCCTGTTTAATGTCCATGTTTCTGCACCATACAGGAATGTTGACAAAATATAACAATTTGTCCTTCTTAGTTTTAGCCCTGGTGTTATTTGTTTTGATGTTGGTATATTTTTCATGGCATTAAAATTACTTTTTGCCATACCTATTCTTTTGTTTATTTCAGTTTTCCATTTTCCACCTCTGGTTATAGCATGTCCAAGGTAGTTGTAGTTCTGAACTGCCTCCATGTGTATTCCTCCAACTTTGATATCCACTTGTAGGTTTTGAGTATTATCTTTGTTTATTATCATAGTTTTAGTCTTTTTGATATTCATATCTAATTCATATTTTTTGCTTGTCATGTTTATTTAATTAAGTAATTGTTGTAGGTCTTTAGGATTTTCAGCTAGTAGTACAGTACTATCAGCATATCTTAGGTTATTGATTATCTTTCCATTAATTTGTAGGCCTGGCATCTCTGTGATGTTTTTAAAAATGTGCCCACTGTATAGATTGAACAAGCTTGGTGATAGGATACATCCCTGTCTTACTCCTCTTTTTATATCAATGGGTGTAGAGTCCTCTCTGTTATATTTTATTATTGCTGTTTGCTCCCAGTATAGATTACATATTAGTCGTATGTATGTGTCATCTTTCAGGCAGATAAATGCTACAGATATGAAATGTATCAGATGCATGAAAGGATTCAGCGTGAGAGAAAATCGGAAATGAAGAACTAAGGATACAGGTATCATCACTGAAACAGAATGTATAAAGAAACAACCGATTAATATATTTATCCTCGTGATAAGACAAACAACTACCCACGATCTATTCAGCCATAAATAAGCTCAACAAAATACTTTACCGAGTGGGCGATCTAAATTTATAGTTGGAATATTAGAAACGCTTCGAAATCTGAGCGCAGAAGAGACTAACCATAAAGCAAAGAGGCAAAGGATTGCAAACTAAATCTTCACTGGAACGCACATGAAAATAGATTAATTTTAAAAAAAAGAAGAAGATAAAAGAAAAATAAAAGTTTACATAATTTTGTACGCAATAAATATATACATATATACTGAAACATTTAAATGTAAACTGCTTTCAGCACAAACAATCTCAAAGATAAATATTTTTGGGAAGACAAGAATAAAAGACAAACTGAGCAATAACTCCGTCAATGAATTACAATCTTTTCTTGGAACATTAATAAAATAAATTGTTCATTACGTCAAAGAGCTGCAGAGTCAAAGACAAGATCGTAATAAGAAAAAAAATGAAGTACAAATTTATCATAGCAGTAAAAGCTGGAGCTTTTCAAATTAAAACAAAAAAAACTATTTCTAATTTAAATACAGTTACGAAATAATTATTACAGGGAACCAGTAATGTGCTGTTTTATTTCTCAAGAAAATCGATAGTTAATTATTGGTCTTATATTAAATATAATACTAACATCAAAACAAATAACACCGGGGCTAAAACTAAGAATAGCAAAATGTTACATCTTCTGAAGATTCCTGTATGCTGCAGAAACATGGACATTAGACAAGAAAACAGAACAGAAATTGAAGCCTTTGAAATGTGGATTTATAGAAGAATAGGTAGAATTGGAAAAGGTTTCTGCTTTTGAGATTGTGGTTCTGCCCTATGTGCCGTCTTCGGCTCGAAAGGACAATAGAGAGAGAGGGAGAGAGAGAGGTAGAATTGGATGGAGAGAAAAGAAAACAAAAGACTAAGTTTTAAAACAACTAAAATTGAAAAGGGAACTACTAAACACAATTAGAACAAGACAAATTAAATTTTTAAGGCACATTAAAAGACACGGCAGCCTACTAAAAATAATATTGGAAGGGAAAATACAAGGTAAAAGAGGCAGAGGCAGACCAAAACTAACATGGACGAGTAACATCAAAAGATGGACAAGTCATCCTATGACAATCTGCCCCATCAAAGCAAGAGACAAAGTAGAATGGCGTTCCATGATAGCCAACCTTCGATGCGGAGACGGCACTCAGATGATGATGATGATGATGATGATGATATTAAATATATACGACCATTATCATTGTACACGTCGGCCCTTAGCACATCGCTCTCATTGATAGATCACTAATGAAGATTTCAACATAATGTATACAGTTCGTAGGATCAGCGAGGGTGCATGGATCATCTTTGGAAAGTTGGTTAATATAAATTAATGATGACAGATATTTTATTTTTTACAAATATTTGGTCCTGACAGCCTCATACAGATGACTCATTTCCACTTTCGACTACGAAGAATTATTTTACCTGCTCAACTTGAATAAAACGCGTTTATTTTGTAGTTTGTAGTCCGACTTCGAAAGGGCTAGGCACTTAATATAATCTATCCTGATATCTGGTGTCACTGACCAAACACGATGATTCAAAGCTGGAACTTTTGAGTCTGAGTCTTAAGTGAGCACGTTAATTTCAAATCTGTATCAACACTCAATCATCATCATCAAGTACCGGGCCTAGTGGCGTAAGTGATCATGTCTCTCCACAACTTTCGATCTCGGCAGCTATTTATCATTTCTGTTGTTGACCTTCTGCCAAGCCATTCTCTTAAGCTGTTTGTTATTTTTTCTCTTTGCTTCCCTCTATCTCTTCGTCCTTCAATTTTTCCAGTTGTTACAATATATTCAAGTTGTTCTCTTCTCATTACATGGCCAAAAAAAAAAAAAAAAACACCCAATAGTGACCCGTAACCGTGTAAATTACCTACTCACAACAGAGGTCAGACAGCAGTTCTTGAAAACTTCAAACATAGAACATTGTAAATTAGGTCAATTGAAGCAGTGATAAATCACGGAGGTGGGAAATTAGTATAAGCACCACTGACTGTAGGCTCTAAAAGTTAATACAACATCAGCTAAGTGCAGTTTAGTGCTTCTTTGTAAAAAGAAACGTTTTCTTTAACAACTTGTATTTCTTATACATATTAGATAAATTTGCAGGAAGAAAATCTCTAACGATCAAAAGATCTCAGTTTTTGCGCTGTTTGTATTGTAATCAAAAGATCTCAGTTTTTGCGCTGTTTGTATTGTGATCAAAAGATCTCAGTTTTTGCGCTGTTTGTATTGTGAACAAAAGATCTCAGTTTTTTGCGCTGTTTGTATGGTGATCAAAAGATCTCAGTTTTTTGCGCTGTTTGTATTGTGATCAAAAGATCTCAGTTTTTGCGCTGTTTGTATGGTGATCAAAAGATCTCAGTTTTTTTGCGCTGTTTGTATTGTGATCAAAAGATTTCAGTTTTTGCGCTGTTTGTATTGTGATCAAAAGATCTCAGTTTTTTGCGCTGTTTGTATTGTGATCAAATGATCTCAGTTTTTGCGCTGTTTGTATTGTGATCAAAAGATCTCAGTTTTTTGCGCTGTTTGTATTGTGATCAAAAGATCTCAGTTTTTTGCGCTGTTTGTATTGTGATCAAATGATCTCAGTTTTTGCGCTGTTTGTATTGTGATCAAAAGATCTCAGTTTTTTGCGCTGTTTGTATTGTGATCAAAAGATCTCAATTTTTTGCGCTGTTTGTATTGTGATCAAAAGATCTCAGTTTTTTGCGCTGTTTGTATTGTGATCAAAAGATCTCAGTTTTTGCGCTGTTTGTATTGTGATCAAAAGATCTCAGTTTTTGCGCTGTTTGTATTGTGATCAAATGATCTCAGTTTTTGCGCTGTTTGTATTGTGATCAAAAGATCTCAGTTTTTTGCGCTGTTTGTATTGTGATCAAAAGATCTCAGTTTTTGCGCTGTTTGTATTGTGATCAAAAGATCTCAGTTTTTGCACTGTTTGTATTGTGATCAAAAGATCTCAGTTTTTGCGCTGTTTGTATTGTGATCAAAAGATCTCAGTTTTTGCGCTGTTTGTATTGTGATCAAAAGATCTCAGTTTTTGCGCTGTTTGTATTGAGATCAAAAGATCTCAGTTTTTGCGCTGTTTGTATTGTGATCAAAAGATCTCAGTTTTTGCGCTGTTTGTATTGTGATCAAAAGATCTCAGTTTTTGCGCTGTTTGTATGGTGATCAAAAGATCTCAGTTTTTTGCGCTGTTTGTATTGTGATCAAAAGATCTCAGTTTTTGCGCTGTTTGTATAGTGATAAAAAGATCTCAGTTTTTTGCGCTGTTTGTATGGTGATCAAAAGATCTCAGTTTTTTGCGCTGTTTGTATGGTGATAAAAACGAAGAACTTTTCTTTTCTTTCCAACTTATCTTTACTAGGTACAAAAAAGTGAACCAAACATTACCTCTGGGAGAGTAGGGAGGCTTGGTGTTATGCTGGCCTACTCCTCATCTTTAAATACGCTCAGAGCTGTGGTTACTAAACTATATTCCACAAGGCACCATTTACTTATCGACATATTTATTTTCAGAACGCCATTTACAAATCTTTGAAACTATTTTTTTAAATTCTTAATGTAGTTCTTCCATCCCCCTTCACCTCTTATCATCTTGTTCGTCTTTTCCCACTTCTTCTCTTTCATTCATCATAATCACCATCACATTCTTCGTCTTCTTGTTCTCATTCTTAATTTTAATTTTCTATTCTGCGTCGTTTCCTAGACTCGGCAGTTTAGGAACACGCTAACGTTAAACAAAGTCGTTGTCAATTCTCGACAGCTTGTGATTCAGTCAATGAGCTTAGTTGGGATCTATCTGTCTACAAAATCATCATGGGATGCCACCATACTGATACAATTTCCCGGGTTGCTGACGTATGTTAAGAGTTAACGTTACATCGCCTGTGTAGAATCTGAACCTGCAGCAGGCGTTCTAAGATTATGTCATGTTCGGAAGGGCGTTAACAACATAAAAACACCAGGGATATATATAACTGTGAAGAGACATGATATTTTGCAGGACATGTCATGACTATGTCTATCACGACAGGCTGTGTATTCATTATTAGATACAGACAGGTAAAAACAACAAAAATAATTTGTTTCATGACGCAATGAAGCTACAACAAAGATATAAACTCGCTACAACAGAGACACCCCCCACAAAAAATTAATTAATTAATTAAAAAAATAAAATACTTAAACATTCGCTTTCCTTCATGCAAGTTACATTCTGCATTGATGATTTTGAACTTTTCCTAGTTCTAGCATTTAGATTTACGACAATATCCCTATTCTTCACCACGTGAAAGTAATCCCAGTTCAAGTAACCGTCACCATAAGTGACATTAGCAAACCTCTTTGTGTGTTAGCAGTTATGAAAGAGGTTTTGACAGTTTACAATATGCGCCATAGATTGATGGATAATTTATGAGACAGGTAGAACAGAGGAGAATTGCCTTTATTCTTACGTTGAGCGCATGAGATGACGGAATGAAAGGATTCGGTGCTTTAAATGTGAGTCGTTTGCATACGCCTACCTGGTGTTTTGATGTTCATGGTACGTGTTGTTGTAAAGTGATTTTAGTTCAACAATTGTGGGTTTTTGTTTTGCTATTTTTATACACTTTTTGTTATAGCTTATCTTTGACATTTACATAGCGGCAGGGCTGTAGAATACAATCAGCAGGCGCTGGGATGAGACGTATTCTGTGCTCTCCTTCTATTTCTTTATCAGGGTTGTCAATTAGAAAGCTGGAGGAGATAAGGGTGTTGTGCTTATCCCCCCCCCCGCCCCTCCCCCGACTCATCATATCTTTATTTTGCACATTAAAGTAACGAAAAGAGCCCTGTCACGCCAAGTGGCGTATAGGGAATATGGTGTTAGTTACCATAATTTGTTACAGTCCTTCGGCGCATGATTTTTGTGGTAGTGTGGACGGTATTACGCCCATGCCGCTTTACTTTCCCAGAAAAAAAATCCTGTACCCATTTATGGCTGGGTGATCCCGGAAGTCGTCGATCAGGATCGAACCCGACCTCTTGTACCTTGTAGTCCAGTTCACTAACGACTACGCCATTTCGGCTCCTTATTTTGCACCTTGCCGGCTTAAACTTATCAGAATTAACATGATGTTCTGTAATATATAATGTAATTCGGAAATTTGTAGAGGTGAGGGTGCCGGTGCTTTTTCTTATAATCATTACCTTCTCTGACTCAGTATAGTCCGGGACTTAGTCTTGAGTCGACTGAAAGGTATCACGTCTGGGTCGATCTCACGTCCACTTCATCGCTAAGCCAAGTCGCTAATCACTACGCTACAAACGCTTTCTAGCTTTAAAATGTAGAGCGTCTTAATATACCGAACTCTTCTTTTCTTTACCGTTTGATTTTATCGACCCAGGGCATAATTCTTTAGTTTTCTAAGAGTATCGGTGAGTAACTGGAACCGTCAGCAAGCATCAACGATAATTATTTTACCAACTACTTACTGAAATCATCAGCAAGCATGCGAGAACTAACCTACTACTTACTGGAACCGTCAGCAAGCATTAACAATAATTATTTAACCAACTACTTACTGGAACCGTCAGCAAGCATTAACAATAATTATTTAACCAACTACTTACTGGAACCGTCAGCAAGCATTAACAATAATTATTTAACCAACTACTTACTGGAACCGTCAGCAAGCATTAACAATAATTATTTAACCAACTACTTACTGAAACCGTCAGCAAGCATTAACAATAATTATTTAACCAACTACTTACTGGAACCGTCAGCAAGTATTAACAATAATTATTTAACCAACTACTTACTGAAACCGTCAGCAAGCATTAAGAATAATTATTTAACCAACTACTTACTGGAACCGTCAGCAAGCATTAACAATAATTATTTAACCAACTACTTACTGGAACCGTCAGCAAGTATTAACAATAATTATTTAACCAACTACTTACTGAAACCGTCAGCAAGCATTAACAATAATTATTTTACCAACTACTTACTGAAACCGTCAGCAAGCATGCGAGAACTAACCATCTACTTGCTGCTGCTGCCGCCAGTGAGCAGCACTGATAATTACTTAACCAGCGACTTACTGGAACCATCAGTAAGCGTACGATAATTATTCAACGACTTAAAGGAACAATCAGCAAGTGTACGATAATTATTCAACGGCTTAACCATCAGCAAGGGTACGATAATTAAGGAATAATAGAACAAAGAAGTATGTGTTAGCACTCGGAAAAATTGACAGACAAACAACAATAGAAAAAAACGAAGAACAATATATGGTCCGAAGTGGGATCGAACCCGTACTCAGTGGCACCGCGCCTTGCCACGAGAAGCCGAACGCTTGGCACACTGCCACGCAGCCAACTAAAAAATTGGCTATTGCAGCAGTGTCTTGCACGAAAGGCGATCTCAATGAATATAGCATAGGGTAACGATCACAGACCGGAAATAAATTGTATATTTGTACTTTCCTATTGATGCAAGTATCTCCCAGTAGGGCTGAATACTTGTGTTGTAGACAAACATTTATTGGACGAAACAGCACGAATAGTAGTTCCCAGTGGTTATATACTGGGTACAAATAATAATACATAAATATTATTATATGGGGAACTTCCGAGGTGATAATAGGGAATAATAGAACAAAGAAGTATGTGTTAGCACTCGGAAAAATTGACAGACAAACAACAATAGAAAAAAACGAAGAACAATATATGGTCCGAAGTGGAATCGAATCCGTACTCAGTGGCACTGCGCCTTGCCATGAGAAGCCGAACGCTTGGCACACTGCCACGCAGCCAACTAAAAAATGCGATAATTAACCACCCCTTAAATGAACCATCAGCAAGCGTACTATAACTAGATAGGTACTCTAACCACCAGTTTGAATTGAGAAATAATAAGCACCTCTCCGCCTGCCCGTATAATACCACCGTAAATTAGGTTTTGTAAACCCGGATAGATCTCTCCAGCTTAGCACACACCTGCCCCATCGCAATCTCATTTTCCGTCACGACTGCCCTATCACTTGCACTCACGATCTATGCGTGCACACTGCATTCTCAAGCTGTAACCTGAACATGCATTTCGGATCAGCATCTAATCTTCCCTTCATTATTATTTCATTTATTCTACTATTATTCCAATTATTATTGTTGCTCAAATCATGAACACACAAATACATTATTCCAACTCCGATCTTTCGTAACTGTAAACCAATTTATCTTTGTCAAAACTTCCTTATCTGTGATCAAATGCGTATTTATTGCAGCTGAGATTATTTTGTGGCCATGAAAGCCATTTATCTGGTTTACGTTTTTCTCATCTCCGACGTGTGTGCATGCAAACAATTTTATTTTTATTTCGATTTGTGGCTTCAATAAAACCATTGATCTTGCTACAACCTTTTTCTCTAATGATAACAGGCACAATTTATCACAACACTCGTACTTAACTCCATGTCTACAAATTCTAAAAAAAGAAGACTATTTATATATATATATATATATATATATATATATATATATATATATATATATATATATTCTTACGAGGAAATGAGCTCAGTGGTTAGTGAACTGTCCTACAAAGGACAAGAGGTAGGGTTCGATCCCAATCGACGGCTTCCAGGTTCACCCAGCCTTAAATGGGTACCTGATTTTTTTTCTGGGAAAGTAAAGCGGCACGGGCGTAATACCGACCACGTTACCCCAAAAATCATGTGCCGAAGGTCTGTAAAATTTATGGCCACTAACACCATATTCCTTATACGCCACTTGGCGTGACGGGGGCACTTTACTTTTTTTTTTTACTTATGAGGAAATGCCATGCCCTCTTGGAGATTAAACATATTTTATCCAAATTTAGAAACAATAGATATACAATGTTGCCGATTAATTTTATTTTCATGTATACAATTTTTATATAAACAGTAGTTAAATATTTAGAAAATAGTGGTTGTTTTTATATGCATTAGTTTCTGCACATTACACAGTCCGACAGTATTTAAAGATGTTACTAAAAGCTGAATAACAAATATAAATAAGCAAGGCACACTGACTATGACAGTTTTTTACTTTACTTATACAGTAGATCAGTTATTCGTGCTCAATATTTCATCAGTAGACACTGATCTTCCTGTGAATTGTATATCTGGATATTACAACTTTCTGATGTCTATCAAACATGTAGCACAAACGATTCGAAACACATTTGTAAAATTTAGCACAAACGATTCGAAACACATTTGTAAAATTTAGCACAAACGATTCGAAACACATTTGTAAAATTTAGCACAAACGATTCGAAACACATTTGTAAAATATAGCACAAACGATTCGAAACACATTTGTAAAATTTAGCACAAACGATTCGAAACACATTTGTAAAATTTAGCACAATCGATTCGAAACACATTTGTAAAATTTAGCACAAACGATTCGAAACACATTTGTAAAATTTAGCACAAACGATTCGAAGCACATTTGTAAAATTAAGTACAACCAGAGAAATCTTAGAGTGATCGAATTGCTGACGACTTCCAGACTGTACTTATCAAGCAGCTGTAAAAGTCAGCAAAAGAGGGCGTGGATAGAATAACATCATCTCTTATCATTTTCGTTATTTTTCCTTGATTTACCTGTTTCGCTCATTGTAGATGTGGTAGTGTTTACCTTTATTTTGTTGTCCGTTTGTGTTGTTCTCGTTGTCTGAAGAAAGCCGCACATACGCCGAAACGTCGGTATTTTGTTGTGTTCTTTTTTTGTAAAGCTCTCACCAAACCTAGCAGGAGTGTACGTTACACCCAACTACATGTTCCTGCTGCCAGCTTTACCGCAGCACTGCAATTATTTCTTCCCCCCCCCCCCACTTGGATAGAATAGTCATAGGAGGGCATTATTTACAAGTAAACTCTTTGTTAATCTTTAAGAAGTAAAATGTATCATCAAAGAACATAGAAAAAAAGCAAAGTTGATGCATAAGATTTAACAACAGAATAAAGAAGATACATCTACTATGTTGAGGTTGAATATTACATAGAGGACGGATATTATAAACTATACAGAGGATTCAGCAAAACCTTGTCTCTTTATTTTCTGCCCAAGTTCGCTCCTTGGAGAGGATGCACCAGCTACGCCATGTTAGTGTTGACACAACACGGGAGTCAGCAGTTACCGGTTATAAGTCATTCTGCCAATTTGGCTTAGGGTATGACATAGGTAAAGGCATCAAGAAGCACCAGGATGCGTAGAGATGCGAAGCTGCTGTAAAGCTGATGAATAAGAGCAATAATAAAAAAAAAGGAAAAGAAATGGTATGGTGACAGCTTTACGTGGAAATGGACGAAACAAAAGTCAACGTTTCGGCCAAGAGGCCTTCGGCTGGACGAACAACAAACACACAAAATATATATAAGGGTATATTATCGCCATGTAGTTTGATTTGTTAATGTTTGCTTTTTATGTGTTAGTATATGTCTGGAACTACTTCTAATTCCGAAATAACTCTCTGACTGGCCTGGCTTCGATACATAACCGTTGATCTCTCCGAACTAACTGCATTGCTTCTAACAGCGCTTTAACCAACTGATTACGTTATGACCTTTCCTTGACCTATCAGAGTAAGTGACCTTTATGAATTTTCTCAACAGTCGGAAACTTAATTTTCTGGCCATTTTTCTCACCAACCGTGTTGGATGTAAACAACTTCTCAAGGGCTTCATTTCAGTTTCGAATATCAAATACAATTCTTGTATTCGCTTCTCTGAATCAGATGATATGTTGACAAAAAGATCCGATAAGCAAAATATGTCTGAACACTAATGCAACCATTACAGATTTGGAAGGATGTCTGAACACTAATGCAACCATTACAGATTTGGAAGGACGTCTGTACACTAATGCAACCATTAAAGATTTGGAAGGACGTCTGTACACTAATGCAACCATTAAAGATTTAGAAGGACGTCTGTACACTAATGCAACCATTAAAGATTTGGAAGGACGTCTGTATCGAAGACCATAATACTATATACCACATTAGTGATCACAGTTTCTTGACCAATTGACAAAAAAAAAAAGAAATTAAAAAAAAAATTGTTTTTATTTTTGCGTTCGCCAACCTTTAGCGAAGTCTCTGGAGACTAGGAACTGAATTGTGTGTGTTAATCTATTTTTTCCTGACAGCCGCCGTGTGCACAGGGGTCCATCGCCGTACAGGCAGACAAATCCGTCATCGGAGATACTCATATTTTTCCGTTGATGAGTAATTGACGTTTCAAGCCGGGCCTCGCTGATGAGACCAGGGGTGGTTACCGCTGAGAGAAATCAAATAAAAATCCCTACTGGATCAGGCGGGATTTGAACCCACAACCTCACTGACTCAAGGCGGCATCTTGCCTCGAGACCAACCAGTTCCCCAGACAAAATATATTAAAATATAAAAACTACTGAGCAACTACCATCGGTATGCAGTAGAATCTCACGTCTTATCTTTGTTTACCGTGCTCCCAGCCTTTTCCAATCTAATAACTGTTTCTTATATAACAAATATGTCTGTGATCTAGATTTTTGCCTTCTAATATCTGCGTTGATTTGAGCCAAGTATGCGCTAAGTATCTCAGGTGCACAGCTTTCTACCGGCTTTCAGTGGCTTATTAACTATTGTATAGCATGCTAATCTGTGCTTGTTATTCTATCATGTTAGTCTTTCCTAGTTATTGTGGCATGTTAGTCTTTGCTTGTTATTGTAGCATGTTAGTCTTTGCTTGTTATTGTAGCATGTTAGTCTTTGCTTGTTATTGTAGCATGTTTGTCTTTGCTTGTTATTGTGGCATGTTAGTCTTTCCTAGTTACTGTGGCATGTTAGTCTTTCCTAGTTATTGTAGCATGTTAGTCTTTGCTTGTTATTGTAGCATGTTAGTCTTTGCTTGTTATTGTAGCATGTTAGTTTTTGCTTGTTATTGTAGCATGTTAGTTTTTGCTTGTTAATATAGCATGTTAGTCTTTGCTTGTTATTGTAGCATGTTAGTCTTTGCTTGTTATTGTAGCATGTTAGTCTTTGCTTGTTATTGTAGCATGTTAGTCTTTGCTTGTTATTGTAGCATGTTAGTCTTTGCTTGTTATTGTAGCATGTTAGTCTTTGCTTGTTATTGTAGCATGTTAGTTTTTGCTTGTTATTGTAGCATGTTAGTTTTTGCTTGTTAATATAGCATGTTAGTCTTTGCTTGTTATTGTAGCATGTTAGTCTTTGCTTGTTATTGTAGCATGTTAGTCTTTGCTTGTTATTGTAGCATGTTAGTCTTTGCTTGTTATTGTAGCATGTTAGTTTTTGCTTGTTATTGTAGCATGTTAGTTTTTGCTTGTTAATATAGCATGTTAGTCTTTGCTTGTTATTGTAGCATGTTAGTCTTTGCTTGTTATTGTAGCATGTCTGTTGTATCTTAATTTGGTCTACTGTTCCTTAATTTAGTCTGTTGTATCTTAATTTGGTCTATTGTATCTTAATTTGGTGCGCTGTATCTTAATTTGACTCAACTCTCGCCTTATATCATCATTTTCTAACTATATTTTTTCTTGCCACATTTAGTATTCTCTAAAGACAACGTATTTCATGTGTAAAGATTTTTCTATTTTCTTTGGCTGTTGATGTCTAAGTTTGACATTGTTAGCAGGTACTTAAGAGAAATTGTGTGTTTTGTTGTGCCATTCTTGATTTTCTCGATACATGTTTGTTATAGAATATTGGATCCCAGTTGACCAATCACTTGGTTTGCTTTCCAACATCTATTGTCAATCTATGCTTGAACTAACCAATGAAATTGTACACATAAATCGGCTACCGTATTTATTCTCTAAGATGATGTAGCCGTGATAGCGTTGTTCGTACTCATTTTCAGTCAGTATCTATTTGCTGGTCATGTCATCATCTTACAAGGAAATACGATAACAAAAAGGTCAAGACAAATAAAACACCGCGTCCTGAGCCAGTGCCCTTCGTAAAAGCAACTCTCATTTACAAGAAAGTAGTGCAGTTTGCTGCACTGTTTGTGCAGTATCATTCCTTTCCAACCGTACAAACTTCAACTACATTGACAAGTAGAAAACATAGATTGCTAGCAAGTATTAGAGAACAAAGCTTTGATAGTTAGCAAGTATTAGAGAACAAAGCTTTGATAGCCAGCAAGTATTAGAGAACAAAGCTTTGATAGTTAGCAAGTATTAGAGGACAAAGCTTTGATAGCTAGCAAGTATTAGAGAACAAAGCATAGATTGCTAGCAAGTATTAGAGAACAAAGCTTTGATAGTTAGCAAGTATTAGAGAACAAAGCTTTGATAGTTAGCAAGTATTAGAGAACAAAGCTTTGATAGCTAGCTAGTATTAGAGGACAAAACTTTGATAACTAACAAGTATTAGAGAACAAAGCATAGATTGCTAGCAAGTATTAGAGAACAAAGCATAGATTGCTAGCAAGTATTAGAGAATAAAGCTTTGTAGCTAGCAAGTATTAGAGAACAAAGCTTTGATAGCTAGCAAGTATTAGAGAACAAAGCATAGATTGCTAGCAAGTATTAGAGAACAAAGCATAGATTGCTAGCAAGTATTAGAGAACAAAGCTTTGATAGCATCCAACCGTGTTAGCTAAAGTGTGTGGTATGGTGTCATATTTAACAGGTCATGCGAAATTTAACTCATGTCAAAGTATTTTCTTTGCTCTGGTGGGTATTATGTTGTATAAGTGAAAACCGCTGTTCTTTATTATATTTTTTTCAGAATTTACTGCCTAGCAGACTTTTATAGAACCGAGATAGGTGAACTTTATCACAGGTTCAAGAGTGTGTTATTTAATGATATAGCTGTGGGACTGGCTACACCTTGTTAAAGCACTGTAGTCTTCCTATAGTTATTGACTGGGAGAATAAATCATATGAACTCGCTAGCTTGTCAATCATTGACTGCAGGACAGATTTATCGTGAGCAGTCAGTGCTGCATTATCGGCGAATAGAAGCTCTTTGATTAGGGTCTCTGTTTTTTTTAAATTATGACCTCAGACGTGCTTATATTGAATAAGGAGCCGTCAGATCTTGTACGGATGTAGATGTCTCCAGAGACGGTTTTAAACGCACCACTAACATTATATTCAACATGTAACCGTTAACATTCTATTTTAACATCTAACCACTAACATTATATTCAACATATAACCACTAACATTCTATTTTAACATTTAACCACTAACATTATGTACAACATATAACCACTAACATTCTATTTTAACATTTAACCACTAACATTATGTTCAACATTTAACCACTAACATTCTATTTTAACATTTAACCACTAACATTATGTTCAACATATAACCACTAACATTCTATTTTAACATTTAACCACTAACATTATGTTCAACATATAACCACTAACATTCTATTTTAACATTTAACCACTAACATTATATTTTAACATTTAACCACTAACATTCTATTTTAACATTTAACCACTAACATTATATTCAACATATAACCACTAGCATTATGTTCAACATATAACCACTAACATTATGTTCAACATATAACCACTAACATTATATTCAACATGTGACCACCAACATTATGTTCAACATATAACATTAGATGTGACAGACATCCATTATTTTTTGTTGTCAACATTTCTTGGTGTCTGTAACGTATTAGTGATAGACGCCATTTTCTACACACTAACCCACACTATGTCTGAAGCGATCTTTTATCTTCTGATTTAATAAATTTTTTAAAACTAATATTACCAGAGCATACTTTCGCCTCATGTTCACACAAAAGACAAAACAACGAGATTTCAAAGACAGAACACTATCTGATCAAATGCCATTCTTGCATGCGAGAATTAAATACACACAGTAAAGATAGACAATTATGCAAAGAATGTTAACTCACCCATAAAACTTGGTTGCAACGCGCAAACAAACGCACGGCTACAGTTGGTAATTAACTAGAAAAAAAAAAAACGAATGCACCGTATATATTTCACTTCCATTGTGTTACATATTATTTTAAGGAAAATTGCTAACTTGAAAATGTAAGGATAATTGGAAAATGTATAATGAACTATCCATGCTTTGTTTATTAAAGAAAACTGCACTGTATACTTCACTTTAGTGATACATATTTATAGAGAAACTTTGCCATATATTTATGACCATATATGACTATATGTTTATGGTATTATATAAAGGGAACCGCGATAGCTCAGTGGTTAGTAAACTGGACTACAAAGGACAAGAGGTAGGGTTCGATCCCAACCGACGGCTTCCGGATTCACCCAGCCTTTAATGGGTACCTGATTTTTTTCAGGGAAAGTGAAGCGACACGGGCGTAATACCGACCACATTACCCCAAAAATCATGTGCCTCAGGTCTTTAAAATATATGGTCACTAACACCATATTCCCTGTACTTGGCGTGACGGGGGCACTTTACTTTTTTTTTTTTAATTATATAAAGCCGAACCTTTTATGACGACCCTAACTTCGAACGTTCCAGAATTCGAACACTAAATTCTGGATAATTTTGATCCAAAACTCGAACGATATCTCTACGTTCAAACTGCGCATGCGCAGAGAAAAAAAATGTCTGTAAATATATTCTGCTGTGCACCAAAGTTTCTCTTGCGTAACGGTTGTGTGTTTTCGGTGCTATTTGTAAACATTATTTTTGTTGTGTTTGGTTATATATCACCACTATCTATTTCTATTTTCTTGTATGAGTGTGGAAGCAAACGAAGCCTAAGAGTGAGGTTGTTAGATCAACAAGTGATGTAAAAGGGGAATGTATGCCCAGGTATGGAAGTGACACTCGTGTGACTTTATAGAAAAGTGGGCACCAAAACCTTCAACCATTTGTGCTAGAGAGAGAGAGAGAGAGAGAGAGAGAGAGAGAGAGAGAGAGAACATCAGACAACAGTACCGTTATTTGCTGTGTTCATGGAGGAAATCTGCCTTTCCAGTATACCATATTCATCAATGTAAGAAAAACAAAAACCGGACGCTTCAGTGTTCTATAGAGCCAGTCTTGAAATATGGATTTGAAATCATCGATACTGCAGACAACAACATGCTTGAAAGTCACAGAAATGCGAGTTTACAGAAGAATGTTGAGAATACCACATTCAAATGAAAATAGTAATACGGATATTGTAGAAGAATACTTGGAAGAAATGGTTTGAACATATTGTCACAATATGATTATATGGGATAAGAAGAAAAAGCAAATAGATACAACGTGACAATAAACCAGACATCTTAGGTTAAGAGAATGACGCAATGGGAAGAGAGCAGTAGAATTGATAAGCACAATAAGATAGAAAGTTTTAGAGGGACACATTAACTACCTGGGTGTCCGGTTAGCGCAATCGATAGGCGGTTGGCTTACCACGGCAACAGCCGGGGTTCGTACCCTGGCGAGGACACCTGGGTTTTACTAATTCCCTAAAAATTAGTAGGAGCCGCGATAGCTCAGTGGTTAGTGAACTGGACTACTACGGACAAGGGGTAGGGTTCGATCCCAACCGACGGCTCCGGGTTCACCCAGCCTTAAATGGGTACCGGATTTTTTCTGGGAAAGTAAAAGCAGCACGGGCGTAATACCGACCACATTACCCCAAAAATCATGTGCTGAAGGTCTGTAAAATATAGGGTCACTAACACCATATTTCCCTATACGCCACTTGGCGTGACGGGGGGTACTTTACTTTTACTTTACATTAACTACCTCAATAGTCGCAATACTTGACAATGATAATATGATGTATTTATACATCGTACAGAAACAATAGTAAAAGTAAAGTACCCCGTCACGCCAAGTGGCGTATAGGAAATATGGTGTTAGTGACCATAAATTTTACAGACCTTCAGCACATGTTTTTTGGGGTAATGTGGTCGGTATTACGCCCATGCCGCTTTACTTTCCGGGAAAAAATCCGGTACCCATTAAAGGTTGGTTGAACCGGAAGCTGTCGATTGGGATCGAACCCTATCTCTTGTCCTTTGTAGTCCAGTTCACTAACCACAGAGCTATCGCGGCTCCCAGAAATAATAGTACTGAGCTAATATATGGAAGATAAGACCAAAAATGCTATCACACGATTTTATACCTCGTGGAATAATAAAACATATATATAAATACGGCCAGTCAGCCGTGGGACCTGTTGTGAGCACACCTTCTAATACTTCAGTCTCTTCCCAATCACCATCAATCACCAAGTGACATGATGAATATCTCTGCTAGCGAATGGAAGCCTCGGCGATGGTCCACCCGTATTAATAATAACAAATGAATATTATTATAGAGGGAAACTTCCGAGGCGATAATCAGCGAATCAATTCTGAGGAAGAGGTATGTTTACAGGACTCGGAAAAAATGACAAATAATCAACAACAGACAAAAAAAAACAAAGAACAATATATGGACCGAAGCAGGATCGAACCCGTACTAACCACTGCAAACTATTATTCTTGTTGTTTCGTCCTAAATGGTTGTCTGCAACACAAGTATTCAGCCCTACCCTATCCGGGAGATACTTATCTTAAGAGGAAAAATACAGATACACAATTTATTTCTGAACTGTGATCGCAGCCTTATGCTATAGTCATGAGAACACCTGCGTGAAAGACACTTCCACGATAGCTATTTTTTTAGTTAGCTGAGTGGCAGTGTTCCCTAGCGTTTGGCTTTTCGCGGCAAGGCGCTGTGCCACTGAGTACGGGTTCGATCCTGCTTCGGTTCATATATTGTTCTTGTTTTTTTCTGTTGTTGATTTTTTGTCATTTTTTTCGAGTGCTGTAAACATACCCCTTCCTCTGAATTGATCCTCCCGAATTGCTGCATCAACCTCGACGATGGTCCACCCGTATTGCTGCATCAACCTCGACGATGGTCCACCCGTATTGCTGCATCAACCTCGACGATGGTCCACCCGTATTGTTGCATCAACCTCGACGATGGTCCACCCGTATTGCTGCATCAATCTCGACGATGGTCCACCCGTATTGTTGCATCAACCTCGACGATGGTCCACCCGTATTGTTGCATCAACCTCGACGATGGTCCACCCGTATTGTTGCATCAACCTCGACGATGGTCCACCCGTATAGCTGCATCAATCTCGACGATGGTCCACCCGTATTGTTGCATCAATCTCGACGATGGTCCACCCGTATAGCTGCATCAATCTCGTCGATAGTCCACCCGTATTGTTGCATCAATCTCGACGATGGTCCACCCGTATAGCTGCATCAATCTCGACGATGGTCCACCCGTATAGCTGCATCAATCTCGACGATGGTCCACCCGTATAGCTGCATCAATCTCGACGATGGTCCACCCGTATTGTTGCATCAACCTCGACGATGGTCCACCCGTATTGCTGCATCAATCTCGACGATGGTCCACCCGTATTGCTGCATCAATCTCGACGATGGTCCACCCGTATTGCTGCATCAACCTCGACGATGGTCCACCCGTATTGCTGCATCAACCTCGACGATGGTCCACCCGTATTGCTGCATCAACCTCGACGATGGTCCACCCGTATTGCTGCATCAACCTCGACGATGGTCCACCCGTATTGCTGCATCAATCTCGACGATGGTCCACCCGTATTGCTGCATCAATCTCGACGATGGTCCACCCGTATTGCTGCATCAACCTCGACGATGGTCCACCCGCATTGCTGCATTAACCTCGACGATGGTCCACCCGTATTGCTGCATCAATCTCGACGATGGTCCACCCGTATAGCTGCATCAATCTCGACGATGGTCCACCCGTATTGCTGCATCAATCTCGACGATGGCCCACCCGTATTGCTGCATCAACCTCGACGATGGTCCACCCGTATTGTTGCATCAATCTCGACGATGGTCCACCCGTATTGCTGCATCAATCTCGACGATGGTCCACCCGTATTGCTGCATCAACCTCGACGATGGTCCACCCGTATAGCTGCATCAATCTCGACGATGGTCCACCCGTATTGCTGCATCAATCTCGGCGATGGTCCACCCGTATAGCTGCATCAATCTCGACGATGGTCCACCCGTATTGCTGCATCAATCTCGACGATGGTCCACCCGTATTGCTGCATCAATCTCGGCGATGGTCCACCCGTATTGCTGCATCAATCTCGACGATGGTCCACCCGTATTGCTGCATCAATCTCGGCGATGGTCCACCCGTATTGCTGCATCAATCTCGACGATGGTCCACCCGTATTGCTGCATCAATCTCGACGATGGTCCACCCGTATTGCTGCATCAATCTCGACGATGGTCCACCCGTATTGCTGCATCAACCTCGACGATGGTCCACCCGTATTGCTGCATCAATCTCGACGATGGTCCACCCGTATTGCTGCATCAATCTCGACGATGGTCCACCCGTATTGCTGCATCAACCTCGACGATGGTCCACCCGTATTGCTGCATCAATCTCGACGATGGTCCACCCGTATTGCTGCATCAATCTCGACGATGGTCCACCCGTATTGCTGCATCAATCTCGACGATGGTCCACCCGTATTGCTGCATCAATCTCGGCGATGGTCCACCCGTATTGCTGCATCAATCTCGGCGATGGTCCACCCGTATTGCTGCATCAATCTCGACGATGGTCCACCCGTATTGCTGCATCAATCTCGACGATGGTCCACCCGTATTGCTGCATCAATCTCGACGATGGTCCACCCGTATTGCTGCATCAATCTCGGCGATGGTCCACCCGTATTGCTGCATCAACCTCGACGATGGTCCACCCGTATTGCTGCATCAATCTCGGCGATGGTCCACCCGTATTGCTGCATCAATCTCGACGATGGTCCACCCGTATTGCTGCATCAACCTCGACGATGGTCCACCCGTATTGCTGCATCAACCTCGACGATGGTCCACCCGTATTGCTGCATCAACCTCGACGATGGTCCACCCGTATTGCTGCATCAACCTCGACGATGGTCCACCCGTATTGCTGCATCAATCTCGACGATGGTCCACCCGTATTGCTGCATCAATCTCGACGATGGTCCACCCGTATTGCTGCATCAACCTCGACGATGGTCCACCCGTATTGCTGCATTAACCTCGACGATGGTCCACCCGTATTGCTGCATCAATCTCGACGATGGTCCACCCGTATAGCTGCATCAATCTCGACGATGGTCCACCCGTATTGCTGCATCAATCTCGACGATGGCCCACCCGTATTGCTGCATCAACCTCGACGATGGTCCACCCGTATTGTTGCATCAATCTCGACGATGGTCCACCCGTATTGCTGCATCAATCTCGACGATGGTCCACCCGTATTGCTGCATCAACCTCGACGATGGTCCACCCGTATAGCTGCATCAATCTCGACGATGGTCCACCCGTATTGCTGCATCAATCTCGGCGATGGTCCACCCGTATAGCTGCATCAATCTCGACGATGGTCCACCCGTATTGCTGCATCAATCTCGACGATGGTCCACCCGTATTGCTGCATCAATCTCGGCGATGGTCCACCCGTATTGCTGCATCAATCTCGACGATGGTCCACCCGTATTGCTGCATCAATCTCGGCGATGGTCCACCCGTATTGCTGCATCAATCTCGACGATGGTCCACCCGTATTGCTGCATCAATCTCGACGATGGTCCACCCGTATTGCTGCATCAATCTCGACGATGGTCCACCCGTATTGCTGCATCAACCTCGACGATGGTCCACCCGTATTGCTGCATCAATCTCGACGATGGTCCACCCGTATTGCTGCATCAATCTCGACGATGGTCCACCCGTATTGCTGCATCAACCTCGACGATGGTCCACCCGTATTGCTGCATCAATCTCGACGATGGTCCACCCGTATTGCTGCATCAATCTCGACGATGGTCCACCCGTATTGCTGCATCAATCTCGACGATGGTCCAACCGTATTGCTGCATCAATCTCGGCGATGGTCCACCCGTATTGCTGCATCAATCTCGGCGATGGTCCACCCGTATTGCTGCATCAATCTCGACGATGGTCCACCCGTATTGCTGCATCAATCTCGACGATGGTCCACCCGTATTGCTGCATCAATCTCGACGATGGTCCACCCGTATTGCTGCATCAATCTCGGCGATGGTCCACCCGTATTGCTGCATCAACCTCGACGATGGTCCACCCGTATTGCTGCATCAATCTCGGCGATGGTCCACCCGTATTGCTGCATCAATCTCGACGATGGTCCACCCGTATTGCTGCATCAACCTCGACGATGGTCCACCCGTATTGCTGCATCAACCTCGACGATGGTCCACCCGTATTGCTGCATCAACCTCGACGATGGTCCACCCGTATTGCTGCATCAACCTCGACGATGGTCCACCCGTATTGCTGCATCAATCTCGACGATGGTCCACCCGTATTGCTGCATCAATCTCGACGATGGTCCACCCGTATTGCTGCATCAACCTCGACGATGGTCCACCCGTATTGCTGCATTAACCTCGACGATGGTCCACCCGTATTGCTGCATCAATCTCGACGATGGTCCACCCGTATAGCTGCATCAATCTCGACGATGGTCCACCCGTATTGCTGCATCAATCTCGACGATGGCCCACCCGTATTGCTGCATCAACCTCGACGATGGTCCACCCGTATTGTTGCATCAATCTCGACGATGGTCCACCCGTATTGCTGCATCAATCTCGACGATGGTCCACCCGTATTGCTGCATCAACCTCGACGATGGTCCACCCGTATAGCTGCATCAATCTCGACGATGGTCCACCCGTATTGCTGCATCAATCTCGGCGATGGTCCACCCGTATAGCTGCATCAATCTCGACGATGGTCCACCCGTATTGCTGCATCAATCTCGACGATGGTCCACCCGTATTGCTGCATCAATCTCGGCGATGGTCCACCCGTATTGCTGCATCAATCTCGACGATGGTCCACCCGTATTGCTGCATCAATCTCGGCGATGGTCCACCCGTATTGCTGCATCAATCTCGACGATGGTCCACCCGTATTGCTGCATCAATCTCGACGATGGTCCACCCGTATTGCTGCATCAATCTCGACGATGGTCCACCCGTATTGCTGCATCAACCTCGACGATGGTCCACCCGTATTGCTGCATCAACCTCGACGATGGTCCACCCGTATTGCTGCATCAATCTCGACGATGGTCCACCCGTATTGCTGCATCAACCTCGACGATGGTCCACCCGTATTGCTGCATCAATCTCGACGATGGTCCACCCGTATTGCTGCATCAATCTCGACGATGGTCCACCCGTATTGCTGCATCAATCTCGACGATGGTCCACCCGTATTGCTGCATCAATCTCGGCGATGGTCCACCCGTATTGCTGCATCAATCTCGGCGATGGTCCACCCGTATTGCTGCATCAATCTCGACGATGGTCCACCCGTATTGCTGCATCAATCTCGGCGATGGTCCACCCGTATTGCTGCATCAATCTCGGCGATGGTCCACCCGTATTGCTGCATCAATCTCGACGATGGTCCACCCGTATTGCTGCATCAACCTCGACGATGGTCCACCCGTATTGCTGCATCAATCTCGGCGATGGTCCACCCGTATTGCTGCATCAATCTCGGCGATGGCTTCTTTTGTCGCTCCAACATGCACCTGACCTCATCTCTGAATATCGTTCGTTAACTCACATCTTTTTCTAAACATTTGTGCCAAGTCCTTCACTGTAGTCTATTACACACTTTTGCGACCAAACACTGCGTGCATTCAGTGATGAATGTCGAATGGTCGACAACTCTCGAATGTTAGGAACTGAATACGCGCTCCCTGATCGACCTTGGACTGATTCCGTTTCACACCGGCCATTTTCCCAAAGGTGTGCAGCTGAACCAGTGAGTACTACACGGAGAATGAACACATTCATAAATGTATATTGGCGTGTACGTATTGCGTCAGATGTGACCTACGTTATTGCGTCAGATGTGACCTACGTTATTGCGTCAGATGTGACCTACGTTATTGCGTCAAATGTGACCTACGTTATTGCGTCAGATGTGACCTACGTTGTTGCGTCAGATGTGACTTACGTTATTGCGTCAGATGTTGCCTACATTATGCCCACTTGGCGCAAAGCGGGCGGGTTTCATTTGAACACACCATATACAACAGACATTTACAAAGCAAACACATCTACAACACATTAGATGTTTAGTTTTATTTGTTTCCACACAGTTCGATGAAACTACTTTTTGTATGGTTAATGTGACACAGGAAGTGACGTGCAGGAGGAGAGAAGTTCAAGAATAATTATTCTAGGCAACCTTCAACAACGAGGCTGACCTGTCACGTGGTGTCAGGTTCAGCAAACCAAACCTGATAAAAGCAGTTTACAACTTCTCAGTGTGTGTGTGTGTGTGTGTTTGTGTGTGTGTGTGTGGGGGGGGGGGTGGTGGAAAAGCATCTCAAAAATAGACTACCAAAAATAACAAAATAAGTAGGAAACAAAGTTAGAAGTCAAACCCGGCCCAAAAGACGAAATCGCGACGAAGTCGGATGAGTCGAGTTAGGCAAGGCAAATTCCAAAGTCTCACTTTAATTTTGACACGGCACAACAAAATTGAAAAGAATCGCTGAAGAAAAAGAAGAAATATTTAGCCGGACACTTGCCTCCAGATGTGAGCACAAATATGTCTATCTACGTAGTTGGCAAAGCTCTCTTCAAACATTCTCTTTCTGATACAAGAAACGTTAATTTTGCTCAACAAGAAGGTCTATTAATTAATTCTATCAGCAACATGTCTCATGTGTTGTTGCTGTTATTTCTAGGCATGGACACCTCTAATCATTGTCCCATCATCATCGAGTGCCGTGCTTGCTAACACGTTTCTCCACAGCTTTCTATCTCATCATATCCCAGCTGTTTTCTATCAAATGTTGAGACTCCTGAGAGTGAAGTAATCATTTCCGAGCTGACAGACTTACTGGGTTAGGTCTTGTGGAGAATGAACAAGCAATGGGCTGAGTTCACGTTCTAATCACTATCTAAGAGGCAGGACGAGTAAGTGATTCAGAAACTGAATGTGAATCTACAACCTTGAATAGAATGTAAAAGTATCACGTCAAATGAGGTGATGCCAGACAAGAGCGCTATGCAAGAATCCAAAAAAGACTGGTAATCAACACATAACTGGGCTTATCAGTCGCCATATGTTGATGGATCTACTGATGAGGGAATTCGAGCACTTATGAATTGTCCGTAATGAGGGTACCAGGGGACACTACTCTGGGAAGGCGAGGAATGTCGCCTCGCGTCATGAGTTTCGATGCTTGAAGCGAAATTACCCAGAAGTCTCCGAACACTTCTGGGTAGGCGGCCGAGCACATATTGGTGAAAACTCTCGTTTTTTTTTTAAGACGCCGATTCAAGTCTCGTACTTTACCTTCACCTTTACCTTCACCTTTACCTTCACCTTTACCTTCACCTTTACCTTCACCTTTACCTTCACCTTTACCTTCACCTTTACCTTCACCTTTACCTTCACCTTTACCTTCACCTTTACCTTCACCTTTACCTTCACCTTTACCTTCACCTTTACCTTCACCTTTACCTTCACCTTTACCTTCCTTTACCTTCACCTTTACCTTCACCTTTACCTTCACCTTTACCTTCACCTTTACCTTCACCTTTACCTTCACCTTTACCTTCACCTTTACCTTCACCTTTACTTTACTTTACCGCAATGGGGATGTCGACTGCGTGGCCAGAAATTGTGTTTATCTTTCACCAATTGTTTACAACAAACATTCTTTTTGCATTGGCCTCATTTTGAACGTGCCTTGTTACTATTTTTAGCTGTCAATGGTATTCTAAAATGTTGCCTATCCATGTAACCGTTTTTCCAGTGCATATCAACAGCGATTGTCTAACCTGACTCTACGTAACACTAATCAACTATTTTCCTTACTTTCATCTTCAAAATGTTCCATTTACACTGTCACTGAATTTGGAACAATTTTACACCTAAAGGTGTAGAGGACAACAAAGGCAACGGGGAAAATAAAGGTAAGAAAGCAGATTCAATAAAAGCAGAACGCGAAGTACTAGAGCCAAGGTACATGATACATACCCAATATCTAACAAAGAAGTGAGAAAATTCATTCAAAAGAATAAAAGGAGATATATTGATGAATTAGCAAATACCTTTAAGATGGATAAGTAAGACAATCTGCTTACAAGCATACAGAAGAGATGGAAAAATCACTTTAAAGAAATTTGAATAAAATATATCTGCAGAATCTTCCAGGCATAATGTCAGAGGAATGGGGGTTGCAAGTTAACTGTAGCAAGCAAAGCAAAGAAGAGATAATGAAAGCCACCAGCCTTCTATTAATCTAAAAGATGGTAAAGATACAGCATTCCTTTAGAAGCCATCAAAACATATTTTCACACCTCCACTATGAAGTTGCATAAACTATTAGATAAAATAAAATATGGAAAGGTAAGAAATACTCAAAGGAGATAAGTTTACATGATTAAACTGCCAAAGAAAGTACAGGAGTGTACTGAGGAGTTTGATAAGAGATATTAAATGGAATCATCCTGGAGAGACTGAAAGAGACAATAGAATAACATTTGGGAGACGAACAAGCAGGTTTTCGTTTAAAGGGAAAAAAATATTAGTTTGTCCAGATAATAACAATGCGTATAAAAGTAGATCTAAAGCTTTAACTATAGTCCGCGCTGTATATCAAAAGTAGATCTAAAGCTTTAACTATAGTCCGCGCTGTATATCAAAAGTAGATCTAAAGCTTGAACTATAGTCCGCGCTGTGTCCGCGCTGTGTCCGCGCTGTATCCGCGCTGTGTCCGCGCTGTGTCCGCGCTGTATATCAAAAGTAGATCTAAAGCTTGAACTATAGTCCGCGCTGTGTCCGCGCTGTGTCCGCGCTGTGTCCGCGCTGTATCCGCGCTGTGTCCGCACTGTGTATCAAAAGTAGATCTAAAGCTTGAACTATAGTCCGCGCTGTGTCCGCGCTGTGTCCGCGCTGTGTCCGCGCTGTGTCCGCGCTGTATCCGCGCTGTGTCCGCGCTGTGTCCGCGCTGTGTCCGCGCTGTATATCAAAAGTAGATCTAAAGCTTGAACTATAGTCCGCGCTGTGTCCGCGCTGTGTCCGCGCTGTGCCCGCGCTGTGTCCGCGCTGTGTCCGCGCTGTATCCGCGCTGTGTCCGCGCTGTGTCCGCGCTGTATATCAAAAGTAGATCTAAAGCTTGAACTATAGTCCGCGCTGTGTCCGCGCTGTGTCCGCGCTGTATATCAAATTCGTGAATTATGAAAAGACATTCGATATTTGATTTGAGCAGATGAATGTTATGGAAGTTGCTGAGTCTTTATGGATTCATACAAAGTTTATTGACCTGATCAAAGCAATACAAGAAGAAATGAGACGGAGTGTTGTACATGAAGCACATCTTATATGGCCATTTGAAATAAGAGCATCAGTGGGGCGAGGTTCATGCTACTTCCATTGCACTTCCCGCAACCAATATATTGTATTATAACAACAAAGAAATACAGGTGTGGAATCCAGTGGCCGCTGAACTAGACTTTGTTGATGGCACGGCTTGCCACTCCCATAATCATAAACCAATGCAAGTTACAATTATCGTACTTAACACGAAGTCACAACAGTTACAACTTAAAATAAGTATAGATAATAGCCAAAATTATTAGGATATATAGAGTTGACAATAACCAGAGAGCCCTGGGAGAAATATCTCTCCAAGAATCGTAGAATCGTATTTTTGACGCCTGGTAGTCAAGATCAAGGCGGGCCCACCTCCCTTATAACTAAAGGGCCGAACCCCTAGCTCGACGGGTCCTCTTCTGATTATCAGATTGCCTCCTGCTGCGTCACTGTATAAAAAGTTTCATATATATATACATACATATATATATATATATATATATATATATATATATATATATATATATAGTATTAGTAAAGAGCTCCGTCACACTACGCGACGTGTAGGGAATATGGTGTTAGTGTTCATATTTTAAATAGACCTTCGGCACATGATTTTTGGAGTAATGTGGTGAATATTACGCCCGTGCCCTTTTACTTTCACAGAAAAATAATTCGGTACCCATTTAAGGCTAGGTGAACCTGGGATCGAACCATGACCTCTACCTCAGTAGAGTTCACTAACACTGAGCTATCGCGGTTCTCTTCATATATATATATATATATATCTCTGGGCAGTAATATAGACAGAGAGGAAGGAGCAGGTAACAATACAAAAATAAGGATACAAAAAGCAAGAAAAGCCATCATTGCACCGGGAAACATGTAAGTGGAAGAAAATTAGGTTAAATACATAGATAAATAATTTTTAAAATTCCAATGCTGAATGAGTCATATTGTATGGCTGTGAAACTAGGGGGAACAAAAGAAACGACAATCATAAAGATACAGACTTTCGCTAATGGATGTTTGTGCACAATACAAGGATGGTAATGTCAGTCAATATTACTAACATAGAAATATAGGTGTGCCAGACAAAAAAAATAGTGTACAAAAAGATACGACAAAGACGATGGAGCTGGAAAGAAGAAATACACTGCGGAAACCATAGGAGAGTATTACACGACAGGCCATAGTTTGGAATTCCAAGAGGATGAGACAAATGGGAAGGCCATAGACTACTTGGTAGAGAAGAAAGATGGAAGTGGAAATAGAGATGACTGAATAAATTGAGCGATCTTAATTAACAAGAATAATCGCTTTGGAAAATCTTTGTTGAAGATCTATGATCCACAGAGATTGGAAAAGTAGATCAAGAAAATTTCCTTAAAAACATTGCTAAAATCTCTACCTTTTTACGATTATGATTTTACTAGTACGTCACGTGTTATGTCCCTATTTGACAGTCTTGTAAATCTTAATATATTATGTATTTCTGATATTTCCATTTGCATAAACACCCAAGCTGTTTATCTATTTCCACTATATGTTGTTCAAAGCATATTATATATAAATCTAGTGATATAATGTTCTCATACAGTCATTGAGAAAACTGTCCAAAATGACATAATTGTCTGAGCTTCCTGTTTTAACAGCTTGAAATTTCCCCAGTTGTACTCTGTGGCAAAGCATGTTTACTCAGTAAATATGATTGAAGCTGTGATGAAAGATTGTCAAACAGCAGACATTAATAAGACTTCAGTGTTAATTTGTTTTCTCTTTTATCAGAGACCTTTAAGCGTCAAGAGAAGATTATGTTTTAGCTTAGATCTAAAAAATATAATCGATTTCCCTGGATTGCTATTTTAATGTCTGTTTTTTTATAAAGCCTGGAGTGGCCTTGTAAATTGTTGACAGTAATTATTGCCATCACAATTAAAAGATATCGTGAGAAGAATTACCTTTTATCTGCACAATTGAAATAAAAAATAGTAAGTAAAAGATAATAAAACCTATTTTAGTGGCTTTTGTTGGAAATCATGTATTTTTTCGTTAGTCATCAATCACCATAGACACATTGACTTAACGATGTTGTCTGCGTCTAGACAGAATCTCTACTTTCTTCTCTCGTTTCAGACTTCTGAGGCTGGGTGCCTTGTCGGACCGGACATTTGAAGATGGAATCCGGACCGTCGTGATCGCGCTGTATATCAAAAGTAGATCTAAAGCTTTAACTATAGTCCGCGCTGTATATCAAAAGTAGATCTAAAGCTTGAACTATAGTCCGCGCTGTGTCCGCGCTGTGTCCGCGCTGTATCCGCGCTGTGTCCGCGCTGTGTCCGCGCTGTATATCAAAAGTAGATCTAAAGCTTGAACTATAGTCCGCGCTGTGTCCGCGCTGTGTCCGCGCTGTGTCCGCGCTGTATCCGCGCTGTGTCCGCACTGTGTATCAAAAGTAGATCTAAAGCTTGAACTATAGTCCGCGCTGTGTCCGCGCTGTGTCCGCGCTGTGTCCGCGCTGTGTCCGCGCTGTATCCGCGCTGTGTCCGCGCTGTGTCCGCGCTGTATATCAAAAGTAGATCTAAAGCTTGAACTATAGTCCGCGCTGTGTCCGCGCTGTGTCCGCGCTGTGCCCGCGCTGTGTCCGCGCTGTGTCCGCGCTGTATCCGCGCTGTGTCCGCGCTGTGTCCGCGCTGTATATCAAAAGTAGATCTAAAGCTTGAACTATAGTCCGCGCTGTGTCCGCGCTGTGTCCGCGCTGTATATCAAATTCGTGAATTATGAAAAGACATTCGATATTTGATTTGAGCAGATGAATGTTATGGAAGTTGCTGAGTCTTTATGGATTCATACAAAGTTTATTGACCTGATCAAAGCAATACAAGAAGAAATGAGACGGAGTGTTGTACATGAAGCACATCTTATATGGCCATTTGAAATAAGAGCATCAGTGGGGCGAGGTTCATGCTACTTCCATTGCACTTCCCGCAACCAATATATTGTATTATAACAACAAAGAAATACAGGTGTGGAATCCAGTGGCCGCTGAACTAGACTTTGTTGATGGCACGGCTTGCCACTCCCATAATCATAAACCAATGCAAGTTACAATTATCGTACTTAACACGAAGTCACAACAGTTACAACTTAAAATAAGTATAGATAATAGCCAAAATTATTAGGATATATAGAGTTGACAATAACCAGAGAGCCCTGGGAGAAATATCTCTCCAAGAATCGTAGAATCGTATTTTTGACGCCTGGTAGTCAAGATCAAGGCGGGCCCACCTCCCTTATAACTAAAGGGCCGAACCCCTAGCTCGACGGGTCCTCTTCTGATTATCAGATTGCCTCCTGCTGCGTCACTGTATATAAAGTTTCATATATATATATATATATATATACATGTATATATATATATATATATATATATATATATATATATATATATATAAAGTATTAGTAAAGAGCTCCGTCACACTACGCGACGTGTAGGGAATATGGTGTTAGTGTTCATATTTTAAATAGACCTTCGGCACATGATTTTTGGAGTAATGTGGTGAATATTACGCCCGTGCCCTTTTACTTTCACAGAAAAATAATTCGGTACCCATTTAAGGCTAGGTGAACCTGGGATCGAACCATGACCTCTACCTCAGTAGAGTTCACTAACACTGAGCTATCGCGGTTCTCTTCATATATATATATATATATATATCTCTGGGCAGTAATATAGACAGAGAGGAAGGAGCAGGTAACAATACAAAAATAAGGATACAAAAAGCAAGAAAAGCCATCATTGCACCGGGAAACATGTAAGTGGAAGAAAATTAGGTTAAATACATAGATAAATAATTTTTAAAATTCCAATGCTGAATGAGTCATATTGTATGGCTGTGAAACTAGGGGGAACAAAAGAAACGACAATCATAAAGATACAGACTTTCGCTAATGGATGTTTGTGCACAATACAAGGATGGTAATGTCAGTCAATATTACTAACATAGAAATATAGGTGTGCCAGACAAAAAAAATAGTGTACAAAAAGATACGACAAAGACGATGGAGCTGGAAAGAAGAAATACACTGCGGAAACCATAGGAGAGTATTACACGACAGGCCATAGTTTGGAATTCCAAGAGGATGAGACAAATGGGAAGGCCATAGACTACTTGGTAGAGAAGAAAGATGGAAGTGGAAATAGAGATGACTGAATAAATTGAGCGATCTTAATTAACAAGAATAATCGCTTTGGAAAATCTTTGTTGAAGATCTATGATCCACAGAGATTGGAAAAGTAGATCAAGAAAATTTCCTTAAAAACATTGCTAAAATCTCTACCTTTTTACGATTATGATTTTACTAGTACGTCACGTGTTATGTCCCTATTTGACAGTCTTGTAAATCTTAATATATTATGTATTTCTGATATTTCCATTTGCATAAACACCCAAGCTGTTTATCTATTTCCACTATATGTTGTTCAAAGCATATTATATATAAATCTAGTGATATAATGTTCTCATACAGTCATTGAGAAAACTGTCCAAAATGACATAATTGTCTGAGCTTCCTGTTTTAACAGCTTGAAATTTCCCCAGTTGTACTCTGTGGCAAAGCATGTTTACTCAGTAAATATGATTGAAGCTGTGATGAAAGATTGTCAAACAGCAGACATTAATAAGACTTCAGTGTTAATTTGTTTTCTCTTTTATCAGAGACCTTTAAGCGTCAAGAGAAGATTATGTTTTAGCTTAGATCTAAAAAATATAATCGATTTCCCTGGATTGCTATTTTAATGTCTGTTTTTTTATAAAGCCTGGAGTGGCCTTGTAAATTGTTGACAGTAATTATTGCCATCACAATTAAAAGATATCGTGAGAAGAATTACCTTTTATCTGCACAATTGAAATAAAAAATAGTAAGTAAAAGATAATAAAACCTATTTTAGTGGCTTTTGTTGGAAATCATGTATTTTTTCGTTAGTCATCAATCACCATAGACACATTGACTTAACGATGTTGTCTGCGTCTAGACAGAATCTCTACTTTCTTCTCTCGTTTCAGACTTCTGAGGCTGGGTGCCTTGTCGGACCGGACATTTGAAGATGGAATCCGGACCGTCGTGATCGTCAGGCACTCAAGCCTGGGCGGCTTCCAAAAAGAAAGATGTTTAATGTTTTCTTCTGTGAGTACTTCTTACCCCGCAAAATGTTGACCACTTGCATCTTCTTTTTCGTTCAGCGATCAGCTACTGCTTGAATTTAGAGACCAGCTTGGGTCACGAACAAAACGGTGAGTTTGATGCCTTCACTGATTCCCCATAACTTGTCTCATGCATGGTTGTTTCTGTGGGTCATCTTTGTGCTCTAAGGGGCGTGGAGTGTGCCACAGTCCAGCGAGGAATGCTCTGGAGTCTAGATGCTCCGCGATAACATGTTGCAAAGTTACCGAGTCTTATTTTGCGTAGGACTGCCCTCAGACCACAATGGTCTGTTTTGAGGCTGAATATCCTGGTCTGCTGAGCTTGTTTAAGATTTTCGTTATTTCTCAGTTTTTTTTTTTTACTTCCACTGGGGTTTTGTCTCATTATTTATTAATTTTGACTTTGCTGTTGCAAAATAGCGCCAAGACGCCGGGCAGTGCATGAGTTGCCAACGACTCATAGCTGACTGCGTCTGCATCAGTGAATAAGAATAGATCAAGATCCTGCTCGGGCCTCGTAATTCAGGAAACCTAATTAATGAGGTCAATCATGCACAGATTAAAGAAGAAGAACAGCACGGTCTTTAACAACGGAGCTTTGGAGTTTGATGTATTGGGCCGAAAGTCGCAGATATCCTCAATTTACTGTAACCCACGATACGACGCATGGGATCCGCAATAGCTCAGTGGTTAGTGAACTGGACTACAAAGGACAAGGGGTAGGGTTCGATCCCAATCGACAGCTTCCGGGTTGACCCAGCCTTAAATGGGTACCGGATTTTTTCTGGGAAAGTAAAGCGACGCGGGCGTAATACCGACCACATTACTCCAAAAAGCATGTGCTGAAGGTCTGTAAAATGTATGGTCACTAACACCATATTCCCACCATATACGTTATTTGGCGTGACGGGGGTCTTTACTTACTTTTACTACGATACAACGCAAGTTTGCCAGTTTAACACTCCTTGTAGAGTAGAACGAAGATAAAGAACTCATAAACTATTGGTTTACAAATCGCGCCAACAAATTTCTTCTTTCATTCTTCCTCTTCAAATATGGTACACGTGCCCGTGTTTTTATTTGAAATTTGGCTCATTACTTATGTTAGAATATTTAGGCTGAAAAAAAAATAGTTCAATAAATAGACGTAGCCAACAGGGAGAGTTTCCTGTTCCTGTGGGGCCCAGATTTCCGTTTTATCATTTCCGCACGTGGTTTTAAGCCACAAAAACGCCACACAGATCATATCGGGGAAATAATATTTATGAATCGCAGGTGACTTTGATCATTTCGAAAAGGTCGACTCAAAAGACCTTTGATTCCTGCCTTGAGCCACATGCAGCTGCTCTGAACGGAATGGCAACTTCCACTTGCTGTTCTTGATTCGTGAGAGATAAGCGAGCGTGATGCCGCATTTTTAATATATTTCTAGATTGTGATGTCTAGCGGTACAAAAGATATTAACGGTAGCGGCTCATTCCAGACAAGGGATGTGCAGATCGAAGCGACTCATAATTACAAGCGAATGGCACAGAATATCGTTCAGCCGTAACCAGTAATATGTGAAGATAAATATCTATATTCATAACTCTTATCAGTTGAATATATGCACATACGAGTAGATATGCACAACAACTTTATGGTGGTATTACTAATGTTTATTTATATGGTTTTTTTTTTAAATATGTGTTCGTCAACATAAGAAATGAAATTAGAATTACTCTCATTATCCGCTCACTGTCGATTTACGTTCAGTAATCTGAAATATACTAATTGTTTTCTTATAAAATACAAATAAAAACGTTAAGCCATTTTATCTCCACAGAGGCACACGAGTGTAACAGAATCTAGTGGATTTTTTTTTTCATGAAATTCTCCAGTCATCACTTCCGGTTGTAGGTACTTTAACTAGTGTATTAATGGAAGTTAACGCAGCAAGGAAATGAACTAGGCTATCGTCTTCAAATGGTGCAGTTTAATATTCTGAGGTTATAATAAAGTGAACTTTCATCTTCAAATGTTATATTTTAATTTAGTGAGGTCATAGCACACAGTATATAAATGTTGTAGCTTAGTTTTGTTTATAACACATTACAAATAAATGTTGTAGCTTAGTTTTGTTTATAACACATTACAAATAAATGTTGTAGCTTAGTTTTGTTTATAACACATTACAAATAAATGTTGTAGCTTAGTTTTGTTTATAACACATTACAAATAAATGTTGTAGCTTAGTTTTGTTTATAACGCCTTACAAATAAATGTTGTAGCTTAGTTTTGTTTATAACACATTACAAATAAATGTTGTAGCTTAGTTTTGTTTATAACACATTACAAATAAATGTTGTTTGGTTTTATAAAAAAAACTACTATTGTTACCGTATTTTCCCATTATTGGAGTGTGCCGGGGGGAATTGTGGGACGAGAAAATGAAAAGCCACTTGTTCAGTGCAACACCAGGTTTTTGAGTGTGAGTTTTTATTTAAAGTTAGGTTATAACACATTGCAAGTAAATGGCGTAGCTAAGTTTGGTTAGGTCATATAACAAATGTAAACTATCTTCTTCTTCTTTAACGTTCTCTCGTAGACCAGGATACATTAATGCTGCTAGTTTACGACAAGCCACGACATTTGCGCCTTTCGGCGCGACATATCCATCTTTGGCATTTACAATACCAATACCGTATTGCTGTGTTTGCTTGCTTGCTTGCGTTCGCCCGATGACTAAAGGAGTATACCTCTTCGTCATCCGCCCTTAAAAGGACGTTAAGTGGGCATGTCTACGTTGTGTTGTGGTTTGCAGTATAACTGTGATATTTGCGCCTTTCGGCCCAACACATCCGACTTCAGCATGACATTTTTGAGTACCGGGTTGTCTCCCCTCTTCGATCCTTACTCGCTTGGCCAGACTGCACAGGTTAGTCTGATACTAGAGGCACCACGGAGAGGTGGAGCAGGGTCTGTTTAACCGAACTTGGCGCAAGCCATTAGCTGTGGGTCGCTGACAACTTTCAGCTCTGGTGCTGTGATGCTGAATCTTTTTAGGTCATAACGCACTGAACCCGTTTCTAAACGTTGTAGTTTAATGTAGTAAAGTTGTATAACTCTGGACACTCATGTACACATCATCGTCCCTGTTAGAACTTGGTTCCTGTGACAGCTGCTCTGAGTTTTCTCTGTCCTGCATAAGATGTCCGCCGTCTGCATCAGTCAGTCCAAGTTCGTCTGTGATATCTTACGCCCGCCTTCTCCAATGTCTTTTCTTTCTCTCGCTCTCTCTCTCTCTCTCTCTCTCTCTCTCTCTATATATATATATATATATATATATATATATATATATATATATATATATATAAATATATATATAAAAATATATATATTTACACGTAACTATACCCCTCCGTATTTACTCCAAGCTGTCGTTTTCATTAATTGATTCATTTATTTTCCTCTGGGGCCAAAGACGACAAATAGGGAGGAAGTCATTGTTTTCCACGTTTGCTGTTATTCTCGTTGTTGTTTCTTAGTTGCATGGTTGATCCTTCCCTTGTAATTGTTCTCCAAAGCGATTCTCTTTGTCGTGCTTGCTTTTACCAGATGGTTTCCACATGAATATTTAATGGGCAAGTATTTCCTCATTCATTCTCACCACATGATCTATTTATCACAAACGGCTTCTTTTTATAAAGTAATCTTATTTCGATTCGTCTCTTATCGTTCGTCTGAAATGTATTCTTTCCATTTTATGTTTGAGATCCCACGGAGACATTTATTTTCAAACACATCTAATTTCCTATCTAAAGTCTTAGATTTTCAACTTTCACATCCATGTTTTAGAACTGGCATCACACAGAAGTTGAACAATCTAGATTTTGTACGTTTTCTGAGTAATTGTTATTGAGTTATTTGCTGGTCATCATCATTGCACTCAGAACATACTGAGTACTTTTTTTTTACACTGTCTTTTTTACGTGACCAAAATATTTTATTTTCCACGATTGTATGTTCTTTATCAACAATTTTTTTTCTGGAATTTTAAGTACCTGGCTTGTTTGTCCTTTTCTCTGTCCATGAAATTCTGAGCGTTCTCTTGAAACACTTGCATTCAACACTGACACAAATTCGGCAGATCAGTCAGTATTTCATGTTTCACAGTTCTCGGTTACTTTTGGAAAAATACGGGCTCTTAAAAACTTAAGTTTTGTTGCTACGTCACTTCCTTGCCAAACGTTGTACAGTTATTTTACTTTAGCCATGATCAGCCTCCTTTTGACTTTTCCAAGATATTTTATACTGCCCACTCTTCTCAATATTTGCTCATTAATACACACATCATTATTTATATGTTTTGTCTGTTGCACTGTTACATTGAGATTGTTGTTTTCTACTATTACACAGGACTATTGCCAGCCATTTCTCAATGTTACACGTGAGCTGGATAAAAGTGCTGTATTATCATCGTGTTTCTGGTAGCACGTGACCTTCAATCGCAAAAAAAACATCGTATTGTTCCTTATCATTCGCTTGTTTAACATTTATCATTATATTCTGCACAAATGTTGAATAGATAAGGTGATACAATGCACTCTTGTCAAATTCCTTGTCCTATACAAAGTCATTCTGGTGTATCATTTTCAATGAGCACAGTTACTTGTTAATCTTTGCGAAATATTGTTAATACTTGTAATTATATAATAATATTGTTAATCACTTGGTGAGATGAACAACCTCATATCAATCGTTGCTTACCACAATGTGGAACTCAGTCAAATGCTTTTAAATAGTCAGCAAAACAAGTAATAGGTTAATGATGTATTCTCTGCATTTTCAATTATGATTTTCGTATCATAGATATATCTCATATATAGGTCTCATGTTCCTTTGCCCCTCATAAAATCAGCCTGAAATATGTTGATTCCCCCACCCCCTGCGGTTTTCTATCCCCCATGATAATTGTAAACATGATCTTGCTTGAGAGCAATTGTTCTGTAACTGGTACAATCTTTTAGGCTAATTTAAAAAAAAGTATTTGAATATATTCGAATTCGTTTCCAATATTCCGGCTATACCACGCTGTTCCAAATCTGGGTGTTCTGGTACACTTTCGCGGTTGGCTCTCCCCTGCACTAGAGCCAACTATTGCTATTTGTCTTCTTGTTCTTTAAACTTATTGTGGTTCATTCTATTTCATCCACTATTGGTTCTAGTTATCTTTTTTAATGTTGTAGTCATCATTATCATTACGGCTACTTGCTTCGGCATAAATTTCGCTGCAATATTCCTCCAACGCTTTAGCAGATCAGAATTTCCCGTGAAGTCAATTATAGATATTATTTTCCTTAACTTGATCTCGTCCATGTCATTGGTCATCTTCTATTGTGGTGCATTAATCCTGCGGATATTGTTTTTTTTTTTTTAAAGCTCTGTTTTACCTGTCTTAACAAGTTTGTGTATTTCCTCTCATTAGAGTCACTAGTCTTATCATTTAATTTTAGTTCTTTTCTCATATTTACGTATTTTGTAGGTTGCATTTGTGAGGTTCTAGCGCGCTAGACACTCATTTACACATGTCGCAGCTAATTTTGAGAGATCCTAACAAGGTAGACACTCATTTACACATGCCGCAGCTAATTTTGTGAGATCCAAACAAACTAGACACTCATTTACACATGTCGCAGCTAATTTTGTGAGATTCTAACACACTGAACACTCATTTACACATGTCGTAGCTAATTTTGTGAGATCCTAACACACTAGACACCAATTTACACATGTCGTAGCTAATTTTGTGAGATCCTAACACACTAGACACCAATTTACACATGTCGTAGCTAATTATGTGAGAACCTAACACACTAGACACCAATTTACACATGTCGTAGCTAATTTTGTGAGATCCTAACACACTAGACACCAATTTACACATGTCGTAGCTAATTATGTGAGATCCTAACACACTAGACACCAATTTACACATGTCTTAGCTAATTTTGTGAGATCCTAACACACTAGACACCAATTTATACATGTCGTAGCTAATTATGTGAGATCCTAACACACTAGACACCAATTTACACATGTCGTAGCTAATTTTGTGAGATCCTAACACACTAGACACCAATTTACACATGTCGTAGCTAATTATGTGAGATCCTAACACACTAGACACCAATATACACATGTCGTAGCTAATTATGTGAGATCCTAACACACTAGACACCAATTTACACATGTCGTAGCTGATTATGTGAGATCCTAACACACTAGACACCAATTTATACATGTCGTAGCTAATTATGTGAGATCCTAACACACTATACACCAATTTACACATGTCTTGGCTAATTATGTGAGATCCTAACACACTAGACACCAATTTACACATGTCGTAGCTAATTATGTGAGATCCTAACACACTAGACACCAATTTACACATGTCGTAGCTAATTATGTGAGATCCTAACACACTAGACACCAATTTATACATGTCGTAGCTAATTATGTGAGATCCTAACACACTATACACCAATTTATACATGTCGTAGCTAATTATGTGAGATCCTAACACACTAGACACCAATTTACACATGTCGTAGCTAATTATGTGAGATCCTAACACACTAGACACCAATTTACACATGTCGTAGCTAATTATGTGAGATCCTAACACACTAGACACCAATTTACACATGTCGTAGCTAATTATGTGAGATCCTAACACACTAGACACCAATTTACACATGTCGTAGCTAATTATGTGAGATCCTAGCACACTAGACACCAATTTATACATGTCGTAGCTAATTATGTGAGATCCTAACACACTATACACCAATTTACGCATGTCGTAGCTAATTATGTGAGATCCTAACACACTAGACACCAATTTACGCATGTCGTAGCTAATTATGTGAGATCCTAACACACTAGACACCAATTTACGCATGTCGTAGCTAATTATGTGAGATCCTAACACACTAGACACCAATTTATACATGTCGTAGCTAATTTTGTGAGATCCTAACACACTAGACACCAATTTACACATGTCGTAGCTAATTTTGTGAGATCCTAACACACTATACACCAATTTACACATGTCGTAGCTAATTATGTGAGAACCTAACACACTAGACACCAATTTACACATGTCGTAGCTAATTTTGTGAGATCCTAACACACTAGTCACCAATCTACACATGTCGTAGCTAATTTTGTGAGATCCTAACACACTAGACACCAATTTACACATGTCGTAGCTAATTATGTGAGATCCTAACACACTAGACACCAATTTATACATGTCGTAGCTAATTATGTGAGATCCTAACACACTAGACACCAATTTACACATGTCGTAGCTAATTATGTGAGATCCTAACACACTAGACACCAATTTACACATGTCGTAGCTAATTATGTGAGATCCTAACACACTATACACCAATTTACACATGTCGTAGCTAATTATGTGAGATCCTAACACACTATACACCAATTTATACATGTCGTAGCTAATTATGTGAGATCCTAACACACTAGACACCAATTTATACATGTCGTAGCTAATTATGTGAGATCCTAACACACTAGACACCAATTTACACATGTCGTAGCTAATTATGTGAGATCCTAGCACACTAGACACCAATTTACACATGTCGTAGCTAATTATGTGAGATCCTAACACACTAGACACCAATTTATACATGTCGTAGCTAATTATGTGAGATCCTAACACACTATACACCAATTTACGCATGTCGTAGCTAATTATGTGAGATCCTAACACACTAGACACCAATTTACGCATGTCGTAGCTAATTATGTGAGATCCTAACACACTAGACACCAATTTACGCATGTCGTAGCTAATTATGTGAGGATCCTAACACACTAGACACCAATTTATACATGTCGTAGCTAATTATGTGAGATCCTAACACACTAGACACCAATTTACACATGTCGTAGCTAATTTTGTGAGATCCTAACACACTATACACCAATTTACACATGTCGTAGCTAATTATGTGAGAACCTAACACACTAGACACCAATTTACACATGTCGTAGCTAATTTTGTGAGATCCTAACACACTAGACACCAATCTACACATGTCGTAGCTAATTTTGTGAGATCCTAACACACTAGACACCAATTTACACATGTCGTAGCTAATTATGTGAGATCCTAACACACTAGACACCAATTTATACATGTCGTAGCTAATTATGTGAGATCCTAACACACTAGACACCAATTTACACATGTCGTACCTAATTATGTGAGATCCTAACACACTAGACACCAATTTACACATGTCGTAGCTAATTATGTGAGATCCTAACACACTAGACACCAATTTACACATGTCGTAGCTAATTATGTGAGATCCTAACACACTATACACCAATTTACACATGTCGTAGCTAATTATGTGAGATCCTAACACACTATACACCAATTTATACATGTCGTAGCTAATTATGTGAGATCCTAACACACTAGACACCAATTTATACATGTCGTAGCTAATTATGTGAGATCCTTACACACTAGACACCAATTTTCACATGTCGTAGCTAATTATGTGAGATCCTAACACACTAGACACCAATTTATACATGTCGTAGCTAATTATGTGAGATCCTAACACACTATACACCAATTTACACATGTCGTAGCTAATTATGTGAGATCCTAACACACTATACACCAATTTATACATGTCGTAGCTAATTATGTGAGATCCTAACACACTAGACACCAATTTATACATGTCGTAGCTAATTATGTGAGATCCTAACACACTAGACACCAATTTACACATGTCGTAGCTAATTATGTGAGATCCTAACACACTAGACACCAATTTATACATGTCGTAGCTAATTATGTGAGATCCTAGCACACTAGACACAAATTTACACATGTCGTAGCTAATTATGTGAGATCCTAACACACTAGACACCAATTTATACATGTCGTAGCTAATTATGTGAGATCCTAACACACTATACACCAATTTACACATGTCGTAGCTAATTATGTGAGATCCTAACACACTAGACACCAATTTACACATGTCGTAGCTAATTATGTGAGATCCTAACACACTAGACACCAATTTACACATGTCGTAGCTAATTATGTGAGATCCTAACACACTAGACACCAATTTATACATGTCGTAGCTAATTATGTGAGATCCTAACACACTAGACACCAATTTACACATGTCGTAGCTAATTTTGTGAGATCCTAACACACTAGACACCAATTTACACATGTCGTAGCTAATTATGTGAGAACCTAACACACTAGACACCAATTTACACATGTCGTAGCTAATTTTGTGAGATCCTAACACACTAGACACCAATTTACACATGTCGTAGCTAATTTTGTGAGATCCTAACACACTAGACACCAATTTATACATGTTGTAGCTAATTATGTGAGATCCTAACACACTAGACACCAATTTACACATGTCGTAGCTAATTATGTGAGATCCTAACACACTAGACACCAATTTATACATGTTGTAGCTAATTATGTGAGATCCTAACACACTATACACCAATTTACACATGTCGTAGCTAATTATGTGAGATCCTAACACACTAGACACCAATTTACACATGTCGTAGCTAATTATGTGAGATCCTAACACACTAGACACCAATTTATACATGTTGTAGCTAATTATGTGAGATCCTAACACACTATACAACAATTTACACATGTCGTAGCTAATTATGTGAGATCCTAACACACTAGACACCAATTTACACATGTCGTAGCTAATTATGTGAGATCCAAACACACTAGACACCAATTTACACATGTCGTAGCTAATTATGTGAGATCCTAACACACTATACACCAATTTACACATGTCGTAGCTAATTATGTGAGATCCTAACACACTATACACCAATTTATACATGTCGTAGCTAATTATGTGAGATCCTAACACACTAGACACCAATTTATACATGTCGTAGCTAATTATGTGAGATCCTAACACACTAGACACCAATTTACACATGTCGTAGCTAATTATGTGAGATCCTAACACACTAGACACCAATTTATACATGTCGTAGCTAATTATGTGAGATCCTAACACACTATACACCAATTTACACATGTCGTAGCTAATTATGTGAGATCCTAACACACTATACACCAATTTATACATGTCGTAGCTAATTATGTGAGATCCTAACACACTAGACACCAATTTATACATGTCGTAGCTAATTATGTGTGATCCTAACACACTAGACACCAATTTACACATGTCGTAGCTAATTATGTGAGATCCTAACACACTATACACCAATTTATACATGTCGTAGCTAATTATGTGAGATCCTAACACACTAGACACCAATTTATACATGTCGTAGCTAATTATGTGAGATCCTAACACACTAGACACCAATTTACACATGTCGTAGCTAATTATGTGAGATCCTAGCACACTAGACACCAATTTACACATGTCGTAGCTAATTATGTGAGATCCTAACACACTAGACACCAATTTATACATGTCGTAGCTAATTATGTGAGATCCTAACACACTATACACCAATTTACACATGTCGTAGCTAATTATGTGAGATCCTAACACACTAGACACCAATTTACGCATGTCGTAGCTAATTATGTGAGATCCTAACACACTAGACACCAATTTACGCATGTCGTAGCTAATTATGTGAGGATCCTAACACACTAGACACCAATTTATACATGTCGTAGCTAATTATGTGAGATCCTAACACACTAGACACCAATTTACACATGTCGTAGCTAATTTTGTGAGATCCTAACACACTATACACCAATTTACACATGTCGTAGCTAATTATGTGAGAACCTAACACACTAGACACCAATTTAAACATGTCGTAGCTAATTTTGTGAGATCCTAACACACTAGACACCAATCTACACATGTCGTAGCTAGTTTTGTGAGATCCTAACACACTAGACACCAATTTACACATGTCGTAGCTAATTATGTGAGATCCTAACACACTAGACACCAATTTATACATGTCGTAGCTAATTATGTGAGATCCTAACACACTAGACACCAATTTACACATGTCGTACCTAATTATGTGAGATCCTAACACACTAGACACCAATTTACACATGTCGTAGCTAATTATGTGAGATCCTAACACACTAGACACCAATTTACACATGTCGTAGCTAATTATGTGAGATCCTAACACACTATACACCAATTTACACATGTCGTAGCTAATTATGTGAGATCCTAACACACTATACACCAATTTATACATGTCGTAGCTAATTATGTGAGATCCTAACACACTAGACACCAATTTATACATGTCGTAGCTAATTATGTGAGATCCTAACACACTAGACACCAATTTTCACATGTCGTAGCTAATTATGTGAGATCCTAACACACTAGACACCAATTTATACATGTCGTAGCTAATTATGTGAGATCCTAACACACTATACACCAATTTACACATGTCGTAGCTAATTATGTGAGATCCTAACACACTATACACCAATTTATACATGTCGTAGCTAATTATGTGAGATCCTAACACACTAGACACCAATTTATACATGTCGTAGCTAATTATGTGAGATCCTAACACACTAGACACCAATTTACACATGTCGTAGCTAATTATGTGAGATCCTAACACACTAGACACCAATTTATACATGTCGTAGCTAATTATGTGAGATCCTAGCACACTAGACACAAATTTACACATGTCGTAGCTAATTATGTGAGATCCTAACACACTAGACACCAATTTATACATGTCGTAGCTAATTATGTGAGATCCTAACACACTATACACCAATTTACACATGTCGTAGCTAATTATGTGAGATCCTAACACACTAGACACCAATTTACACATGTCGTAGATAATTATGTGAGATCCTAACACACTAGACACCAATTTACACATGTCGTAGCTAATTATGTGAGATCCTAACACACTAGACACCAATTTACACATGTCGTAGCTAATTATGTGAGAACCTAACACACTAGACACCAATTTACACATGTCGTAGCTAATTTTGTGAGATCCTAACACACTAGACACCAATTTACACATGTCGTAGCTAATTTTGTGAGATCCTAACACACTAGACACCAATTTATACATGTTGTAGCTAATTATGTGAGATCCTAACACACTAGACACCAATTTACACATGTCGTAGCTAATTATGTGAGATCCTAACACACTAGACACCAATTTATACATGTTGTAGCTAATTATGTGAGATCCTAACACACTATACACCAATTTACACATGTCGTAGCTAATTATGTGAGATCCTAACACACTAGACACCAATTTACACATGTCGTAGCTAATTATGTGAGATCCTAACACACTAGACACCAATTTATACATGTTGTAGCTAATTATGTGAGATCCTAACACACTATACAACAATTTACACATGTCGTAGCTAATTATGTGAGATCCTAACACACTAGACACCAATTTACACATGTCGTAGCTAATTATGTGAGATCCAAACACACTAGACACCAATTTACACATGTCGTAGCTAATTATGTGAGATCCTAACACACTATACACCAATTTACACATGTCGTAGCTAATTATGTGAGATCCTAACACACTATACACCAATTTATACATGTCGTAGCTAATTATGTGAGATCCTAACACACTAGACACCAATTTATACATGTCGTAGCTAATTATGTGAGATCCTAACACACTAGACACCACTTTACACATGTCGTAGCTAATTATGTGAGATCCTAACACACTAGACACCAATTTATACATGTCGTAGCTAATTATGTGAGATCCTAACACACTATACACCAATTTACACATGTCGTAGCTAATTATGTGAGATCCTAACACACTATACACCAATTTATACATGTCGTAGCTAATTATGTGAGATCCTAACACACTAGACACCAATTTATACATGTCGTAGCTAATTATGTGAGATCCTTACACACTAGACACCAATTTTCACATGTCGTAGCTAATTATGTGAGATCCTAACACACTAGACACCAATTTATACATGTCGTAGCTAATTATGTGAGATCCTAACACACTATACACCAATTTACACATGTCGTAGCTAATTATGTGAGATCCTAACACACTATACACCAATTTATACATGTCGTAGCTAATTATGTGAGATCCTAACACACTAGACACCAATTTATACATGTCGTAGCTAATTATGTGAGATCCTAACACACTAGACACCAATTTACACATGTCGTAGCTAATTATGTGAGATCCTAACACACTAGACACCAATTTATACATGTCGTAGCTAATTATGTGAGATCCTAGCACACTAGACACAAATTTACACATGTCGTAGCTAATTATGTGAGATCCTAACACACTAGACACCAATTTATACATGTCGTAGCTAATTATGTGAGATCCTAACACACTATACACCAATTTACACATGTCGTAGCTAATTATGTGAGATCCTAACACACTAGACACCAATTTACACATGTCGTAGCTAATTATGTGAGATCCTAACACACTAGACACCAATTTACACATGTCGTAGCTAATTATGTGAGATCCTAACACACTAGACACCAATTTATACATGTCGTAGCTAATTATGTGAGATCCTAACACACTAGACACCAATTTACACATGTCGTAGCTAATTTTGTGAGATCCTAACACACTAGACACCAATTTACACATGTCGTAGCTAATTATGTGAGAACCTAACACACTAGACACCAATTTACACATGTCGTAGCTAATTTTGTGAGATCCTAACACACTAGACACCAATTTACACATGTCGTAGCTAATTTTGTGAGATCCTAACACACTAGACACCAATTTATACATGTTGTAGCTAATTATGTGAGATCCTAACACACTAGACACCAATTTACACATGTCGTAGCTAATTATGTGAGATCCTAACACACTAGACACCAATTTATACATGTTGTAGCTAATTATGTGAGATCCTAACACACTATACACCAATTTACACATGTCGTAGCTAATTATGTGAGATCCTAACACACTAGACACCAATTTACACATGTCGTAGCTAATTATGTGAGATCCTAACACACTAGACACCAATTTATACATGTTGTAGCTAATTATGTGAGATCCTAACACACTAGACACCAATTTATACATGTCGTAGCTAATTATGTGAGATCCTAACACACTAGACACCAATTTACACATGTCGTAGCTAATTATGTGAGATCCTAACACACTAGACACCAATTTATACATGTCGTAGCTAATTATGTGAGATCCTAGCACACTAGACACAAATTTACACATGTCGTAGCTAATTATGTGAGATCCTAACACACTAGACACCAATTTATACATGTCGTAGCTAATTATGTGAGATCCTAACACACTAGACACCAATTTACACATGTCGTAGCTAATTATGTGAGATCCTAACACACTAGACACCAATTTACACATGTCGTAGCTAATTATGTGAGATCCTAACACACTAGACACCAATTTACACATGTCGTAGCTAATTATGTGAGATCCTAACACACTAGACACCAATTTATACATGTCGTAGCTAATTATGTGAGATCCTAACACACTAGACACCAATTTACACATGTCGTAGCTAATTTTGTGAGATCCTAACACACTAGACACCAATTTACACATGTCGTAGCTAATTATGTGAGAACCTAACACACTAGACACCAATTTACACATGTCGTAGCTAATTTTGTGAGATCCTAACACACTAGACACCAATTTACACATGTCGTAGCTAATTTTGTGAGATCCTAACACACTAGACACCAATTTATACATGTTGTAGCTAATTATGTGAGATCCTAACACACTAGACACCAATTTACACATGTCGTAGCTAATTATGTGAGATCCTAACACACTAGACACCAATTTATACATGTTGTAGCTAATTATGTGAGATCCTAACACACTATACACCAATTTACACATGTCGTAGCTAATTATGTGAGATCCTAACACACTAGACACCAATTTACACATGTCGTAGCTAATTATGTGAGATCCTAACACACTAGACACCAATTTATACATGTTGTAGCTAATTATGTGAGATCCTAACACACTATACAACAATTTACACATGTCGTAGCTAATTATGTGAGATCCTAACACACTAGACACCAATTTACACATGTCGTAGCTAATTATGTGAGATCCAAACACACTAGACACCAATTTACACATGTCGTAGCTAATTATGTGAGATCCTAACACACTATACACCAATTTACACATGTCGTAGCTAATTATGTGAGATCCTAACACACTATACACCAATTTATACATGTCGTAGCTAATTATGTGAGATCCTAACACACTAGACACCAATTTATACATGTCGTAGCTAATTATGTGAGATCCTAACACACTAGACACCAATTTACACATGTCGTAGCTAATTATGTGAGATCCTAACACACTAGACACCAATTTATACATGTCGTAGCTAATTATGTGAGATCCTAACACACTATACACCAATTTACACATGTCGTAGCTAATTATGTGAGATCCTAACACACTATACACCAATTTATACATGTCGTAGCTAATTATGTGAGATCCTAACACACTAGACACCAATTTATACATGTCGTAGCTAATTATGTGTGATCCTAACACACTAGACACCAATTTACACATGTCGTAGCTAATTATGTGAGATCCTAACACACTATACACCAATTTATACATGTCGTAGCTAATTATGTGAGATCCTAACACACTAGACACCAATTTATACATGTCGTAGCTAATTATGTGAGATCCTAACACACTAGACACCAATTTACACATGTCGTAGCTAATTATGTGAGATCCTAGCACACTAGACACCAATTTACACATGTCGTAGCTAATTATGTGAGATCCTAACACACTAGACACCAATTTATACATGTCGTAGCTAATTATGTGAGATCCTAACACACTATACACCAATTTACACATGTCGTAGCTAATTATGTGAGATCCTAACACACTAGACACCAATTTACGCATGTCGTAGCTAATTATGTGAGATCCTAACACACTAGACACCAATTTACGCATGTCGTAGCTAATTATGTGAGGATCCTAACACACTAGACACCAATTTATACATGTCGTAGCTAATTATGTGAGATCCTAACACACTAGACACCAATTTACACATGTCGTAGCTAATTTTGTGAGATCCTAACACACTATACACCAATTTACACATGTCGTAGCTAATTATGTGAGAACCTAACACACTAGACACCAATTTAAACATGTCGTAGCTAATTTTGTGAGATCCTAACACACTAGACACCAATCTACACATGTCGTAGCTAGTTTTGTGAGATCCTAACACACTAGACACCAATTTACACATGTCGTAGCTAATTATGTGAGATCCTAACACACTAGACACCAATTTATACATGTCGTAGCTAATTATGTGAGATCCTAACACACTAGACACCAATTTACACATGTCGTACCTAATTATGTGAGATCCTAACACACTAGACACCAATTTACACATGTCGTAGCTAATTATGTGAGATCCTAACACACTAGACACCAATTTACACATGTCGTAGCTAATTATGTGAGATCCTAACACACTATACACCAATTTACACATGTCGTAGCTAATTATGTGAGATCCTAACACACTATACACCAATTTATACATGTCGTAGCTAATTATGTGAGATCCTAACACACTAGACACCAATTTATACATGTCGTAGCTAATTATGTGAGATCCTAACACACTAGACACCAATTTTCACATGTCGTAGCTAATTATGTGAGATCCTAACACACTAGACACCAATTTATACATGTCGTAGCTAATTATGTGAGATCCTAACACACTATACACCAATTTACACATGTCGTAGCTAATTATGTGAGATCCTAACACACTATACACCAATTTATACATGTCGTAGCTAATTATGTGAGATCCTAACACACTAGACACCAATTTATACATGTCGTAGCTAATTATGTGAGATCCTAACACACTAGACACCAATTTACACATGTCGTAGCTAATTATGTGAGATCCTAACACACTAGACACCAATTTATACATGTCGTAGCTAATTATGTGAGATCCTAGCACACTAGACACAAATTTACACATGTCGTAGCTAATTATGTGAGATCCTAACACACTAGACACCAATTTATACATGTCGTAGCTAATTATGTGAGATCCTAACACACTATACACCAATTTACACATGTCGTAGCTAATTATGTGAGATCCTAACACACTAGACACCAATTTACACATGTCGTAGCTAATTATGTGAGATCCTAACACACTAGACACCAATTTACACATGTCGTAGCTAATTATGTGAGATCCTAACACACTAGACACCAATTTATACATGTCGTAGCTAATTATGTGAGATCCTAACACACTAGACACCAATTTACACATGTCGTAGCTAATTTTGTGAGATCCTAACACACTAGACACCAATTTACACATGTCGTAGCTAATTATGTGAGAACCTAACACACTAGACACCAATTTACACATGTCGTAGCTAATTTTGTGAGATCCTAACACACTAGACACCAATTTACACATGTCGTAGCTAATTTTGTGAGATCCTAACACACTAGACACCAATTTATACATGTTGTAGCTAATTATGTGAGATCCTAACACACTAGACACCAATTTACACATGTCGTAGCTAATTATGTGAGATCCTAACACACTAGACACCAATTTATACATGTTGTAGCTAATTATGTGAGATCCTAACACACTATACACCAATTTACACATGTCGTAGCTAATTATGTGAGATCCTAACACACTAGACACCAATTTACACATGTCGTAGCTAATTATGTGAGATCCTAACACACTAGACACCAATTTATACATGTTGTAGCTAATTATGTGAGATCCTAACACACTATACAACAATTTACACATGTCGTAGCTAATTATGTGAGATCCTAACACACTAGACACCAATTTACACATGTCGTAGCTAATTATGTGAGATCCAAACACACTAGACACCAATTTACACATGTCGTAGCTAATTATGTGAGATCCTAACACACTATACACCAATTTACACATGTCGTAGCTAATTATGTGAGATCCTAACACACTATACACCAATTTATACATGTCGTAGCTAATTATGTGAGATCCTAACACACTAGACACCAATTTATACATGTCGTAGCTAATTATGTGAGATCCTAACACACTAGACACCACTTTACACATGTCGTAGCTAATTATGTGAGATCCTAACACACTAGACACCAATTTATACATGTCGTAGCTAATTATGTGAGATCCTAACACACTATACACCAATTTACACATGTCGTAGCTAATTATGTGAGATCCTAACACACTATACACCAATTTATACATGTCGTAGCTAATTATGTGAGATCCTAACACACTAGACACCAATTTATACATGTCGTAGCTAATTATGTGTGATCCTAACACACTAGACACCAATTTACACATGTCGTAGCTAATTATGTGAGATCCTAACACACTAGACACCAATTTATACATGTCGTAGCTAATTATGTGAGATCCTAGCACACTAGACACCAATTTACAGATGTCGTAGCTAATTATGTGAGATCCTAACACACTAGACACCAATTTATACATGTCGTAGCTAATTATGTGAGATCCTAACACACTAGACACCAATTTATACATGTCGTAGCTAATTATGTGAGATCCTAACACACAAGACACCAATTTACACATGTCGTAGCTAATTTTGTGAGATCCTAACACACTATACACCAATTTACACATGTCGTAGCTAATTATGTGAGAACCTAACACACTAGACACCAATTTACACATGTCGTAGCTAATTTTGTGAGATCCTAACACACTAGACACCAATTTACACATGTCGTAGCTAATTTTGTGAGATCCTAACACACTAGACACCAATTTATACATGTTGTAGCTAATTATGTGAGATCCTAACACACTAGACACCAATTTGTACATGTCGTAGCTAATTATGTGAGATCCTAACACACTAGACACCAATTTGTACATGTCGTAGCTAATTATGTGAGATCCTAACACACTAGACACCAATTTGTACATGTCGTAGCTAATTATGTGAGATCCTAACACACAAGACCTTCATCAGGAACAGTAACGTCTATCAATACTTTGACTGAGATCGGTAAACGACTCACAGCTTATTGCCAGCATCAGAGTCTGCAAACAACAGCAGGTTCAGATTCTACTCCACCTCCAAACTGTGCCCCTGAAAATAGACTAACCAGTCTTACTAAACAGCGAAGAAAGAAGTCAATCCGGTACCCAAAAATGACGTAGACATTATTACTTGCCCCAAACTAGCGACACAGCATATCTATGTCCACTTAACGTCCTATTAAGGAGTTACGATGAAGAGATGTCTTTTAGGGAAACACATCAGTAAAAGAAAACTCTCATCTATATAGATTGTAACATGGTTTTGTAAGGTCCTAAGGTAAGGGTCCAGTTCCTGAACAGGAAGGTCCCACATTCGGAATCTACCATACGGGAATTTTTCATTTAAAATCTGTGGTTTTGTGGTTTTGCTCCCTAAATAAACCAGAAATATTATCCAAATCATAAGAAGGCGACAATCTACATTTATTGGATATATCACGCGAAAAGAAGCTATTGAGAATATTATAACAACTGGCAAAATGAGTGGAAAGAAGAGCAGAGGAAGACAAGAGAAAGAAATATTCAGCAGCTTACCTAAATTATATGATAAGAGATCACAGACTGAAATTATGACATGAATGAAGGATGGAATGATATGGAGTGAGATGATCGCCTACGCCAACCAGCATGGCACTTGATGATAAGAGTGATTACTCACTCTTGGTCTCGGGTGTGAGATCCCATATCTAGTCTTCATAGATAATGGCGAAATATAGGAGGTACAGTGCGCAGGACCCTGAACCCTTTACATTAAAAAAATCTAATCGATTTGGCCACAATTGGCAGCCTCTTAATGCAAAATTGTTATGCAAATCTACAAAGAAGACGAATGCGTCCGGACTGAAGGCACATATATCGCGGCTTTGTCGTAACTACCAACACGGAATTCACACTGCATTTAATGGGTGAACGCTAACAAGTAGAAGTCTTAAGTAATAACATACACCATATACTGGTATAACATTCTTGTAGTGTATTTTTGCAAAATCGTGACACACATCACTTGTACATAAAAGTAAAAGTAAAGAGCCCTGTCACGCCAAGTGGCGTATAGGGAATATGGTGTTAGTGACCATACATTTTACAGACCTTCAGCACATGATTTTTTGGGTAGTGTGGTCGATATTACGCCCGGGCCGCTTTACTTTCCCAGAAAAAAAATCCGGTACCCATTTTAGATTGGGAAGCCGTTGGTTGGGATCGAACCCTACCTCTTGTCCTTTGTAGTCCAGTTCACTAACCACTGAACTATCGTGGCTCCCTTTGCAAGATGATGAGACACACCAATCACTTGTATATAAGCGGTAGATATTGAAACACGGATGGCGTAAAATAGTAGTCAATACAGATGTAGGTATCAGTATAATAAAGTGGAGAAAATTGATTGTGATACATAACAGTGGAATGAGGGTGGGGGATGACAGAACATCATATTATATAATGAACATTACATTTACCATAACTTAGTGAGGATTGCGATGTGCGGTGTGGCTGGTGGAGAGGAAGAGAAAGGTTACTATATGGATGAGGTGACTTCTCCTATTAACATACTAAATGACTACTTTTGTCTGATGTCTCTCTCTCTCTCTCTCTCTCTCTCTGTGTTTTTTTCTCTCTCTATTTCTTTCATCTCTTTTGTCTTCTAGGTACAACTAGTTGGGGGAAGAGGGGTGGGGGGTGGGGGGGTGTTGGTTCACCTTCTCTCTGTTCTCAATCCTCACATGTGCCACTTTCATGCTTCACGATGCATTCATTTTCCACTTCAATAGATGACACCACAACATTTCTCCTATTTTTCGCTGCTGACACATTCTTATTGGACGCCCTACTTATATACAACTAAACAAACCAAACATAAGAGCGAAAAAAGCATTGAAAACTCGCTAACGCAACGATAGACACATCAACATAACATAATAACAATAACACAATATAACTATCGAATGCATTTATAGATGACATGTTATTTCCTTTGTGCACTTGCAGTTTGCATGTAGCAGCTCATTCTAACTCTGTATCAAAAGTATCTTCAAGTTAGCGTTCGAATTCTGAAGCGATCGAAGCTAGGGTAGTATGCAATAAGCGAATCAATTCAGAGGAAGAGGTATGTTTACAGCAATCGGAAAAAGTGACAAATAATCAACAACAGAAAAAAAATACAATGAACATGTATGGACCGAAGCAGAATCGAACCCGTACTCAGTGACACATTTGTTTCCCCTCTCGTTTGCTATACTAGGCTCCACTACCAACCAGTGAAGTAACTTTTTGAACATTTGATATCATCACTGGTTATTTTTTTTAACATTGTTTGATGTGATGCGAAATCTTTGAGATCGTCTACGAACAGACATCGTATATCATTAACGGTGGCGTCCGTGTAGCTGGTAACAATAACAAGAGATGTCTTCTATTCGCCATCTCTTACAAATACATATTTCCTCCTTCCGCAGGTTACTCTTCCATATTTTCAGTTTATTCTGGAAAGCTTTGTTCAAGTATCAGGCAGTTGTCATTGTGTCTGTAATTTGAGTTTCACCGAATTCAAACGCGGAGTCATATAAAGTGAAAACGATATATGGCGGATCTGTAGAGAATCTAATAATTCTTTGAGCAGGTATGCTTCTTTTTTCTTATGAAAAGTTCATTCTCACTCCTTAAGTCCTTATATCGCTTCAGCCTTTCCTCTCGATTGAATTAGCATACGCCATAGAAGTAAAGTACATTGCTAAATTTGGAATCGACTTTTTGAAGATATTTGTTTAACTGACGACGATGACTCTCTAGACTTAAAGTTCACAAACAATGGCAAGTTCGGTATGACGCTTGCAACTTTAAACGCAATGACATACACATTTTCTTGGAAAGCAATGCATTGTGAGAATAAGACATCAGAATAACGTAAAATCTGATCTAACAGACGGGAATTTATTTTGCCAACAAGATCTTGCTTTTGGCTGGTCTTATCTTGAGCTCTGTTTCTTGTTACTCCCTAAAGAAGCTTGTCCCAGCTTACGTCATAATGACTATCAGCCAGCTCCATCACGCTGAAAGTGTCATCGCCCACAATGGTACAATTGAGTGATTTTAAAGGCTAACATGTTTTCCGTAATGTTGAGAATGTAGTTAGTGCCCCTGATCAAGAGAAGTAACTGCACTACATCTTCCATATCTGTTAACTCATCTCAAGCGACGGTGAATGCCACGAATTTTAACATATCCCCTTTTAAGCTTCTGTTTCTATTTTTCGTATGTCATTTATTTATCTTTCTACATTTCTGCGTGATAAACTTACTTGTTGGAAAGGGTACATTTCACAGATATTATGCCACGGAATTTAAACTGATTCCTACGAACACTTTCATAAAATCTCCATAGAAAATGTGTCTCAAACTATTTTTAAAGCATAATTTATGAGTTACTTTATAACTCACACGAACAACATTTGTTTGCATTCTAATGCACACTTAGCTGATCGTCCATGTTTGTTATAAGAACATTTTTATCCTGCCTGCCGTGTTCGTCCGGTGAAAGGTAACTTTTATTTTTCGATTTAAAATGGCTTTTGATGTTTATCATTTTTTGTAAAGCAGAAATGTGTTTACATTACAGATCAAACATACCAGGCTATCGCGGAATCGAATAATCCAAAGTCCATTTTTCCTAGAAAGTACAGCCTTCTTTATCCACTTCTTTCTTTTTTTTTTCTTTCTTTAGTTTTTTTGCTTGACAGCGCTTTATTGTAACTAACTTTGTGACAACATTTTAACTAACTTTCAATGTCTTTCTTATTACATTACATATACAATATACCTACTCATCACCTATTCATAGAATTACCTTAAACAAAGTTGTATCACCACTTTTGTTTCTTCTGGAAATGCCGACAGAAGGAAAGACTGCCGTTGTACCAGTTTCCCCACTATCAAAGGCGCCAATTATTATATTTTGTGATTGTTCCGAACACATGTTAAACTTATTCAATATGAGATTTGACAAAGTCACTTCCCTTTTATCAACATTATTTATAAGAACATTTTTTTGTATGCACATTTTGTTTACAATTTTTTTTTTAAATGTGCTATGTATGTTACATTTTTTTTAGCCCAAAATCTGGTACCCATTTTAGGCTGGGTGAACCCGGAAGCCGTTGGTTGGGATCGAACCCTACCTCTTGTCCTTTGTAGTCCAGTTAACTAACCAGGAATGTTCCCTCGCAGACCGGTTAGAACTGCTGGGCAGGTGGGCCTCGGCTTGCGGGCCGTAAGATGCCTACTCCTAGCCCAGAGCAGTTCAGTTGTTAAAATGTTAAACATTAAAGTTGCTAAAATGTTAAACATTAAAGTTGTTAAAATGTTAAACATTAAAGTTGCTAAAATGTTAAACATTAAAGTTGCTAAAATGTTAAACATTAAAGTTGCTAAAATGTTAAACATTAAAGTTGCTAAAATGTTAAACATTAAAGTTGCTAAAATGTTAAACATTAAAGTTGCTAAAATGTTAAACATTAAAGTTTCTAAAATGTTAAACATTAAAGTTACTAAAATGTTAAACATTAAAGTTGCTAAAATGTTAAACATTAAAGTAGCTAAAATGTTAAACATTAAAGTTGCTAAAATGTTAAACATTAAAGTTGCTAAAATGTTAGACCGCGATAACTTGGTTATTTTGGTTCTTTGGTTATAGAAAGCCCCGGGCTCACTGCAAACGAATTAAAATCCATAATTGCTCAACCGCCCCTGCCAACGTAATCATCCGAATTAATTTCTCATCTCCCAAACAAAGAAAGGTAACTGTAGTCCCCATCGTAGCAGTCTCAGCACACGCCAAAAGACATAAGGAGAAACCGCGCAGAAAATGAACACAGCCAACTGTCCCCTGTCATACGATATCATCATTAATCGTAAACAATTGGAATATGGAAACATGATCAAAACGGATGAGACACACAGCTCACGGTGTGCACAGAGCACTTAACTCAGTAGCTCTTGCAACAAGCCGGACTTGGAATATGAGGAAACTACAACAAGGAACACTTGTCATGCATAGCCTTCAATTGTTCCCGCCGCCTATCTACAATATACCGGAAGTTTATGTCCTTTGAAAATGATGATCGTCGTATTTACAAAAAAATGTATTGCGCTTGATGATGTTAGGCCATCGTTGTTGACTCCAATTTCGAACATTTAGACACACAGTTAGTCGTCAGATTATCCCCGTCGCACATCAAACAACAGACCGTAAGATTATCGTACGGCCGGTCAAGGGATGTATGATGAGCCATTACGATGACGTAGCACACAAAATGTCGTACACACAATTTTACTCCCTTTAGATTCCTAATTACTCTAGTAAAAGCAGCTTACGATGAACAAAACACGGTGCAAATTTCCTAAAGAGATAAAACTGTGGCTGACGAAGTACTTTACATTAATAAGTAACATGGAAATAACTTGCGTCAAGGAATTCCAACAATGGTCATGAACAGCACCAATGTGACGTAAAGCGCAGATCAAGTCAAGACTCCAAGTTTAAAGTCTAAATACCAGACTCCATTAAGCATCTTCCAGCGTGACGATAACTTGGTGTGAGCACCTATTGATTCAGGGTGTAATGATGATAACCCTCAAATAACTCAATAACTAACTCAATGTTAACAATAAAAATGAGACTCTCTTCTCTGGTATTTTGTCATTTAATTGTATTTACAGAGACTTCAAGGTTTTATTATGAGCACGATTTCTCCAAAGGGTAATGAAATGCCATTTATTAATACGAAAGGAAGTCCAATTTAAATTGCCAAGATACAGCACAAACGTCAAACACCATTATATCGATGGAACGATTGTTCATACATGATTACACAACGTGTGCAATCTGGCATGCAACAACAAAAATATTAAGGAGAACGTTAATCTTATTAATGTATACGAATGCCAAATTGAGATTGAGACGCGGAAGAACGTTGATCAGAATGACAATTTTATTGTTGATATAAAAGATTTGTTTAGTCTAAAATGGTGTAGGCATACAAAAATAAAATTATGTAGGAACGGTAACTTTGTACAGTTGAGAAATATGGTAAAGATGGAAAAATATAGCGTCAAAATAGAAACTATACTTTGTTGGAAAACACGTTTAACGATGAATAGGAAATATAGTGTCAGAATAGAAACTATACTTTGTTGGAAAACATGGTTAATGATGAATGGAAAGTATAGGTGTCAGAATAGAAACTATACTTTGTTGGGGGTATGTTAAAAAAAGAAATAAAAAAAATTAGCGTCAAAATGGAAACGATACTTTGCTGGGGAAAAAATATGGTTAATAATGAATGAAAAATGCAGCGTCAGCTCAAGAACCACGCTGGAGGGCTTAATAGATGGACGAGAACTTAAAAGTTAATGGATTTGTATAAAATGCTTTGAAATGTTATAATAAAATGTTTATAAAATGGTATACAATGTTTATCATGGCGATTCATGATTGTACAAAGAAATTACGACGGTGGTTTTCTGAAGCCTTCCTTCGGTCTGTTTACGGTTGGCTCCGCTAGCGTTTTTAACTAAAAAGTTTCGCCCACAAGGCAGTGGGGTTGTTTTACTTCACGGTACCCTCCCTTAGCATTTTACTCTCCCGCGCATACATGCAAAGCAACAGTGCAGCCGCAGGTTGTACTATTTACTGCATACAGTAGCAGGTAAAATTATCCAACCTGACAGACCACAGAAATGTGGTTTTACAGAAAAATATTGAGAATACCATGGACAGCTAAGAAGAGTATAATGAAAATGTTCTGAAAGAGGCCAAAGCAAAAAGAGGGATAATTTCCAATATTAGGAAGAAACAATAATCATTTTATGGCCATGTAGTGAGAAGAGAACAGTTGGAATATATTGTAAGAACTGGAAAAATTGAGGGACGAAGAGATAGACGGAAGCAAAGAGAAAAGATACAAAACAGCTTAAGAGAATGGTTTGGCAGAAGGTCAACAAAATAAATGATAAATAACTGTCGTGATCGAAAGTTGTGGAGAGACATGATCACCTACGCCAGCAGACTTGGTACATGATGATGATGATGAATTAACTAATTAATTTACTAATTCACAAGATAAATAAGTAATTAACTATCTATCCATCCATATCCACCCACCCATCCATCTATCTATCTATCTATCTATCTATCTATCTATCTATCTATCTATCTATCTATCTATCTATCTATCTATCTATCTATCTATCTATCTATCTATCTATCTATCTATCTATCTATCTATCTATCTATCTATCTATCTATCTATCTATCTATCTATCTATCTATCTATCTATCTATCTATCTATCTATCTATCTATCTATCTATCTGCCTGCCTGCCTGTCTGTCTGTCTGTCTGTTTGTCTATCAAATAACAAATTAGCCTGCTAATTCAGCTACTAATTAATTAATTAACAAACTATCTTAGCACACCAACTATCTAAATAAATATAATCTAATACAGATCTCGTTCTCTGATCAGAAGCGTCCGAATTTATTTCCCAGATGTGGCGGAATTTTTAGCAGGAAGACAAGTCTCCGAGGTACATCCAGAAAATAAAAATTGGTACCAGAGATTTTCCAGGAAAGCCACCCTGGTGAGGTCACCCACATAACCCCAAAATATGACATTGGTCACGAACAAATATTGTCACATACCATATGTCTAGCAAAGCGTGGACGGAACATTTGACCCTACCTTAAGTACTGTAAGGTCTATATTTTTTCGATGTGCTATATTTTTCTATTTTTGTTTCTACTTTCGTGAAGGAAATTTCGTAAAATAAAGTTTCATTTCTGCCCAGCCAAGCGTGTTGTGTAATTGACTGCTCGGTAGACTGTTCTAATAGGCTCCAAGCAGTGAACATTAGGCTAAATCAGGGATGGCCAATTTCTTTCAAATGGCGGGCCACTTTTTTATTATTTTTTTTTGGCGGGCCACACACATAACAACATCAATACAAATAAACTTGGTCATTTGTTTTAAGGTAATATTTTTGTTATTTATCGTCATTATTTGCTTACATAAATCATTTTATTGCAGCAGAGTTAGAAATGCCTAGTTGATTTATAAAAATGAATAAAATTTGCTATTTATATTGTTTAACAAACATATTTTAGTTAGGTCATTTTAAAGTTGACATGTAACAAATCTTAATGAGAACGATGTAGACGTTCATGTGCAGCAACAAGTTCATCAAAGTCAATGTGTAGAGATGATGATGATATTCGTAATAAATCCTGAAGGTGGCCATCAGTGAGTCGGTTTCTTTGTGACGATTTAATCTCCTTCATTGTTGAAAAAGCGCATTCACATATATATGTGCTTCCGAACATAGAAGTAATTTTCAAACTGAAATCACTCAATGCGGGATATTTTTCCTGTGGCACATGTTTCCAAAAGTCAAATCCTATCTCCATCCTTGATTGGAAAAAGGGGTCACTTTGGAGGTTACATAAATCCAACTGAGAAGTGTCATGTTGTTGGAAAATGTCACACTTCATAGGGTTGTTAAACAATGCCAGTTCTGGTCGTATACCACTGAAGTCAGAGAATCGTTCATTGAATTGCTCCAATAGTTTGTCTAACATTAATACAGAAAATTTGAAATCAGTGTCACTGCGCTCCTCAATCAATTCTTTGCACGAAGGAAAATGAATGAAGTTTTCTTTGGCCAGGGTAAATCTAAAAACTTTTAGTTGACTTATAAATCCATCTAGGTGTCCTACCAAATCTGAGACTGTTTGGGAACGTCCCTGTAGCTTCACGTTGAGTTCATTCATGTGCTTGGTGATATCAGTTAAAAAGGCCAATACGCTGTTAAAATGTGGATCAGACTTTTTTCTGATCAGTTACATTGTTGGTATCATGTTTCTCTAAAAACTGCTTTATCTCGTTTCTCAAAGCAAAAAACCGCTTCAAACAATTCCCTCTGCTTAGCCAGCGTACTTGTGTGTAGAGCACCAAATCGCCATATTCCGCCTCAACTTCTGATAGAAAATTTATAAACTGTCGGTGTGTCAAAGATCGATTCCCGCCTTTTATTAAATTCACACACTGTATTACAGTTTTCATAACATCCTCCACGTCTAGAACCTTGCCACACAGCGCCTCCTGGTGTATAATGCAGTATAAAGCTGGACAATGGATTCCAGCCTTCCTTAATAATCCAACTAGACCTGTTTGAGTACCACACATTGACTTAGCGCCATCTGTCACTATTGCTGAAAGTCTGTTTATGTCACCGATACCGTTAACAACTTTCATAACTGAGTTATAAATGTCTTGACCTTTGGTCGTATTATGCAATGAATCTAAAGCTAGTAGCTCTTCATTGATAATAAAGTCTTTTGAAACAGTTCTTATGAAAATTGCAAGTTGTGCTGTGTCTGATATGTCAGTAGATTCATCCAAAGCCAGAGAAAAGTAAGCGGAATTTGTAACGACACTCTTTAATTTACTAGATATATGAGAACTTATTTCCTCAACCCTTCTAGTGACTGTCTGTTTTGATAGTGGAACGCTCTCAAAATGACTGGCAATTTTTTCTTCCCCAAATGCACGCGCCATGTTAATAGAACAATGCATTACGAAGTCACCGTCACATAATTATTTTTTTTTATTTCGCTATCTCTGCGCTTACAACAAACGATGCCATTAAGGAACTTGTTTGTTTTGTTGTTAATGTAGTAAAAACAGATTTCTGAGCACTAACCTTTTTCTTCAAATCGCACACAAGTGTAGAACGTATTGTACCAATGTAGTCCTTGTATTTAGCGGAGCGGCGTGATGCTGTGTGTAATGCCGTTTAAGATTATACTCTTTATTTACAGACAACACTTGCAAACACACAAGGCACTGCTGTTTGCTATCCTTATTGCTGATAAATACAAAATTATGTTCCCATTTCTTATGGAAAAAATCTGATTTTTTTCATTTAATTGACGTTTATTGTTCATATTATACCACGACCGAAGCAACAGACAATGAAAACACAGATTACAACAATAGCACTGTTTCCTGTTAAAATGGAACTGTTCACTGTAACTCGACAAAATCAGAATGATCAGATCGGATATATAATTTTGACTGATGAAAAGAGGTTTGGAGAGAAAGAAACTGAAAGTAAAATAATTGTGAGGTGAATGTGTTGGGGTGGAGGAGGTGGGTGACTGACAGTATTTCTTGGCGGAAATTGTTTGAACTCGCCGAACCGAGAGTCGGCTCTAGAACCATTCGTTGGCTTCTTCCTTTGTTTAAGTCGGTCGCAGGATGATAAAAAGGAAAAAAAGGATGGGCCGGGAATGACGGGAAGTCGACGTTAAACTAACTACTAGAGTGTTCCGAGTTTTAAACATAGGTCTACTAGGGAATATTTGAGTTAGCTTTCTCCACGGTAGAAGTTAATGTAACAAATTTTAAATCAATTTTACCCAGGACATTTTGCTCAATGCAACCTGATTTTATTTTTTATCCGCCGCGGGCCACTTGTGGCCCGCAGGCACCAAATTGGCCATCCCTGGGCTAAATGATCTGGCCAGGCTAAACTTTCTCTCTCTCTCTCTCTCTCTCTCTCTCTCTCTCTGTCGTACACACACACATACAATCTCTCTTACACACACACAACTGTTTTCTGTTGGGAGGTAATATTTAGTTCGAAACAAAAAGAGACTTCCGTGACTTTTACGCTGTAGACTAGTTCCACTAAAAGTAATGGACTGTAGTTTGTGCCGGCAAATGTAATGTCGCTGTCAAGGGTTTAATGGTCACTATCAAATTTGATAGACAAACGCAACATGTGATTAGTACTGCGGTTAGAGAAACAATGAAAGAATACGACCATCGTTTGGATGTAAATTATTTTAGAATCTAGTTCTAGCAAACTCTATGCTGAACTATGCGAGGGGGGGGGGGGGGGTTGGGGGGGATCTGATCATCAGACATGTCCCACTAAGTTAATTAATATTTGGTAATATCAATGAGCAACAATTTTAGAATTTATAATTTGGTAATATCAATGAGCAATAATTTTAGAATTTATAATTTGGTAATATCAATGAGCAATAATTTTAGAATTCATGATTTGGTAATATCAATGAGCAACACTTTTAGAATTTATGATTTGGTAATATCAATGAGCAACAATTTTAGAATTTATGATTTGGTAATATCAATGAGCAACAATTTTAGAATTTATGATTTGGTAATATCAATGAGCAAAAATTTTTGAACTTATGATTTGGTAATATCAATGAGCAACAATTTTAGAATTTATGATTTGATAATATTTTTTCTCCCCGGACCCAACTCAGACTCGATCTAAATTGCTGAAAGTGAGAGCAGTTTCATTCGATTCAGGAATGTTTGAACTATGTATCAAACTGGCAAAACAGCCAACATCTGTGAAGAGGTTAAGGGCTACAATTGGATATTCTTGGCATTAGTGAGTGTAAATGGCGTGTAAAGAATGTCCTCTACAATGAACAAATGAATCTTATTTACTCGGGAAGAACCAGCAACCTCTGTTCTGAAGGTATGGCAATGCTTATGCCACATGAAGCAGAGAAATCAGGAGTTAGCTGTGAACATGTCAATGACATAATGAGAACAAGTCAATGAAAGATTGGGAACAAGTCAATGAAAGAATGGGAATAAGTCAATGAAATAATGGGAACAAGTCAATGAAATAATGGGAACAAGTCAATGAAAGAATGGGAACAAGTCAATGAAAAAATGGGAACAAGTCATTGAAAGAATGGAAACAAGTCAATGAAAGAATGGGAACAAGTGAATGAAAGAATGGGAACAAGTCAATGAAAGAATGGGAACAAGTCAATGATAGAATCATAATAGCACGTTCATCATAGGGTCTAATGTCCTTTGCAGAATGTAGCATTTTCCCACAGCCCGTCTGAAAGAATCTCTTGTCTGTAGCCAGATCTCCCACAGAACGTAGCATTTCCCCACAGCCCGTCTGAAAGAATCTCTTGTCTTTAGTCAGATCTCCCACAGAACGTAGCATTTCTCCACAGCCCGTCTGAAAGAATCTCTTGTCTGTAGCCAGATCTCCCACAGAACGTAGCATTTCTCCACAGCCCGCCCGAAAGAATCTCTTGTCTGTAGCCAGATCTCCCACAGAACGTATCATCTCCCCACAGCCCGTCTGAAAGAACCTCTTGTCTCTAGCCAGATCTCCCAATTCTTCTGTAGTCATGCTCAATGTCTGCCTGATATCTTGAAACTACCTTCTTCTTGGTCTGCTTATGAAGCATCGTCCTGGAATCACGCCTTCTATTCTTGTTCATTCCAGACCTAGAATTGTTTCAACTAGTAACTACATAAAGCTTGGGCAGATGGTGCTCGTAAACCTGTGAGGGCCAACCATCTAAGGGCAGAATCCCTCTACAGAAAAGACAATCTGCTGCCTTGCAGGAAGATTGGGGACAAACAAAGGCTAAGGAAAGCAAACCTGAATAAAATGCTGGCTGAAATCGGATGCACTGGGCCACTGGCACAGAACACAGTGCAACGTTTTAACAGGTATTCAGTTCTACAGGATTGTCCCCAGTACATAGACCTGAGAAGAGCAATGTGGTTCACACCCACCTCCCAGGAAAAGAAACTATATGGGGCAATCGAATCACTTAAACAGACAGCTGACTTCACGAGAGAGCTTGGAATCCTACTCTGATTGAGTCTTTATCGCAGAGAGAGAGAGAGAGAGAGAGAGAGAGAGAGAGATTCCAGACCATAACAGAACGTTAAAAAAACAAACTTAATTCAAGCGTTCATGTAATATTACGCACCAACAAGCGAAGAAAATGACGCTCAAAAAAAGATTAATTTTTGTTTAGCAACTTGCTTCAAGGCATAATCAACAAAGCACCAAGACATGACATTGTTGCTGTATTGGGAGATTTTAATGAGGGAATGATAACAAGGGAATAAAAAAAAACCTTGGGAGGACTGAATTTTGACTTGGTCTGGTCCTAAACTGTTTAAGTTAAATACTGGCCCTAAACGGTTTACGTTAAATACAGACCCTAAACCGATTAAGTTAAATACAGACCCTAAACTGATTAAGTTAAATACAGATCCTAAACTGTTTAAGTTAAATACAGACTCTAAACTGTATCAGTTAAATACATACCCTAAACTGTTTCAGTTAAATACAGACCCTAAACTGTATCAGTTAAATACAGACCCTAAACTGTATCAGTTAAATACATACCCTAAACTGTTTAAGTTAAATACAGGCCCTAAACTGTTTAAGTTAAATACAGACCCTAAACTGTATCAGTTAAATACATACCCTAAACTGTTTAAGTTAAATACAGGCCCTAAACTGTTTCAGTTAAATATAGGCCATAAACTGTTTATGTTCAATACAGGCCCTAAACTGTTTAAGTTAAATATAGGCCTTAAACTGTTTATGTTCAATACATGCCCTAAACTGTTTCAGTTAAATATAGGCCCTAAACTGTTTATGTTCAATACAGGCCCTAAACTGTTTATGTTAAATACAGGCCCTAAACTGTTTAAGTTAAATACAGACCATAAACTGTTTAAGTTAAATAAAACTGTAGGGTCCCCTGTGAAAACATTAACACAAGGAAATCTCAATCATAGATTACAATAAAAACAAATTTGAGGCTCTCATTGATTATGAGGTCTTCGTTCATTTAGCATAGGCCTAAATTAGGCCCTGCATCTAGAAAAAAAACACGCTTTTGGTCCATTAATCAAAAAGGAGAGCGGCAAAATTTCATCTTTGTAAAATTCTTTAGAAAACCGATGCACCTAACCCGGTTACATAGAGAGAAGAAAAAAAGTAATGGATAAGTGAGGACACCTGGATAAAAATTCAAGACAGGAAACAGGCTAAAGTGTACCTGCCGGCAACAAAAACTGCATCTTCATGTGATGCAAACGTGTCATTATTGCTAACAGGCAATCGTTGACTGGATTCATTGTATGCGTGTGTGACGGATGCGATAAACTTATAGGAAGAATATGAAAAAACATGTAGATTACACGAGGCTATTCTGGGTGCTGAGTCGAAGAGATTGTGGATCAGCTGTTTGTAAATCTGAAATCAAGAATCTGGTTCTGAATGATGCGGAATACTATGTCACTGAGAGGAGTGTTTAGTTTAAGAGAAGATTCGCCTCAAGGATTTGAGTCGAGATACGATGAAATTGTTTCCGACTGATGAGATTATGTGCCTAGAATTGGGGGCCTCGGTAGCCAAGTTGGGAAAACCACCCGACTGGGTTACCGACGTTCGGACAACCCATGTTCGATTCACGCAGGAAGGAGTTTGAGTTGTACTCGTGGTTGGAAAACAAATTACCCCCGCGGTCAGCCCAGCCGCTGGCAGAAATGGGAACCAGTGCATAGTAGTCTGGGAAGGTGAGGAATGCCGCCTCGCATCGTGGGTTTCGATGCTTGTAGCGACACCATCCAGAAGTCTCCGAACACTTCTGGATAGACGGGCGAGCTATGGGTGAAAAATCGCGTGCTAAGACGCCGATTTAAGTCTCGTACTTGACCTTTAACTTTAAGATTCTATGCATAGACTAAAGAGATTTTCTGAAGAGAAAATACACAGAGATTGAATAATCGTGTAGGTGATTTTGTGATAACCAAAGAAGTTGAGTCGATTATCTTACAAAATCTTAAGAGTATTAACACATTGATAATTGTTTTATGCACGATAAATTGACCACTAACGATGTCGAGTTTTATAGATTTATAGACGGCCGCAACAAAAAGTTTATGTGCAGTGAGAGGTACAAGTAGAATAATCAAGTATATAAGTTTCTGAAGAGTAACTGGGGAGCTGTGTAAATGTACCTTTAAACGTAATAATGACTGCGGCTTCAAGTCAATCACATGTTGAGGACAAGTGTTGTTAACTTTGACGTTGTAGTTTCTGTGTTGTTAATTATCCATGAGTTCGTCACAGGCACAATATATGTTCAAGTTTTAGTTTAGACATGAGCTCTGCCGTTACAAATTGTAACACCGACTTCAAGGGGAAACTACCCCGTTTCAGCACACGACTTACTTATATTTTTTTTTATTTCCAAGGCTAATTTCTGAAACAGATTCGATCGTAGGCGTTACAACTTTTATGATAAGTGTTTATTTTTTTCTTTATAGAAAGCTTCCTTTATCCATGTTTAGATCAGACCTGTTTATTCATTTCAGTTAGGATGTTGGAGTGTCATCACATTATAATCAAGTGGTATCCCAGTAATATAAAGGTTCCCTCCACACGTTGCTTGGCGTATGGTGTTAGTGACAATATTTTTCAGTTACCACTGCACCTTTTTAATCGATGTGGTCGGTATTATCCTAGGCCGCCGTTACTTCTCAAAATAATCTCTGGTACCCATTTTTAAGGACTGGGTAAACCTTGGAGCCTTGCCGGTCCGAAAAAAAATCCACCACTTCTGGTAATCGAACTGGAACCTTTCTAAATTCCAGCATTCCAGAGGAAGATGCTATTCTCTTGACTGATATTGCCTCGTTGTTTAGATGTGCTGCCTGCCTCAGTGAGCATAGTTTTTGTGGGGAGTTGATTTCATCATTAAAGTAGACCCCTTCTTCAATTTATGAAATCTATACTCTCCATTATTGTTATTTCACGTCCAATGTAACGTTTTATAATCAATATAAAATATCACAATTATATAATATATAATTAATATTATAAATCAAATAACAATGTGGATGTGAATCACATAGGCAATAGAACAAAAGACAAGAAAATCACTGGAGGCTGTAGAAATGTGGTTTTAAAAAAAAATGTTGAGAATATTATGAACAGCTAAGACGAGTAATGAAAACGTTATGAAAGAGGCTAAAGCAAAAAGAGAGTTAATTTCCAATATAAGGAAGAAACAATCATTAATTTGTGGCCATGTAATGAGAAGGGAACGGCTGGAATATATTGTGACAACTGGGAAAGTTGATGGACGAAGAGATAGAGGGAAGCAAAGAGAAAGGATACCAGACAGCTTAAAAGAATGGTTTGGCAGAAGGTCAACACCAGAAATGATTAATAGCTGTGGAGATCGAAAGTTGTGGAGAGATATGATCACCTACTCCAGCAGACATGGTACTTGATGATGATGATGATGATGATGATGATGATGATGATGATGATGATGATGATGACGATTATAGCGTTTTATAAGGCCAGAGATTTCTTTTTGTAGTTAAAATAATGTTCGTTTCTTGTTAGCTCCCTTAAAATGTTTTTATTGTTACTGTTTGTGTATCGAGAGTATTTCGTTGATTCTTCTGTAGCATGACATCTCCAAATAAAAAAAAAAAATTAGCACATAGAAAAATATGGAATCACTTTTCTACTTTTGTTGTGGTAGAGGAGGTTGCGTGTTGCGACAGCTACAAGAGATATACTGATATGAGAAACACTATCGTAAGGTTCTCAAGTGCCAGGCAGGCGGAGAATCTTGAATTTAGCTAAACGAGAATTAACAAATTGTACTGTAGTCAAGATGAGGTGCACACATGTCAATAAAATTCATCATGAACATTTTACGTGGCAGCACTCAACCACTTTGCTGCAGGGTTCCAGATCTTTCATTCTGTGCACCTCGACTTTCGATGACATCTATTTTTTTTTCTAATGATATTATGTTTTGTAAATCTTCTTTATCGCCCTTGTTATTTGGAATTGTTATGGACTTCATAATGAAGAAATGCTGCACTGGTAATAAAGGCATCGAATGGATACAAGGAGACCATTTGGAGGACCTAGACTTTGCTGATGACATAGTTCTCATCAGCAGTCAGATAAAAACGATGCAGGAAAACACAAATGAACTATCATCAATAGCCAGCAAAATTGGGCTTGAGGTCAATCATGAAAAGACTAAAGTCATGAAAAGTTTAATTCCAACAAGTGACAAAATATACATGGAAAACAAACCAGTAGAAGAGATCGATCACTTTATCTATCTTGGAAGTCACATTGATCGAGAAGGGGATACGAGCAAAGAAATTAGAATCAGACTGGCTAAGGCAGCAATGTCTTTCAGAAGCCTTGAAAAGTTGTGGAAATCAAAACTCATTAGCACAAACACAAAACTTAGGCTATTCAAATCAAATGTACTATCAACCCTTACGTATGCGTGTGAAAGCTGGAAAACAACAAGAGATATAGAAACAAAGTTGAACGCATTCGAAAATAAATGTCTAAGGAAAATACTTGGTATAGAATGGAACGAATTCAAAACAAACGAGGAAATTAGAGAAATCGCCAATCAACCACTAATATCTTCAGTAATAAAGAAAAGACGATGGTCATACGTTGGACATGTGATGAGAAGAGATAATAATCGAATAGCAAAGCAAGCCCTCATATGGGAAACAACAGGTAAAAGAAAAAGAGGAAGACCCAGGGAGACACTGAGAAGAACATTGATGAGAGAGGCAAGAGCAGCAGGAATCGGCTCCCTCAATGAGATAGAACTGCTTGCACAGAACAGAGACAGATGGCGAGATTTGATAAAATATCTTTAAAAGAAAACTGCTAGAACAAAAATTCATATAGGAGAAGGTGTATCTTGGTCTACGCCCTATGGGCCGGTTACGGCTCGAAAGGTCAATAGAATAGAAATCTTCTTTTCCAAATATATGCCCAGTTAAATGTCTACTTCTACATCTTCTACCTTTAAACTCCCTGTGGAGCATAAGTCTTGAACAAACACTTTCCATGCCTTTCTGCTACTTGCCAATCTTTTAAGATCCTCCCATTTCTTCCTCATCATCTTCATCTCTGCTTCCATCTGTCTTCTCCAAGAATAACTTGGTCTTCCTCTTTGTCTTTTTTCCCTGGGGATTTCAAAAGATTAAATGTTCGCGGTATTATTTCATTTGTAATCACCAAAGTTCTCTCGACAGCTATTTTCCTGCAATATTTAAGAAATAAAAGTATGGAAGAACATTACTGACTTGTGGTGTTGAAGTATTAAATGTATTTGTAAATAATTTATTAGTGTTGTCTTTGTGCGGTATGAGGGGGGTGGGGGGGGGGAAGATGGTAGTGGCAGAATTGTAACGGAAAAAAAGAAAGTGATGAGATGTATAATACTCTCAGTTGGCTGCCGTAGTGTGTGTCCTATCCAGCGCCATCGGCACTAGACTGCATGGAAAGACAATGAATCAAACAGACCATCACCTTAGGTAGAAGAAAACCTGATCTATCTATCTATTGTCCTTTCGAGCCGAAGACGGCACATAGGGCAGAACCATAATCTCAAAAGCAGAAACCTTGCATGCCAAAATGGCACATATTGCAGAGATCACCACTTCTAAAATCTATGGCTCTGTTTCCATAACAATACTTTTTACAATGACAGCTTGTCAAGCCATCGATCAACCTCCTTAGTCGCCTCTTACGACATGCCTGGAAGGTTACAGTGTCACTATTCTCTACTTCCCTCATAATGAAGCCCCGGTAACACACGGGATCGCTGAACGGAAAACTCCAAATCACCCAAATAGCGTGTCGTTTTCAGCTTTGGGAGATGTGATGTTAACCTATCCACAACCGCCCCTGATCGCAAAGATGAAAACATCACGCTAGTTGGTGGTTTTCCGGGATTTACCTTTCAGTCCTCAGGCTTACTTCTATAGATGGCGATGGCTGAACACAATCTCCACCAGACAACATCCCTCAGAGAACATTAATACTCAGAGAACATTAATACTCAGAGAGCATTAATACTCAGAGAACATTAATACTCAGAGAACATTAATACTCAGTGAACATTAAAACTCAGAGAGCATTAATACTCAGAGAACATTAATACTCAGAGAACATTAAAACTCAGAGAACATTAATACTCAGAGAACATTAATACTCAGAGAACATTAAAACTCAGAGAACATTAATACTCAGAGAACATTAATACTCAGAGAACATTAATACTCAGAGAACATTAAAACTCAGAGAACATTAATACTCAGAGAACATGAATACTCAGAGAACATGAATACTCAGAGAACATTAACACTCCAAAAAAAAAACAGATTAAAAGGTCAGGGGATAAAGAAAGTGGAGGAGATAGACACAGATAGCTAGAGATCTTTAAGAAATCCGACATCACGTGACAAATCACATAACTCTGACCTAAACATTCCATTCTACTCTTGACGCTGCAAGATAACAAAATGGATGACAAACGACAAAATAAATATGTATTTCTGTACATGTATGCGTGTACGATTGCTTAGGCTTAGTATATCTGTTTACTGATTCTTGAGAATCAACCTCTCCACTCTCAGGACAGACCCACAGACTTTAGTGCTGATAACTTCTGTAGCCTGCGAATTACACACATACTTGATAAGGTTATACAGCGGCAACTTACTCTAGGCAGCAATGGGTTATATATTATCTTTTGCCTAGCCCAGCTTGGTATCTCCAGCGACTTTTTTCATGAATTTAACTGTTTCCTATTTTTTTATGAATTTAACTGTTTCTTATTTTTTAATGAATTTAACTGTTTCCTATTTTTTAATGAATTTAACTGTTTCCTATTTTTTAATGAATTTAACTGTTTCCTATTTTTTCCACCTGCAGCCGTGTGCCCAGGTTTCCGTCTCCATAGAGGTAATTATTCCCCGACTTCAGGGGTGCTCTCATTTTTTCCCCGAGAGTTTTGACGTTTTTTTCTTCTTCTACCTTTCAGATCCCTCTGGAGCATAGGTATTCAAGAAACACTTTCCATGTCGTTCTGTTTCTTGCCATTCTTTTAAGATCATTCCATGTATTCCCATCATCTTCACCTCTGCTTCTATCTGTCTTCTTCAAGGATTCCTTGGTCTTCCTCTTTGTCTTTTCCCCTGGGAATTAAAAAAAGGCCTGTTGTATAATACTCTCAGTTGGCTGCCGTAGTGTGTGTCCTATCCAGCGCCATCGTCTTCGCTGTATGTCTTTATCCACTGGTATTTGACTGGTACATTTCCATAATTCTATGTTAGTGATTTTGTCCTGCCATTTTGACGTTTTGGGTAGATTTTATTTTTATCAATTGTGTTCGGGCAGTGGTCATTGTTGGCCAACTCATTTCGATTTCCAAAAACAGTGGATCTTACAACCCAGACACCAGTGGAGAGGTCAAGCCACGAGGAAACCACGGATTGAGGGTCAAGCCACAAAGAATCCACGGACTGAGGGTCAAGCCACGAAGAAACCACGGATTGAGGGTCAAGCTACGAAGAGATCACGGAGTGAGGGTCAAGCCACGAAGAAACCACGGACTGAGGGTCAAGCCACGAAGAGATAACGGAGTGAGGGTCAAGCCACGAAGAAACCACGGATTAAGGGTCAAGCCACGAAGAGATCACGGAGTGAGGGTCAAGCCACGAAGAAATCACGGAGTGAGGGTCAAGCCACGAAAAAACCACGGATTAAGGGTCAAGCCACGAAGAGATCACGGAGTGAGGGTCAAGCCACGAAGAAATCACGGATTGAGGGTCAAGCCACGAAGAGATCACGGAGTGAGGGTCAAGCCACGAAGAAACCATGGATTGAGGGTCAAGCCACGAAGAAACCTTGATTGAAGGTCAAGCCACGAAGAAACAACGGATTGAGGGTCAATCCATATATTAATATCCACTGCTGTTTTCTTTTCAATTTATACTTCAAATTTTTTTAAGAAGCCACGAAGAAACCACGGATTCTATTTTTGACAAATGTTCTCCGACTGTGGTGGGGATCGAACATGAGACCTTTTAGTCCAGAGGTCGACGTTTAACTTCTAGAGCATCCACCCGCGGCGCCCCCCCCCCCCCCCCCCTTTTTCCGCCTTCACACACACACGCACACAACTCCCGCGTTGTTTATATTTGATTAAAATAGTCTATACAACACCAGAAAACGATAAACTATACATTTTCTATATATTTTTTCATAAGAACTGACCTTCAGAAATGTCACAGCGTAATTAGATTGCGAGAACATTCTCATGTTTTTTTTTTTTTTTTTCTGCGAAACGTTACAGGTTTCAGGTTTGAAGCGTTTGCTGTAAATTAGAGCATTAAAACGAGCAGAGAAAATCGAATTCAGGATATCACACACATCATAATTAGTTGATGGAAAGAATTAGACTGTCATAAGACCAGCTGTTGTGAAACTCATTTCGTCTGTAGCTAGTTCCTAAAAGTGGAGCCAACCCTTGATTAGAGAGAAGCCGTAGATTAAGCGCTGCATAATAAATGACCACAGTTAATATTATTCGCTTTATTTTATCATGTTAGAAATACCAGAATTAATTCGAATTTTGAGTACTCTTTGTGATTATAATGCAAAAGATGAGAGAGATAAAGGCACAGATAATTGGAGTCCTTGCAAATGTTCATGAAATGTGAAAGACATAAAGATAATCTATACGGACAGGTGTAATCCATCCAGACAAAGAGGCAAACTTACAACTTTTAGCACCTTAAAGAAGAAACAAGATTAATAAGAAAACCCAATATATATTGCATATGGCCACAGGATGGTGTAGACCAGTGGTGGCCAACTTGAGGTTGCCCGAGGGCCGGATTAAAGCCAAGGCCAAGACCCGCGGGCCACACTTAAGAATATCGTCAAAAATGACAGTAGGGACCTATGCGATATAGTAATATATAAATAATGCTTGCACTTTGACTACATATTTGATTTGTAACAAATCCATTAATTATTCATTTTAAAATTACCTTTAATGTCTCAGTGCGACGATTGTGACTTGCCACAGCTTTCCACCAGAGATTTGATGTCCACTTCCATTTTTGACGTGGCGATTCGGAGAGTATGGGACAATGTCGAATCGGTCATTCTGTTCCTGGTCTTAGATTTAATTAACTTCATGGAAGAGAATGTTGTCTCGCAGAGATATGTGCTGCCGAATATAGAGCACATCTTTAGTGCCCATTTTCTCAGACACGGGTAACGTTCATTTGGTAGCAATTTCCAGAAGTCATCTCCTAATGCCTTTACAGTACTGAGGAAGGGGTCACACTGAAGGTCACACAACTCTAGTTGAAGATCTGATGGCTGGCACTCCATTGTGCACTTAATTGGGTTATTAAAAAGTTCCGTTTGCGGACGAAACATTTCAAAATCTTGAAATCGTCGATCAAATTCACAAATCAAATGTTCAATGTCAGCTGCGTACTTACTGAAGTTTGCACTTTCTATCTCTGACAACAACTGCTTACAACTTGAAAAATGGAACAGATCATTTTTTTTGCAAAGAAAGTCTAAATAGATTCAGCTTCTTTTTAAAACCATCAACATATCCCATCAATTGAAAAATGGTTTGCTTTTCCCCTTGTAGCTGCAAATTCAATATGTTCAAATGTTGTGTGATGTCTGTGAGATATGCCAGCTAATGAAGGAAATTAATGTCTTTGAGTGCATGTTGAAGATCAATGGAGCATGGTAAGTTCTCTCGCAGGAAGTCATAAATGTCATTCTTCAGTTCAAAAAATATTATTAAACATTTCCCTCGACTAAGCCATCTTACTTCTGAATAAAGCAGGAGATCACCGTAGCTAGAATCTACTTCCTCTAAAAATGATAAAAACTTCCTGTGATTTAAAGACTGGTGTCCTCCTCTTATCAAATTTGTTATTTTCACAACAGTAGCCATGGTGTCTTTTAGATTTATGGACTTTGCACAAAGGGCCTCTTGATGAATTATGCAATGCAATGTAGGTACGTTAATTTTGTTTTGCTTTAGAAGTCCAACAAAACCAGTATTTGAACCAATAAAAGCTTTGCAACCATCAGTACACACTGCAGACAACTTTACAAAACCACCTACTTCATCTACGGCACTATGAACTGCAGAAAATATGTCTGTCCCTCTACAAGTGTCATGCAAAGAGCAAACTTTCAACAATTCTTCAATAACAGTAAAATCCTCCTGGATAACTTTAACAAAAATAAGAAGCTGGCAAGTGTCAGTGATGTCAGTACTTTCATCAATCGCGAGCGAAAAATATGAGCAGTTTTCAATACAAGATTTTAAACTTTGAGACAGTTGCAGACTGATGTCTTCTGTTCTTCTGGCTACAGTTTGTTTTGAAAGAGGCACAGATTCAAATTCTTTGGCTATTTTTTCTTGACCGAATGCCTTTGCCATTTGAATCGCACATTTCTTCACAAAATTTCCGCCAGTAAAGGGTTTTTTAGATTTTGCAAGCTCATAGGTAACTGTATATGATGCAATGATCGATGACTCTTTAATTTTATTGCCCTTTGTATACATACTTTGCTGTTGATTCAACTTTGTCTTCAGCTGTTCAACCAAAAGCTTCCTAGCTTCAATGCTATGTTTCTCATACATGTTTTGATGATGTGTGGCATAGTGCCGTTTTAAATTATATTCCTTCAAAACGGCTAACACTTGAACGCAAATTAAGCACTGAGGTTTACTATCCTTATTGAAGATGAACAAATAATCTAATTCCCATTCAGGTTTAAATATGCGATTTTCACAATCAACTTTTCTACGTTTTAACATGATTTAATACAAAATCTCACATCAAAGTTAAAAGTCACAGAATGTTGGTCCACTATCGAAAATAAGTCCAGATTTGACAGTTATACACAGACTTGTGTTTGACAATGAAATCAAAAGATTGTGACCAAATAAACACGTTGCAGTCATTTTATGGACAAGACAAGACGATGGGATCAAAGGGAATGAAGGCGAACAGTGAAACATTTTGAATGTAACTTCAAAGACAGAATTAGAGCTACGAAGTCCCCTCACCCCTGTCCCTCCCAACCTGACGCTATCACCGCACTGACAATAAAGCAACTTTGCGGTACCAACTCGAAGCAAAGACTTTGAATATTGTCGGCACCATTAGTTGTGCAATGTGTGTGTGTGTGTGTGTGTGTGTGTGTGTGTGTGTGTGTGTGTGTGTGTGTGTGTGTGTGTGTGTGTGTGTGTGTGTGTGTGTGTGTGTGTGTGTGTGTGTGTGTGTGTGTGTGTGTGTGTGTGTGTGTGTGTGTGTGTGTGTGTGTGTGTGTGTGTGTTATTTGAAATTATGTTGCCAATCTAGGTTTTGCGAGAAATTGACAGAGATTTTCAAATTGTGTATTCTTGAACGATAGAAGAGTTAACTCCGACACGGATTAAAACCAGGAGAAATCCGCTATTAGGGGTAACAAATGAAGTAAGTCCGTGGAGCTTCGCGGGCTAATAAAACTAGGCTGGCGGGCCGGATCCGGCCCGCGGGCCGCCATTTGGCCACCCCTGGGTAGACAATCAAGAGGTGGCAACGTCAGAAAAAGTTTGTGGTTTTATATATATATATATATATATATATATATATATATATATAGGGCAGCCGCGATAGCTCAGTGGTTAGTGAACTGGACTACAAAGGACAAGATGTAGAGTTCTATACCAATCGACGGCTTCCGGGTTCACCCAGCCTTAAATGTCTTTTTTATCATGTGCTGAAGGTCTGTAAAATGTATGGTCACTAACACCATATTCCCTATACGCCACTTGGCGTGACGGGGCTTTTTACTATACTTTTATATATATATATATATATATATATATATATATATATATATATATATATATAAAATACAATAAATAAACACATATTTATTATATTTTTACATTATATGTGTGTATAGGCATAGTTGTATTAGTTTGGTTTGCTTGCCAAGTCATTGTTAAATTGTGTTTATAGTAAGCACTTTTACTACGTGGCAAAATATTAATATCCACTGCTGTTTTCTTTTCAATTTATACTTCAAATTTTTTAACGTTATTAACATTAGATATGTAACCTTTAATTTGCTGGCTAATATATTTATGCTCTTTGGTTCTTTGGTTATGGAAGGACCCGGTATTACTGCAAAGGAATTAAAATCTATAATTGCTCAACCGCCCGTGCCAGTGGAATCATCCGAATTACTATCTCATCTCCCAAACAAAGAAAGGTAGCTGTAGTCCCCATTATAGCAGTCTCAGCACACGCCAAAAGACATAAGGCGAAACCGCACAGAAAATTTATGCTCTTTTTTTAAAATTAATAGTATCTTTATTGTGACTAGATTGTCAGTTATTTACCTTTTTTTAATTGGGGTGTGTGTGTGTGTGTGTGTGTGTGTGTGTGTGTGTGTGTGTGTGTGTGTGTGTGTGTGTGTGTGTGTGTGTGTGTGTGTGTGTGTGGGTGGGAAAAAAAGGGAGGGGGGGGGGTTGAGGGAATATATTGAACTGTTTAGTCTGTATCACTCAACTTTGTTAGTTCTCTATTTCTTGATGTTCGTATATAAACATGTTCAAAGCTATAAGCATTTGTCATTAGATGTGGTCGGGCAGACAGGTTACTATTCACATTCATTCGATATTTATGTACAATCCACACAGGTATTTTGCTTCAGCTCAGCCCGGAGATTGCCCTTGAAGAAACGCCAGAATCAAAGCACAGCTAACGCCATTTCTAATAAAAGTTCAAGATGCCAGATAATATGTACATAAAGTCGTAGAAACATGCAGTTACACTGTGCTTCAACATTTGGACGTGCGGTAACTGTTTTTTTTCCTGTTATTATTACCTTCTCAAGTCAGTGAACGAGACAACAATCCTCTTCTCTCAGCTGTGGATGGAGAAACAAGTGGATTGAAACTTCATTCATTGTATCGACAATACAAATCTATTGTCACATACACAAATCTGTTATGGATAAACTTACTCATTTGTACATTATATTTACGTGACTTGTACATTAGGCTCAAGAACAATATGAGAAATTAGCACTACCGGGATGAAATAGATTAGAGGAAAGACATGAAACTGAGAGATAAGATCGGAAATTAGTTATTGGGGGAAAAGCCTAGATTAATTCCTGTCTTCCTGTCATCATCATCATGTGTCATACCGGTTGGCGTAGGTGATCATGTCCCTCCACAATCTTCTATCTACAGTGCATCGTATCAGTTCTGTTGTTGACTGTTTTCCATGCCATGACACCAAGCTATCCAGTATTTTCTCTCTTTGTCGCCCGCGATCTCTCTTTCCTTTTATTTTGCCAGTTGTAACCAAGTATTCCAACTTTCCTCTTTTCATGATGTGCCCGAAAAATGTTGATTGCTTCTTTCTGATGTTTTTTAAGAGCTCCCTTTTTGTGTTGGCTTCTTTGAGAACTTCCTCATTGGTCTTTTTCTGTCCAGGGAACTTTCAACATTCTTCTGAGAAATCCCATCTCTGTGGCCTCTAATCGTCTTTTCATTTGTTTGTCTGCTGTCCATGATTCGCTTCCATAGGTCAGAATTGGTTCTATATAGCACCGATGAACTCTCTTTCTCATTTTTATTGACATAGATTTGTTGCATAAGATATTTTTCATTTTCATTCCTGTCATAGAATATATAAAGAAACAACAGATACAATGGTTTGGCCACAAACTAACTCTTTTTTTTATTAGTTCACCAACTGACTCTTGTCTTGCCTCACTAACTGACTGTCCTCCGTCTTAATTAGTCAACCAACTAACTCTCTTGTCTCGATTAGTCCATCAATTAGACTCTTGTATCGATTAGTCCATCAAATGGCTCATGTCTCGATTAGTCCATCAATTAGGCTCTTGTCTCGATTAGTCCATCAAGTGGCTCTTGTCTTGATTAGTCCATCAATTGGCTCTTGTCTTGATTAGTCCATCAATTGGCTCTTGTCTCGATTAGTCCATCAATTGGCTCTTGTCCTGATTGGTCCATCAATTGGCTCTTGTCTCAATTAATCCAGCAATTGGCTCTTGTCTCAATTAGTCCATCAATTGGCTCTTGTCTTGATTAGTCCATCAATTGGCTCTTGTCTTGATTAGTCCATCAATTGGCTCTTGTCTTGATTGGTCCACCAACAAACTCTTGTCTTGATTAGTTCATCAAATCACTCTTGTCTTAATTAGTCCATCAGCTCATTATTTTTTTAATTAGTCCATCAACTCACTCTTGTCTTAATTAATCCACCAACTCATTATTTAATTAGTCCATCTACTCATTCTTGTTTGAATTAGTCCATCAAGTCTCTTAATTAGTCCACTAACTGACTCTTGCCTTAATTAGTTCACCAACTGACTCTTGTCTTAATTAGTCCATCATCTGACTCTTGTCCCGATTAGTTTACCAAGTAACTTTTGTCACGATTAGTCCATCAATTGGCTCTTATCTTGATTAGTCCATCAATTGGCTCTTGTCTTGATTTGTCCATCAATTGGCTCTTGTCTTGATTAGTCCATCAATTGGCTCTTGTCTTGATTGGTCCACCAACAAACTCTTGTTTTGATTAGTTCATCAACTCATTCTTGTCTGAATTAGTCCATCAACTCGTTATTTTCTTAATTAGTCCATCAACTCATTCTTGTCTTAATTAGTCCATCAACTCGTTATTTTCTTAATTAGTCCATCAACTCGTTATTTTCTTAATTAGTCCATCAACTCGTTATTTTCTTAATTAGTCCATCAACTCGTTATTTTCTTAATTAGTCCATCAACTCACTCTTGTCTTAATTAGTCCATCAACTCATTCTTGTTTGAATTAGTCCATCAACTCATTCTTGTTTGAATTAGTCCATCAACTCATTCTTGTTTGAATTAGTCCATCAACTCATTCTTGTTTGAATTAGTCCATCAACTCTCTTAATTAGTTCACCAATTGACTCCTGTTTTAATTAGTCCACCAACTGACTCTTGTCTTCATTAGTTCACCAACTGACTCTTGTCTTAATTAGTCCATCATCTGACTCTTGTCTCGATTAGTTTACCAAGCAACTCTTGTCTCGATTAGTTTACCAAGCAACTCTTGTCTCGATTAGTTTACCAAGTAACTCTTGTCTCGATTAGTTTACCAAGCAACTCTTGTCTTGATTAGTTTACCAAGCAACTCTTGTCTTGATTAGTTCACCAAATGACTCATGTCTTGGTTAGTTCCAAAACTGACTCTTTTAATTAGTCCACCAACTGACTCTCGTCTCGACATGTTCACCCATCGACATCACATGAACCAGTATGAGCTGACAACCGTCATCTACTATACATCTCCCATTTCATTAATCTACCAGAAAATCTCTGAAAATCTGGCTTTATAAAGTGACTAACGAATCGGACACTAACATCAGGAAATATTAATCTTCATAATGTGTCATCATGCAGAAAATTAATTAATCAGTGGGGCATTTCAAGCTCAGGTACGGCCTATTCAAAAGAAAGGCTTTCATCCCAATGTCCCCAGTGTCCTGTTGTGTTTTTGATGATTTAAAAATGTAAAAAAAAGTCAATAGAGATAGTTCATCGTCGGCTACAATTATTTGTTTAATTACGTTCATTTAATTTTGTTTCTCCGTACTTTCTTTTTCTGCAGTTTGTTTCTTCTGGTATAATTTAGTAACGAAAATATTGCATTAATATTATTTGAGTCGTTGCTGTTTTTTTTACAAACACGATTGGATCATGCTACGACGAGGCGTTGACTTGCATGGCATGTTAAAATGCTTTCGCTTTTATCAAACGTGGCTAAACTAAACTTCTGGACTTTGATGGTTAGCATGCTAAGAAATCAGTGCTTATGACTAAATGTAAATATTTATTCTGCTGCTTTAAAGAAGTAAAACATAATAGTCAGAAATATAATTTGGAGCAGCAGAATATTTTTGTCTTGAACTAATTACATAAATACGGTATTTGGACATTGCTACAAGTTGACATTTTCGCCTCCAATTCTACAACACCCAATTATAATTACGCTTGAAATGATTGAGCTTTTTTTCTACGTTAACCGCTCAACATATAACAGCTGAGCTCGAGTACCTAGCCTTATAAGAGACAGGTGATAAAACGTAGATCACTTGTTCAAGTTTAGCACATAAAACAGCCACTAGTAATTAAGTTAAATATAACAAGAAGTTTCTGCTCGAAATAAGATTTTTTTTTTTTTTTTTAAAGTAGAATTACTACCAACATTGAAATAATAATAAAACACACATTTTCTTAATTTGCCTTAAAGACCAAAGCTGATGCTACGGAATTCGTGCACTATGTTCAGCACTTCCTAAATAACGAGCAAATAAGTCGGAATGCGAATTGGTACTCTGATTTTTAAATATAATGACTGTATTCACTAAAAAAATCTGAGGTGGTTAGAATCTTAGGTGGAGAATCAAAGGCAATAAAAACAATGAAAAAGGGAAAAGCAGCAGGACCTGACAACATACAGATAGAGATGATACAAACACTAGAAGATTTTGGCATTGAAGTGATTACAGACATATGCAACGACATATACCACACAGGATACATACCAAATGAACTAAAAACATCAACTTTCATTGCATTGCCTAAAAAGAATGGTGCAGTTGAATGTAGTGACTTTAGAACAATAAGCCTAATGAGTCATGTTACAAAAATCTCGCTAAAAGTTATACAAGGAAGGATTCAGAATGAAATCAATACTGTATTAGATGAGCAGCAATTTGGATTTAGGAAAAATAGCGGGACAAAAGAAACCATATTTTGCATGAGAACATTAATCGAAAAGTACACAGAAGTAAACAAACCAATATATGCCTGCTTCATAGACTACACCAAAGCTTTTGAATAAACAAGTACACCACAAACAACTTATAGAATGCCTAAAAGAGATACACCTAGATGACATGGACATACAACTAATATGTAATCTATACTGGGAGCAAACAGCAATAATTAAATATAACAAAGAGAACTCTACACCCATTGATATAAAAAGAGGAGTAAGACAGGGATACATCCTATCACCAAGCTTGTTCAATCTAAACACTGAGCAAATCTTTAAAAACATCCCAGAGATGTCAGGCCTACAAATTAATGGAAAGATGATCAATAACCTAAGATATGCTGACGATACTGTACTACTAGCAGAAAATCCTAAAGATCTACAGCAATTACTTAATGAAATAAACATGATAAGCAAAAAATATGGACTAGATATGAATATCCAAAAGACTAAAACTATGATCATAAACAAAAGAAATACTCAAAACCCACAAATGGATATCAAAATTGAAGGAATATACCTGGAGACAGATCAGAACTACAACTACCTTGGACATACTATAACCAGTGATGGAATATGTACAACTGAAATAAACAAAAGAATAGGAATGGCAAAAAGTAATTTTAATGCCATGAAGAACATACTAACATAAAAACAAATAACACCAGGGCTAAAACTAAGAATAGCAAAATGTTACATCTTCTCAATATTCATATATGGTGCAGAAACATGGACATTAGACAAGAAAACAGAACAGAGAATTGAAGCCTTTGAAATGTGGATATATAAAAGAATAGGTAGAATTGGATGGAAAGAAAAGAAAACAAACGACAAAGTCTTAAAACAACTAAAAATGAAAAGAGAACTACTAAACACAATTCAAACAAGACAAATGCGATTTTTGGGGCATGTTAAAAGACACAACAGCCTACTAAAAGTAATCCTGGAGGGGAAAATACAAGGTAAAAGAGGCAGAGGCAGACCAAGACTAACATGGACGAGTAACATCAAAAGATGGACAAATCAGTATATGACAACCTGCACCATCAAAGCAAGAGACAGAGCAGAATGGCGCTCCATGGCAGCCAACCTTCGTTGCGGAGACGGCACTCGCTGATGATGATTCACTAAAATAAATACAAAAAAGTACCAGTGTTCAGTAGGAAAGCCACAAGTGTAAAAGCATATCACACTAAATGAGATACATAAGTACTGCTGCAAACAAAACGAGAAAGGAGAGAGTAGTATAAAAATAAAACAAAGCAGAGACAATTCAAGTAAATTATTATATCGAGCATCTGATAACTAAATGTTGTGGACATCTAAACAAAAAATGAAACAAACTCAACCTGCATCACGAGCAAAAAAAAAAAAAAGTAAAGTACCCACGTCACGCCAAGTGGCGTATTTGGAATATGGTGTTAGTGACCATAGTGAAGGTCGGTAATACGCCCGTGGCGTTTTACTTTCCCATAAAAAATCCGGTACCCATTTAAGGCAGGGTGAACTCGGAAGCCGTCAGTCAGGATCGAACCCTATCTCTTGTCCTTTGTAGACCAGTTTACTAACCACTGAGCTATCTCAGCACCGCACCACATGCATAATTTATTCAAATATAAGGCTACACGGGGAAATTATGGCGTAATTGACGGTTGATAGATGGGATGAGAAAGTGACGAACCAAGTTCAAGATAGCTACACCTCAAACTACACAACTACCGAGCTACACCTCAAACTACACAACTACCGAGCTACACCTCAAACTACACAACTACCGAGCTACACCTCAAACTACACAACTACCGAGCTACACCTCAAACTACACAACTACCGAGCTACACCTCAAACGACACAACTACCGAGCTACACCTCAAACTACACAACTACCGAGCTACACCTCAAACTACACAACTACCGAGCTACACCTCAAACGACACAACTACCGAGCTACACCTCAAACTACACAACTACCGAGCTACACCTCAAACGACACAACTACCGAGCTACACCTCAAACTACACAACTACCGAGCTACATCTCAAACTACACAACTACCGAGCTACACCTCAAACGACACAACTACCGAGCTACACCTCAAACTACACAACTACCGAGCTACACCTCAAACGACACAACTACCGAGCTACACCTCAAACTACACAACTACCGAGCTACACCTCAAACGACACAACTACCGAGCTACACCTCAAACTACACAACTACCGAGCTACACCTCAAACTACACAACTACCGAGCTACACCTCAAACTACACAACTACCGAGCTACACCTCAAACTACACAACTACCGAGCTACACCTCAAACTACACAACTACCGAGCTACACCTCAAACTACACAACTACCGAGCTACACCTCAAACGACACAACTACCGAGCTACACCTCAAACTACACAACTACCGAGCTACACCTCAAACTACACAACTACCGAGCTACACCTCAAACTACACAACTACCGAGCTACACCTCAAACTACACAACTACCGAGCTACACCTCAAACTACACAACTACCGAGCTACACCTCAAACGACACAACTACCGAGCTACACCTCAAACTACACAACTACCGAGCTACACCTCAAACTACACAACTACCGAGCTACACCTCAAACTACACAACTACCGAGCTACACCTCAAACTACACAACTACCGAGCTACACCTCAAACGACACAACTACCGAGCTACACCTCAAACTACACAACTACCGAGCTACACCTCAAACTATTTAACTACCGAGCTACACCTCACCTCAAACTACACAACTACCGAGCTACACCTCAAACTACACAACTACCGAGCTACACCTCAAACTACACAACTACCGAGCTACACCTCAAACTACACAACTACCGAGCTACACCTCAAACTACACAACTACCGAGCTACACCTCAAACTACACAACTACCGAGCTACACCTCAAACTACACAACTACCGAGCTACACCTCAAACTACACAACTACCGAGCTACACCTCAAACTACACAACTACCGAGCTACACCTCAAACTACACAACTACCGAGCTACACCTCAAACTACACAACTACCGAGCTACACCTCAAACGACACAACTACCGAGCTACACGGTAGTCCTCTCTGCAATAATTCCTTGTATAGGCTATAGGGCACAAGGAAAAATGTCATGGAGCCTGAAACAAACATATACTGAAGATATTAGCACATAAAAGACAGAGGTCACGGTCATTAGTAGAAATCAGAAAACAGATGCAGATTTGGTACTGAGAACAAAGAGCTGAAATAATGAAACGAATGTCATTATTTGGGCTGCCATTACCACACCGGTGATCAATGTATCACTTTCGCACGGGTAATCAATTACCCACCTCTCTCCCATTTTTCCCTACCCTCCCCTTTCCTCCTTTCATTACCTCTCCCTTCCGATTTCCCCCTCCTCTCCACCCCTCTTCTTCTGCTTTGGCCTCTTACACCTGGGCGTGATTTCCTCAGGCTATACTCAGGGTCTACACTCTATAAATGTGTAGGTACGTTGGCAACCATCTACACGAGTCATGATCCCTCTTTACCATCTTATATTTATAATATTTACACTCTTTATCAATAAGTATTTTGCTATATTCTTCTCTTCCACTGTATATTTCATTACTACTTTACTCTATTTTTCTTGTTATTCCATTTCCACATATCTTCTATTATTCCATTTCCACATATCTTCTATTATTCCATTTCCACATATCTTCTATTATTCCATTTCCACATATCTTCTATTATTCCATTTCCACATATCTTCTATTATTCCATTTCCACATATCTTCTATTATTCCATTTCCACATATCTTCTATTATTCCATTTCCACATATCTTCTATTATTCCATTTCCACATATCTTCTATTATTCCATTTCCACATATCTTCTATTATTCCATTTCCACATATCTTCTATTATTCTATTTCCACATATCTTCTATTATTCCATTTCCACATATCTTCTATTATTCCTTTTCCACATATCTTCTATTATTCCATTTCCACATATCTTCTATTATTCCATTTCCACATATCTTCTATTATTCTATTTCCTTCAGACACACTTCCACACTACTCCTCCGCGTAGATCGCACCCCGTGTTTATATCCAGTCTTCCATTATCCCCGATTATGCCGTATTTATCCCTTTTTATTCCTGAGGCACGTCTGACTGTGTTTCCTCATGTTTTCATTGACCTGGTATACACTTCACTATCTCAACCGATACCAGTCTAATTCTCGGTACCTATCACCTACAACGTCTATCTTTCTTCTCGTCTAATCACGTGACTGGTTTTTTTTTATTCCTCCCCCTTTCACCACGTCCACATTTGACTTGTGATTGATTTAGTTATCCACACTCTAGGAGCTTCTGGACCAAGTCTAGGCTAAGTTTCATCACATCTCCATTTGACTTATAGTCATCCACACTCTGGGAGCTTCTGGACCGAGTCTAAGCTAAGTTTCATTTCTCATCACATCTCCATTTGACTTATAGTCATCCACACTCTGGGAGCTTCTGGACCAAGTCTAAGCTAAGTTTCATCACATCTCTATTTGACTTATAGTCATCCACACTCTAGGAGCTTCTGGACCGAGTCTAAGCTAAGTCTCATCACATCTCCATTTGACTTATAGTCATCCACACTCTAGGGAGCTTCTGGACCAAGTCTAAGCTAAGTTTCATTTCTCATCACATCTCCATTTGACTTATAGTCATCCACACTCTAGGAGCTTCTGGACCGAGTCTAAGCTAAGTCTCATCACATCTCCATTTGACTTATAGTCATCCACACTCTAGGAGCTTCTGGACCGAGTCTAAGCTAAGTTTCATTTCTCATCACATCTCCATTTGACTTATAGTCATCCACACTCTGGGAGCTTTTGGACCGAGTCTAAGGTAAGTTTCATTTCTCATCACATCTCCATTTGACTTATAGTCATCCACACTCTGGTAGCTTCTGGACCGAGTCTAAGCTAAGTTTCATCACATCTCTATTTGACTTATAGTCATCCACACTCTAGGAGCTTCTGGACCGAGTCTAAGCTAAGTCTCATCACATCTCCATTTGACTTATAGTCATCCACACTCTAAGAGCTTCTGGACCGAGTCTAAGCTAAGTTTCATTTCTCATCACATCTCCATTTGACTTATAGTCATCCACACTCTAGGAGCTTCTGGACCAAGTCTAAGCTAAGTTTCATTTCTCATCACATCTCCATTTGACTTATAGTCATCCACACTCTGGGAGCTTCTGGACCGAGTCTAAGCTAAGTTTCATTTCTCATCACATCTCCATTTGACTTATAGTCATCCACACTCTGGGAGCTTCTGGACCGAGTCTAAGCTAAGTTTCATCACATCTCTATTTGACTTATAGTCATCCACACTCTGGGAGCTTCTGGACCGAGTCTAAGCTAAGTTTCATCACATCTCCATTTGACTTATAGTCATCCACACTCTGGGAGCTTCTGGACCGAGTCTAAGCTAAGTTTCATTTCTCATCACATCTCCATTTGACTTATAGTCATCCACACTCTAGGAGCTTCTGGACCGAGTCTAAGCTAAGTTTCATTTCTCATCACATCTCCATTTGACTTATAGTCATCCACACTCTGGGAGCTTCTGGACCGAGTCTAAGCTAAGTTTCATTTCTCATCACATCTCCATTTGACTTATAGTCATCTACACTCTAGGAGCTTCTGGACCGAGTCTAAGCTAAGTTTCATTTCTCATCACATCTCCATTTGACTTATAGTCATCAGCTCACTCTGGGAGCTTCTGGACCAAGTCTAAGCTAAGTCTCATCACATCCACATTTGATTTATAATCATCTACTTTCTATGAACATTTGGACCGATTCTAAGCTAAATCTCATTTCTCATCACATTCACATTTGACTTATAGTCATCCACACTCTGAGAGCTTATGGACCGAGTCTAAGCTAAGTCTAAATTTCTCATCACATCCACATTTGACTTATAATCATCTATACTCTATGAACATTTGGACCGAGTCTAAGCTAGGTCTCTTTTCTTATCACATCCACGTTTGACTTATAGTCATCCACACTCGATATTTCATTAACAGTTATGGTGGTCTGTTTCAGAACCAGCCACGCAGTTATGGCTATGCTCTTCACTAAAATGGTGACTATATTCAACGAGTTTCTGACTATTATCAATTCACTACGTGTAGGTTCTGCAGAGTTTTGAAACTATAATATTATTTCAGCAGAACAAAGAAAACGCTGGTGAAATCTGCTGAAACACAACTACCACGAAAGGTTGCACTAAGATTTGTTTTTAAAGCCAAAGTAGGGAAATATTGTGGCTAACTCGGCACAACGAAATCCTGGCTAACAGCTAATAAATACATTATAAACAGACCTAAACGAGGTGAAAATGTTACTTTACCAGCACTGCTGGATACGTGCGGCCATCCACAGGGCTGGAGAATTAGTTCAAACTAAGATGGTTGGTTGGCTTTGTCAGAATCTCCAAGTTAGAAAATAAACCACGGGATTACATACTAGATATTTGACTGCTAGAACTGTCAGACCATCAAGATTGGCTAGCAAGCATTCGGCACCCGATTTATTTATTTATTTATTTATTTTAAAGCCAAACATTGAGCTCTCACGCTTCTTAACGAGTGCCAAGATAACAATTATGCCCGAGCGATTAAACATAAAAAATAATATGAACAAAGAAAATGAAGTGAGTTTTCTTAAACATACGGTTTTTTTTTTCTTTGGTAACATTTATCTTTTAAAAAGAATTTTGTGAGGATTCCAGGATTACACTTGAACTTGTGTTTTAGCAAGAAAGTAAATGTTTGAAAACAGTTTAAAACGTGAAGCGAGAAGACGATTAACACTCGTCAAGGTTGTTTTCAGTTCAGGTGTATTAACGAAGGTAGAGGCAAAAACGTAGACATATTAAGTGAGGTTTCGCGTTCTGGAAGTTTCTTACAATATGCTCACAGATATATGCTGATAGTTAATCTTTCTTCTATCTCTAGATGACATGCATTTCTTGCAGTTCATGCTAAGATAAATCTTTATAACTTTTCAATTTGCAATATAATGTATCTATCTACTGAAAGATATTCCTTAGATATATACTTTTGTACTATAATTACATGCATATATGTCTTTTAAGTAAAATATTTATAAGAGCATGAATCTGTACTTGTAAACAGATAAAATACCGATGCTTACACATTTTTTTTACTACACGGACATACGTTTCTGACATCCCGTGTGCTGATATATTTCTTACTCACTAACAGTTAGCCTTATAATTCACAATCTATTTCATCTATTTATTTTCATAGAGAAAGAAACTGATTTTAAAATAATTAAAGCAGAGTTTTGTAAATACGTAGTTATAACTATTGTTTAGTTTAAAACATATACAATTATCAGTAAGATTATTTATGACGTTTTGTTAAGATGAATGTAAGATTAATATATGATATTTTATGTTTTCACAGGTTCATTAAATCACAGACAGGCTAGGCAAGACAAGAGCAATAAAGGGTTACAATTCTAGTATTTTGTAAATGTCTTTAGTCGGGTGTCTATTTTTGGCACAGTAGCTCATAAGAGTGTGGTATCTATGCGTATATAAGCTATGGACATAAGAGTGTGGTATCTATGCGTATATAAGCTATGGACATAAGAGTGTGGTATCTATGCGTATATAAGCTATGGAAATAAGAGTGTGGTATCTATGCGTATATAAGCTATGGAAATAAGAGTGTGGTATCTATGCGTATATAACCTATGGAAATAAGAGTGTGGTATCTATGCGCATATAAGCTATGGAAATAAGAGTGTGGTATCTATGCGTATATAAGCTATGGAAATAAGAGTGTGGTATATATGCGTATATAACCTATGGAAATAAGAGTGTGGTATCTATGCGCATATAAGCTATGGAAATAAGAGTGTGGTATCTATGCGTATATAAGCTATGGAAATAAGAGTACGGTATCTATGTGTATATAACCTATGGAAATAAGAGTGTGGTATCTATGCGCATATAAGCTATGGAAATAAGAGTGTGGTATCTATGCGTATATAAGCTATGGAAATAAGAGTGTGGTATCTATGCGCATATAAGCTATGGAAATAAGAGTGTGGTATCTATGCGTATATAAGCTATGGAAATAAGAGTACGGTATCTATGCGTATATAAGCTATGGACAAAATAGATCAGTATCAGGGGTCAGCTCTGCTGGCGTAGGTGATCATGTTTCTCCACAACTTTGTGTTCTCCACGTTGTTTATTAATTCCGCTGTTGACTTCCTACTATGCCATTTTCTATAGCCGCCGCTATCCACACCCGCCCCCCCCCCGTTATTTCCCCTATCTCTTCTTCCCCAGATTTGTTTTTCAATTTGTCACATTATTTCAACTGTTTTCTTTTCATTGCATAGCATTACCGCTTTGACTGTGCACCTCTGTTATGGCGACAACACAAACAAAGCCTTTACGGAATTCCTAAAGACACAGGACAAAGACAACTAATTGATGTATATGCAACATACAATAGTAAAGTGCTTTATAATATTTTTTTAAATTTCTGTCTAAACTTAGTATAATTTTACTATTTATATTTCTGACCCCGTGAGAACTTAACCCGACACCAGCGTCATATAAAGCAAGACGACAACAAATATTCCCTAAATAAAGAGTGCATGTATGCAATGACCCTTTATAGTCGGTACTTAGATTTCGTCGAGTTCGTCCTAGCAGGAAAAGTATTTGCTGTTTGTTTGAATTCGCTTCACGCTGATTTCTTCATTGTCCGTTCTTAAAATGACGTTATCATGACGTAAGTTTCGTTGTTTTGTTGTTTAATCAAGTTCAGGAGACCAAGATATTCAGACTCAAAACAGGTCACTGAAGATCAGAGCACACCTACACAAGGTAGGTATCAATGACTTTGCGATTCTAAAGTATCCAGTCAAACTCTAGGGAACATCCTAGAGGACTGCAGCATTCTCAACACCACAGCACACATATAAAAGTAAAAGTAAAGTACCACCGTCCACGCCAAGTGGCGTATAGGGAAATATGGTGTTAGTGACGCCATATTTTACAGACCTTCAGCACATGATTTTTGGGGTAATGTGGTCGGTATTACGCCCGTGCTGCTTTACTTTCCCAGAAAAAAATCCGGTACCCATTTAAGGCTGGGTGAACCTGGAAGCCGTCGGTTGGGATCGAACTCTACCCCTTGTCCTTTGTAGTCCAGTTCACTAACCAATGAGCTATCGCGGCTCCTCCAACACAAATATGGTCCACAGAAATAACCTTGCATGACAAACTATGCGAAATCGGTGCAGACCTCAAACGCACCGTCTTGTGCATGACCAATAAATGCTGAAATGCATGACAGTAATTTTTTTTTTTTCGTTCGCCAGCTTTCACCTCTGACGAAGTCCCTAGAGACTAGGAACTGAATTTTGCGTGGTAATCCATTTTTCCCTGGCAGCCGTGTGCACAGGGGTCACTCGCCGCACAGGCAGATAACTCCGACTTCGGAGGTACTCATATTTTTTTCCGTCGATGAGTAATTGACGTTTCAAGCCGGGCCTCAATGACAGTAATTGACCGCTGAAGAAGAAGAAGAATAAGAAGAAGAAGAATAAGAAGGAGAAGAATAAGAAGAAGAAGAATAAGAAGAAGAAGAAGAAGAAGAAGAAGAAGAAGAAGAAGAAGAAGAAGAAGAAGAAGAAGAAGAAGCAGAAGAAGAAGAAGAAGAAGAATAAGAAGGAGAAGAATAAGAAGAATAAGAAGAAGAAGAAGAAGAAGAAGAAGAAGAAGAAGAAGAAGCAGAAGAATAAGAAGAAGAAGAAGAAGAAGAAGAAGAAGAATAAGAAGAAGAAGAAGAAGAAGAAGAAGAATAAGAAGAAGAAGAAGAATAAGAAGAAGAAGAAGAAGAAGAAGAATAAGAAGAAGAAGAAGAAGAAGAAGAAGAAGAAGAAGAAGAAGAATAAGAAGAAGAAGAAGAAGAAGAAGAAGAAGAAAGAAGAAGAAGAAGAGAAGAAGAAGAAGAAGAAGAAGAAGAAGAAGAAGAAGAAGAAGAAGAAGAAGAAGAAGAATAAGAAGAAGAAGAAGAAGAAGAAGAAGAAGAAGAAGAATAAGAAGAAGAAGAAGAAGAAGAAGAAGAAGAATAAGAAGAAGAAGAAGAAGAAGAAGAAGAAGAAGAAGAAGAAGAATAAGAAGAAGAAGAATAAGAAGAAGAAGAAGAAGAAGAAGAAGAAGAAGAAGAAGAAGAAGAAGAAGAAGAAGAAGAAGAAGAATAAGAAGAAGAAGAAGAATAAGAAGAAGAAGAAGAAGAAGAAGAAGAAGAAGAATAAGAAGAAGAATAAGAAGAAGAAGAATAAGAAGAAGAAGAAGAATAAGAAGAAGAAGAAGAAGAAGAAGAATAAGAAGAAGAAGAAGAATAAGAAGAAGAAGAAGAAGAAGAAGAAGAAGAAGAAGAATAAGAAGAAGCAGAAGAAGCAGAAGAATAAGAAGAAGAAGAAGAAGGAGAAGAATAAGAAGAATAAGAAGAAGAAGAAGAAGAAGAAGAAGAAGAAGCAGAAGAAGAAGAAGCAGAAGAAGAAGAAGAAGTAATTGTGGTCTTGTTTACACTTATAGCAAGCTGCGATATCTGAATCTTTCAACACAAAACATTCCATGTTAGCACAACAATTATTTTGGTGCCGACTTGGTCTTCCTTCTTCGAATCCTACTCCTGGACTAGTTAACGTTTCCAACTACACGGGGAGTGGGGTAAGGTCTCTATCAGTTCTCGTTCACCGTGCTAGCACTAGCACGATTCGTTAGACGCTAAACCTAAATCGTCTTCGGCTCCAAAGAAAAAATAATTCGCGTCTGAATGAAGTTATTAATAAAAACAAAAGGTGAGCAATAATTTAACAGGATCTTTGCCAAATCTACCTTACTATTAGTGCCACAATAAATTAAAATAAACTATTTGCACTTGTTGACATGACGTGAAGTATTGTTGATCTAGCATGGTTTTCATGTTCAATTTAACGAAAAAAATGACCTTTATATTCAGTACAGAATACTTCACCATTGCTCTCTATAAGTGAAACCAGAACATTTCACCCCGGCAGCAATCACGAGCTGTTAAGTACTCAAATACGCCCAAGAATGGTTCAGAGAGTACCTAAGAAGGATGCCCGGACACCGAGCTGATAAACGAGGGAAGAAAGTGGGAACGAGTGAGCTCTTGTCTCGCGGGATTAATAAAAATGTGCGTAACCTTATGGAGATACCAGGCAATACCACTCTTCCAGGTAATGCTCTCCACGCTGTAAATGCAGCATTCCTAGACAGCGCGTGTCGATCAGAGACCAGAAGAAATAAACTTGGGCCACAAACTCAACCTGACTGCCAACTTTTCTGATTGCAAGAGTTATCAAGATTGTGACCATTGGGAATGCATGATGGCTTGATGATTTATAGTCGACAAATGTATGCATATATTTGTCCTATATTATTATTTACACCTTTCTCTCTTTCTCTCTTTCTCTCTCTCTCTCTCTCTATATATATATATATATATATATATATATATATATGTATATACACACACATAATATTATTATATGTATAAGTGTGAAGCATGAGTGTGAAGCATGAGATAAAGATGCAATGAGAAGAGGAAAAGTTACCTAAGCTAGGGTGTCATTCCTTACAACATGGTACTCCATTAGACAACGGCAGCTACCACATTCGTTACTCACATGCAAGAGTTTCACGATAAATATGTTTCTCTTTGCATTAGACGGCTGTTTTCATTTTATCACAAATCTTTAACTTCAATTTAATTTTTTTTTAAATGCAAGATCACTCCGTTCAAAGGTAGAGTGGCCTGGTATGCAGTACGTTCTGCGCACGCTCAAACCAACCCATATGTGAATGGGTATCTTATTTGCAAGTTTCCTAACGGTAAGACAGTAATGAAAATTATTATTTATTCAACGTTCACATGCTGAAGGCCTATACTAAGATTTCCTGATCATTTGATATACAGGGTCAATTGCTATATGGAAACCTTTACCATATTTGAGCAATCTGTGACAGCAACTATTATTTTCATTCATCACCATTATGTGCCTTTCCGGTTGGCGTAGGCTAACGTGTCCTTGCACAATTCTCTGTCCACAGAGCATCGTATTAAGTCTATTTGTCTGTTTCTTGTGCCACGTCATCAAACTATCTAGTATCGTCTCTCTTTGTTGCCAGTGATTTCTCTTTATGTTATTTAGATTAGTGCCATCAAAGGTCTGGAGTTATTCAACGTTTATCTCACGCCTCGCTACGCGTGTGGAGAATATCGTTTTTCGTGATACTTTTCTATGACCATGGCACATTTTTGTGTGATGTGGTCGGTATCACGCCAGGCTGACTTTCTTCCCAGAAAAATCCATTGTGCACATTTTTCGAAGGCTGGGTGAAGCTCGTAGTCTTGTCAGTCAGAATAAAAGTCCGTCACTTCCGATAACCGAACCGGGCATTTCTGATATGGAAGCGAGCAGAGATCTAATAAATGATGCATGATTGTCTTCTTGTTTTCTTCTGATCAGGAAGTGAGAACAAAGGTCTGATAAAGGATGCATGATTGTCTTTTTTTTCTTCTGATCAGGAAGTGAGAACAAAGATCTGATAAAGGATGCATGATTGTTTTCTTTTTTCTTCTGATCAGGAAGTTAGAACAAAGACCTGATAAAGAATGCATGATTGTTTTCTTTTTTTCTTCTGATCAGGAAGTGAGAACAAAGATCTGATAAAGGATGCATGATTGTTTTCTTTTTTCTTCTGATCAGGAAGTTAGAACAAAGATCTGATAAAGGATGCATGATTGTCTTGTTTTTTCTTCTGATCAGGAAGTTAGAACAAAGATCTGATAAAGGATGCATGATCGTATACTTTTTTCTTCTGATCAGGAAATTAGAACAAAGATCTGGTAAAGGATGCATGATCGTATACTTTTTTCTTCTGATCAGGAAGATAGAACAAAGATCTGATAAATGGTGCATGATCGTATACTTTTTTTTATTGAAGCGGAAGAAACTTAACAGAGAAGTAGAAGTTTTTTTTCACGAGTATTTTCTTCTTCTTTTTTTTCTACTTCTTCTTCGTCGTCGTCTTCTTCTTCCCCTTCATCATCATCATAATCAATTTTCGTTCTTCCGTTGGTCTTAGATTCCAATTGTGCATGGTTTGTGACAAGGTGCTCTAAATCTAGTCAGCCCGCCCATTTCTGTCTCTACCAGGTTGTGTTCTTTGGTCTGTGTCTCTTCAGATTTCTCGACCTGTAGAATTTAATAAAAGTCAAATATTGAACTCTGAGTAGTGGAATTGGAAACGAATATAATTTAGGGTTGATTCTGGGTTGGAATGATCCAATACGAGAGGTGAAACAGGGCCGTGGAATCATAGGCGCAGATTGAATAAAAAGTGGGCGAACTTACAATTTTGGTTGGATTATTCTAAACACACAGAGTGACACGCACATGCACACAAACATACACATAAAGAGACACATACACACATACAATTTATCATTAGAACGTCATTCGGGAGTGGGGGTGGGTGTGGGCTGTATGGTTAGTAAGACGCTGATAACAATAACCACACCCCCAAAGCTAGGACAGTCTTGTGAACATGTTAGATTTCTTTAACTTCATAGTCAACATATTTTTTTTTAAATGCCCTGGATTTTACTGTGAATCCGGTCACAATCACCGCGGCTTTGTAAAAAAAAAAGATAGTTGAACTGTCTTGTTGGGTGGAGTTCGAGAAAGACAAAGAAATAGAAAGATGAAGTGTCAAAAAGGAAAAAATGTTTCAGAGTTGACATGTGGTACAATTAAACTTGAATTGTTGTAGTCGAAATTCGAGATGAAATACAAGAGTATGAGTAGAATGGTGAATGCACCGACCGTACAGATTCACAGCTCTGGTTTTGCTTGTTGTTAAAGGACAACATAAAGGAAAGATTAGAATGTAACAGAACAGTTCTAACAACTCTAAAATAATAATCCAGGACTCTTATTTCCTAAACAACTTTCCAAAAAAAGAAGTAAAGAAAAAATCGATATCTGTGAAACGGTGTAACCAAAGCTCACGAGAGGTATGTGTGTTTATATCTCCCAGGCGGGTAATCTCTCCAAGTAAGTATGTATATGCATCAGAGAGATGTGCTGTCAGTGACGACAGCGAAATCTTGGCGGATGATAGCAACGATGTGCAACGCGTAGAAGCTTCTTCACACAGTCCACAGCATTCCTCAGCGAAGAGCATGGATGCCGGAAATATCTGGGAGTCGGTCCAAGGGAAACTACTGCACTCGTTTCTCAGAGAGAAATGTAGTGATTTCTCTAGAACAATGGCGCTAGTCAAGGGGAGACTACCCGATTGTTTGCGAAAACCAAATGCTGGTCAGGGACAAAATGTTGTGGAGATAATTCGTTAATGGAAGAAATAGTGATAGATCTGGAGCTGACAGACCAAGGCCAGGCCAGGAATACACGTCTTTCTGTTTATTTAAAGCTGAATTAACACGGTTGTTTTTGAGTCCTGTAATAATTCAGATGTATTTATGTGTTTTTTTTATTTCTTTCATATATCTGTTTTTTTTTCTTCGTTGTAATATTTTATTGCTTACTGTTAGTTAATATATATTTTCCCCGCTGAACTAAGTTCTTTATCCCAACGTCTTGCTACCAATGCCAGACCTGGACCCTAGATGCAAGAACGACAAGAAAAATAACCTCTGCTGAGATGAAGTCTGTTAGACGAATGAAAGAAAACAGCATGAGAGACAAGATCAGAAATGAAGAACTGAGAAAAAAGCTAAGAATAGCCCCCGTCCAACAATATATAAAATAAACAACAGATAAAATGGCTTGGCCACGTGACAAGGCAGAAAGATCAAAACACACCACAACGAGCCTTATATAAACGTTGCAAGAACACCAGATCTAAGGGTCGACCATGAAAAAGATGGATTGACGGAATATTAGAAACACTAGGAAACATAACGGCAGCAGATGCGAAAAGAAGAGCAAAAGACCGCACATTATATCCCCCATTCGACGCTAAAAGGCAAATGAGGAAGGAAAAAACAAGAAAAAGAACTCATTGCATATCTAGCTGCCAGTTAGTTACAGTCGAATATTCCTGACTTTAAAGCTCCTACTTTTCTCAGGAAGCAAGCATCAGACACTATTTTAGCTCTTTTCTTGAACTCAGTAAAACAATCTCTTATCTATCTCCGAAGTAAAACCCAAGTTGTTAATTACGGCTTCAGAGGCAATCACACGATCTGCCATGCGAAGAACTTTGGATAAGAGGGAGGACGGAGAACAGTTGAAAAAGAGACAAATAGAGCGCGCCAAACTTGGGGTTCATACAGGTCATGAACAGCTGTAAATAGAGGAAATGTAATGTCGTCCTGCAGGAGGACCAGCCACCGCCTACTCCGTCGCTCTGTGAACAAGGAAAGAAGTGAACGATCTACTACATTGAAAGTGTGCTGTAACAAATATTTATGTTTAATCTCATCATCATCAAGTACCGTGCCTACTGGCGTAGGTGATCATGTCTCTCCACAACTTTCGATCTCGACAGTTATTTATTATTTCTGTTGTTGACATTCTGCCAAGCCATTCTCTTAAGCTGTCTGGTATCTTTTCTCTTTGCTTCCCTCTATCTCTTCGTCCCTCAATTTTCCCAGTTGTCACAATATATTCCAGCTGTTCTCTTCTCATTACATGGCCAAACAATTATGATTACTTTGACCTCTTTCAGAACGTTTTCATTACTTTTCTTAGCTGTCTATGGTATTCTCAACATACTTCTGTAAAACCATATTTCTATAGACTTCAGTGATTTTCTTGTTTGTTGTCCTATTGTCCAGGATTCACATCCATATGTTAAGACTGGCTCTACATAACATTTAAGAACTATTTTTCTTGTTTCTATTGTCGAAAATGAATTGTATAGTATCTTCCCGATTCATGATTGTACAAAGAAATTACGACGGTGGTTTTCTGTTGCCTTCCGTCGGTTTGTTTACAGTTGGCTCCACTAGCCTTTGACTAAAAAGTCTCACCTACAAAGCAGTGGGGTTGTTTTACTTCGGGTTACCCTCCCTTAGCCTTTTACTCTCCCGAGCTTACCTGCAAGGCAGCAGGGCAGCGGCAGATTATACTGTTTACTGCATATAGTAGCAGGTAAAATTACTCGACATTTCATCCAACGTTTAATCTACAAAACTAAAAATGTGACCATTTTTCATCATAAGCTAAGAACACAAGTAACAACTGAAGCAACGGTTTAAATAAACGTGTCTCTGAAGTCTTTCTTTTCTTTCTTTCTTTCTTTTTTCTTTCTTTCTTTCTTTCTTTCTTTCTTTCTTTCTTTCTTTCTTTCTTCTTTCTTTCTTTCTTTCTTTCTTTCTTTCTTTCTTCTTTTTCTCTCTTTCTTTCTTTCTTTCTTTCTTTCTTTCTCTCTTTCTTTCTTTTTCTTTCTTTCCTTCTCTTTATTTCTTTCTTACTTTCCTTCTTTCTTTCTTTCTTTCTTTCCTTTCTTCCTTCCTTCTGTTATAATGTGTTGTTCTAAAGCTATGTCTTGTGCATTCTTGTGTCTTTCTATTGATATAACTTCTGTTTTTTTCCAGTGCTTATTTTCATGTTAATTCATTTTTTTATTCTTTATTCAAGGACAGCAGATGTTGCTGAAGTTCTGTTTCTTTTGAAGCTATTAGGGCCTCATCGTTAGCAAACGGTAATTCATTTATATGTTCACATCTGACATCCTTCCATATTTTGTCAACGTGAGGGATAGATAGTAGATCCCGAAGATCTACTAAAATATATCTTTGTAGCCATACCGAAGACGTCATACGTCACTGATTACGAAAACCATCGCACTTTCAGTATCATGAGTCGTATGGCCAAAATATTACTATCTTTATCAGACGCGTAAGGAACAACGTAGAACCAGAAATAAGTGAGGAACAATGTGGATTTGTGGAAGGAAATGGCACCAATAATGCAATATACATCATAAAAACATTGATAGAAAGAATAATAGAGGTAAATAAAGATTTATATCTGCGCTTTATGGACTACACAAAAGTATTTGACAGAGAAAAGCATGCTGAAATAATCAATATGCTGGAGAAATTAAAATGAAGTCTTAATATCATCATCATCAAGTACCGGGCCTACTGGCGTAGGAGATCATGTCTCTCCACAATTTTCGATCTCGACAGTTATTTATCATTTCTGTTGTTGACCTTCTGCCAAGCCATTATCTTAAGCTGTCTGGTATTTTTTTCTCTTTCCTTTCCTCTATCTCTTCATCCCTCAATTTTTCCAGTTGTTACAATACATTCAAGTTGTTCTCTTCTCATTACATGGCCAAAAAATGATGATTGTCTCTTCCTAATATTGGAAATTAGCTCTCTTTTTGCTTTGACCTCTCTCAGAACATCTTCATCACTCTTCTTAGCTGTCCACATTTCTGCAGACTCCAGTGATTTTCTTGTCTGTTGTCCTATTGTCCATGATTTACATACATATGTTAAGACTGACTCTATATAACATTTAATTACTCTTTTTTCTTGTTTCGATTGTAAAAAATGGATTGCATAGTATCTTCCTCATTTTTTGGAAAGCTGATTTTGCCTGAGCAATTCTGCATCTCACCTCTTTTGTACATCTTCCGTTTGAGGTTAACAAAGTTCCCAAATATTTAAATTCATTTACCTGCTTTAATATTGTTCCACTTGTTTTTATTTCGCACTGATGTGATGTCTTTTTCTTTGTTGTTACCATTACTTCTGTCTTTTTGCTATTAAGGCTGGGTCCTTTATTTTTGCTTTCTTTCACTATAATGTCTAACATTTCTTGTAAATAATTTTCACTCTTAGCGATTAAGACTATATCATCAGCATACCTTAGATCATTTATGTCTTAATATCAGAGACAGTATGTTTCATAGATTATACCACGGCATTTGATAAAGTAAAGCACCAAGAAATAATCAAAATTTTAGAAAGCATAAACCTAGACAGCAAAGATCTAAGAATAATAAAGAACATGTACTGGCAACAAACAGCGGCCATAAGAACTGGAAACCAATTGGGAATGTTTCAACAAATAAAACAGGGTGTTAGACAGGGTTGTGTGCTGTCACCAGATTTGTTTAATATTTATAGTGAGATTATTTTAAGATCCATAAGGGACATGCCTGGAATAACAATTGGAGGTCATAATATAAATAACCTAAGGTATGCTGATGATACAGTCTTAATCGCTAAGAGTGAAAATGAGTTACAAGAAATGTTGGACATTATAGTGAAGGAAAGCAAAAAAAAGGACTCAGCCTTAATAGCAAAAAGACAGAGGTAATGGTAACAACAAAGAAAAAGACATCACCTCAGTGCAAAATAAAGACAAGTGGAACAATATTAAAACAGGTAAATGAATTTAAATATTTGGGAAATTTGTTAACCTCAAACGGAAGATGTACAAAAGAGGTGAGATGCAGAATTGCTCAGGCAAAATCAGCTTTCCCAAAAATTAAAAAACTTTGATTTTTTTGGTTTCATTTTGTACCGAGCATTAACTGAAGACCACATTATCCCAAAAATCATGTGTCGAAGGTCTGTAAAAATTATGATCACTAAAACCATATTTGCCATATATATATATATATACACACCACTTGACTTAATGAGAAAAGAAAAACCAAAAGAGAAGTAAAGATAAAGAAGTAATAGAGTATAAAGTAGGTGATAAGGTGTTTTATAGGAATCAATCAGCCACATCAAAGATTAGTCCGAAATGGAAAGAAGGGTATATAATCATAAAGAAAACAGAATGGAGAGAAGGAGTCTACAGAATACACAGACAGTGAATACTTTACTTTACTACAATTAACTACTAAAATGGTACACATAAATATTTACTTTAGCTAAACTTTTGATGTTTTATGTGTGATGTCACAAATTGAAGCCACTTTAATCAAATACAATGTTTAAAATGAGCAGAATATCCCAGACTCAGGACATCTTCATTCACGAACGCTGCCAATTTCCCCCACAATAACTATTTTCCACGTTGGGATGAAAACAAACGAACTGAGCTCAGCACTGTCACCGCGTGGTGCACAGGTCATGAATTTTATTTCTCTTACACCTCCATAGAAAGAAAACTTGTTTGACTCTACAGAACATGGAACCCAGTTTTAAAACCATGGAATCCAGTTTGGAAAACTGTTTGGAAACATCACATTCAGTCCACATGGCCTCATAGGCCTAATCTTTGTGTGAAGTAATAATCTGGTTAGAAACGTTTTGATAAAACATATTACTAGATAATAGCGCTGCAGCGATAATAAAATATTATGTTTTTTATATTTTTATCTTTATGTCTTTCTGTAGCTCCCCATCTCTCTCTCTCTCTCTCTCTCTCTCTCTCTCTCTCTTGCTCATTTTTCTTTCTTTTTTCTCTCTCACCCCCTCACTTTATATGTCAGTTTTTATCCTTCTGGGTTTTTTTTTCTCACACTCTCCGCGTTATTTCTCTTTTTTTTCTCTTTGTCTTTATACGAAAGGACAACATTGCATTTTATGTGTGTGTTTGTGTGTAAGCATGTATGTATGTATGCATATATATATATAGGTAAGATAAAGTACGAGACTTGAATCGGCGTCTTAGCACGCGAGTTTTTACCAATATGTCCTCAGCCGCCTATCCAGAAGTGTTCGGAGTCTTCTGGATAGTGTCGCTTCAAACATCGAAACTGACGATGCGAGGCGGCATTCCTCACCTTCCCAGAGTAATACCCTGGTACCCATTTCTGCTAGTGCTCGCTGATTTGACCGCGAGAGTATTTTTTTCCAACCATGAGTACAACTCACACTGCTTCCAGCGGGAATCGAACACGGGTTGTACGAACGTGGGTAGCCCAGTCGTTTGGTTTTCCCAACTATACCGAGGTCCCCCTATGTATGTGTATGTACTGTATATGTTCTGCGTAACTCTATATATCAATTTCTCTCTCTCTCTCTCTCTCTCTCTCTCTCTCTCTCTCTCTCTCTTTTTCTTCTTCTTCTCCCTTGAGAGTTTCGCTATTTTCATGTTCTTATATATGTTAAACCAAAACTCGATATTTATTTTATCGGACCTCTCTGATTCGAGGTATCTTACAGCTCCCAGTGCCAACTAACTAAGTTCGACCCTCGTCCATTTATCTTGTGTCACTGTGACTGACATTAATAAAACCTGATGCGATCAAATGAAAACATACTATACCAAGCACGGCTTCGTTCTCTGAGAATCTAGCACAGAACACCATCCGCATACACACACCAATGTTTGCTCATAAAATTGGCAGTCACATCCTATTTGGGGAGATCACTCTCTCCCACTGATTATTATTATGTTACGTACCCTTGAAAAATAACAAAATAATGACGTTTGCACAACAGGGTGGCTGGCTTACTGCGTTCAATAACAGAGGAGAGCCTAGACCGTATCTTGTGTTCAACTAGGCAGAAACTGTCGTCGTTCAGAAAGCCATATTTCTTTCTTTTTTTCATCTTCCTTTTTCTCTGTTTTTTTTACTAATTAAATTTGAACAAGTGGAAGTTGCCTTATAAAAATGCAAAATCTTCTTAAACGACACACTTTTATTTTCGTACATTCTTTGCCTTGTTCACATCTTGAACACATGAAGCATCCATCTTGATATTCTCTTACTTTAATTTTGGAGTTGTTGTTTTCTTAAGCAAACGAGTTGTCCCGTGTTGCAGAAAGTTGATTTCTTATGAGAACTGGCAACTTGCAGCTCCTGTAGTATCAAATTAATTATTTGTGCTCAATAGATTATCACACATGATGATAGTCTGTCTTTGACAATTGCACCCTGGACTTATTTGACTATTTAAGTTTTAACGTCCAACGAAATCTCGTATTTAGTTCATTTTAAACTTATATACATGTATATATATCATAACATAACAAGCAAAAAATATGGACTAGAAATGAATATCAAAAAGACTAAAACTATGATCATAAACAAAGAAAATTCTCAAGACCTACAATTAAATATCACGTTGAGGGAATACATCTGGAGACAGCCCAGAGCTACAACTACCTGGGACATACTATAACCAATGATGGAAAATGCAAAACTGAAATAAACAAAAGAGTAGGTATGGCAAAAAGTAATTTTAATGCCATGAAAAATATACTAACAACAAAACAAATATCAGCAGGGCTGAAACTAAGAATGGCAAAATGTTACGTCTTCTCAATATTCCTGTATGGTGCAGAAACATGGACATTAGACAAGAAAACAGAACAGAAAATTGAAGCCTTTGAAATGTGGATTTATAGAAGAATAGGTAGAATTGGATGGAAACAAAAGATAACAAACGATGAAGTTTTAAAAGAACTTAAAATAAAAAGAGAACTACTAAATACAATTAAGACAAGACAAATGAAATTTTTGGGGCATGTTAAAAGACACAACAACCTACTAAAAGTAATATTGGAAGGGAAAATACAAGGTAAAAGAGGCAGAGGCAGACCAAGACTAACATGGACGAGTAACATCAAAAGATGGACAAGTCAATCTATGACAGCCTGCACCATCAAAGCAAGAAACAGAGTAGAATGGCGATCCATGGTAGCCAACCTTCGTTGCGGAGAAGGCACGCGATGATGATGATGATGATATATATATATAACTCCTCTCATTTCTAACTATTGAGTTCTTCCATAAATTACTACATTCTGAACTCGCTAGAGAAATTTATTTTACGTTTATTTGATTACTTTATGTGGAACTCCTTTAATTATTATATTTGAATGTTTATGCGTTAGGTTCAATAGATGTGTAGTACCTTTGTCAAATTGGAGGATATTGAGTTAATTTGTCAACAATGGCTATATTGAGTTCCTTTGACTACGACTATGGTGAGCTTATTTGTCTATTTCGTCGTTTGAGTTCCACTGTCAACTACGGGTATGTTGAATTTCTTTTATTACTACGGTATATTCAGTTCCCTTATCTACAACGGCTATGTTGAGTTCCCTTGTCTACTACCACTATGTTGAGTTCCCTTGTCTACAACGGCTATGTTGAGTTCCCTTGTCTACTACCACTATGTTGAGTGCACTTGTCTACAACGGCTATGTTGAGTTCCCTTGTCTACTACCACTATGTTGAGTTCCCTTGTCTACAACGGCTATGTTGAGTTCCCTTGTCTACTACCACTATGTTGAGTGCACTTGTCTACTACCACTATGTTGAGTTCACTTGTCTACTACTACTATGTTGAGTTCACTTGTCTACTACCACTATGTTGAGTTCACTTGTCTACTACTACTATGTTGAGTTCACTTGTCTACTACCACTATGTTAAGTTCCCTTGTCTACTACCACTATGTTGAGTTCCCTTGTCTACTACCGCTATGTTGAGTTCACTTGTCTACTACCACTATGTTGAGTTCACTTGTCTACTACCACTATGTTGAGTTCACTTGTCTACTACTACTATGTTGAGTTCACTTGTCTACTACCACTATGTTGAGTTCCCTTGTCTACTACCACTATGTTGTGTTCACTTGTCTACTACCACTATATTCAGTGCACATGTCTACTACCACTATGTTGAGTTCACTTGTCTACTACCACTATGTTGAGTTCCCTTGTCTACTACCACTATGTTGAGTTCACTTGTCTACTACTACTATGTTGAGTTCCCTTGTCTACTACCACTATGTTGAGTTCACTTGTCTACTACTACTATGCTGGGTTCACTTGTCTACTACTACTATGTTGAGTTCCCTTGTCTACTACCACTATGTTGAGTGCACTTGTCTACTACCACTATGTTGAGTTCCCTTGTCTACTACCACTATGTTGAGTTCACTTGTCTACTACTACTATGCTGGGTTCACTTGTCTACTACTACTATGTTGAGTTCCCTTGTCTACTACCACTATGTTAAGTTCCCTTGTCTACTACCACTATGTTGAGTTCCCTTGTCTACTACCACTATGTTGAGTGCACTTGTCTACTACTACTATGTTGAGTTCCCTTGTCTACTACTACAATGTTGAGTTCCCTTGTCTACTACCACTATGTTGAGTTCACTTGTCTACTACTACTATGTTGAGTTCACTTGATTACTACCACTATGTTGAGTTCCCTTGTCTACTACCACTATGTTGAGTTCACTTGTCTACTACTACTATGTTGAGTTCCCTTGTCTACTACCACTATGTTGAGTTCCCTTGTCTACTACCACTATGTTGAGGTCCCTTGTCTACTACCACTATGTTGAGTGCATTTGTCTACTACTACTATGTTGAGTTCCCTTGCCTACTACCACTATGTTGAGTTCACTTGTCTACTACCACTATGTTGAGTTCCCTTGTCTACTACCACTATGTTGAGTTCACTTGTCTACTACTACTATGTTGAGTGCACTTGTCTACTACTACTATGTTGAGTTCACTTATCTACTACTAATATGTTGAGTTCACTTGTCTACTACTACTATGTTGAGTTCACTTGTCTACTACTACTACGTTGAGTTCACTTGTCTACTACTACTATGTTGAGTTCACTTGTCTACTACTACTATGTTGAGTTCCCTTGTCTACTACCACTATGTTGAGTTCACTTGTCTACTACTACTATGTAGAGTTCACTTGTCTACTACTACTATGTTGAGTTCACTTGTCTACTACCACTATGTTGAGTTCACTTGTCTACTACTACTATGTTGAGTTCACTTGTCTACTACTACTATGTTGAGTTCACTTGTCTACTACCACTATGTTGAGTGCACTTGTCTACTACAACTATGTTGAGTTCACTTGTCTACTACTGCTATGTTGAGTTCACTTGTCTACTACTACTATGTTGAGTTCACTTGTCTACTACTACTATGTTGAGTTCACTTGTCTACTACTACTATGTTGAGTTCACTTGTCTACTACTACTATGTTGAGTTCCCTTGTCTACTACCACTATGTTGAGTGCACTTGTCTACTACTACTATGTTGAGTTCACTTGTCTACTACTACTATGTTGAGTGCACTTGTCTACTACTACTATGTTGAGTTCCCTTGTCTACCACTACTATGTTGAGTTCACTTGTCTACTACTACTATGTTGAGTTCACTTGTCTACTACTACTATGTTGAGTTCACTTGTCTACTACTACTATGTTGAGTTCACTTGTCTACTACTACTATGTTGAGTTCACTTGTCTACTACTACTATGTTGAGTTCCCTTGTCTACTACCACTATGTTGAGTTCCCTTGTCTACTACTACTATGTTGAGTTCACTTGTCTACTACTACTATGTTGAGTTCACTTGTCTACTACCACTATGTTGAGTTCACTTGTCTACTACTACTATGTCGAGTTCACTTGTCTACTACTACTATGTTGAGTTCCCTTGTCTACTACCACTATGTTGAGTGCACTTGTCTACTACTACTATGTTGAGTGCACTTGTCTACTACTACTATGTTGAGTTCACTTGTCTACTACTACTATGTTGAGTTCACTTGTCTACTACCACTATGTTAAGTTCCCTTGTCTACTACCACTATGTTGAGTTCACTTGTCTACTACTACTATGTTGAGTTCACTTGTCTACTACTACTATGTTGAGTTCACTTGTCTACTACCACTATGTTGAGTTCACTTGTCTACTACCACTATGTTGAGTTCACTTGTCTACTACCACTATGTTAAGTTCCCTTGTCTACTACTACTATGTTGAGTTCACTTGTCTACTACTACTATGTAGAGTTCACTTGTCTACTACCACTATGTTAAGTTCCCTTGTCTACTACCACTATGTAGAGTTCACTTGTCTACTACCACTATGTTAAGTTCACTTGTCTACTACCACTATGTAGAGTTCCCTTGTCTACTACCACTATGTAGAGTTCACTTGTCTACTACTACTATGTTGAGTTCCCTTGTCTACTACCACTATGTTAAGTTCCCTTGTCTACTACCACTATGTTGAGTTCACTTGTCTACTACTACTATGTTGAGTTCACTTGTCTACTACTACTATGTTGAGTTCACTTGTCTACTACCACTATGTAGAGTTCACTTGTCTACTACCACTATGTTAAGTTCACTTGTCTACTACTACTATGTTGAGTTCACTTGTCTACTACCACTATGTTAAGTTCCCTTGTCTACTACCACTATGTTGAGTTCACTTGTCTACTACCACTATGTTAAGTTCCCTTGTCTACTACCACTATGTTGAGTTCACTTGTCTACTACTACTATGTTGAGTTCACTTGTCTACTACTACTATGTTGAGTTCACTTGTCTACTATTACTATATTGAGTTCCCTTGTCTACTACTACTATGTTGAGTTCACTTGTCTACTACTACTATGTTGAGTTCACTTGTCTACTACTACTATGTTGAGTTCACTTGTCTACTACTACTATATTGAGTTCACTTGTCTACTACTACTATGTTGAGTTCACTTGTCTACTACTAGTATGTTGAGTTCCCTTGTCTACTACCACTATGTTGAGTTCACTTGTCTACTACTACTATGTTGAGTGCACTTGTCTACTACTACTATGTTGAGTTCACTTGTCTACTACCACTATGTTGAGTTCACTTGTCTACTACTACTATGTTGAGTTCCCTTGTCTACTACCACTATGTTGAGTGCACTTGTCTACTACTACTATGTTGAGTGCACTTGTCTACTACAACTATGTTGAGTTCACTTGTCTACTACCACTATGTTGAGTTCACTTGTCTACTACCACTATGTTGAGTGCAGTTGTCTACTACCACTATGTTGAGTGCAGTTGTCTACTACCACTATGTTAAGTTCCCTTGTCTACTACCACTATGTTAAGTTCACTTGTCTACTACCACTATGTTGAGTTCACTTGTCTACTACTACTATGTTAAGTTCACTTGTCTACTACCACTATGTTAAGTTCACTTGTCTACTACCACTATGTTGAGTTCACTTGTCTACTACCACTATGTTAAGTTCACTTGTCTACTACCACTATGTTAAGTTCACTTGTCTACTACCACTATGTTAAGTTCCCTTGTCTACTACCACTATGTTGAGTTACCTTGTCTACTACCACTATGTTAAGTTCACTTGTCTACTACTACTATGTTGAGTTCACTTGTCTACTACTACTATGTTGAGTTCCCTTGTCTACTACCACTATGTTGAGTTCCCTTGTCTACTACCACTATGTTGAGTTCCCTTGTCTACTACCACTATGTTGAGTTCCCTTGTCTACTACCACTATGTTGAGTTCCCTTGTCTACTACTACTATGTTGAGTTCCCTTGTCTACTACCACTATGTTGAGTTCTCTTGTCTACTACCACTATGTTGAGTTCCCTTGTCTACTACCACTATGTTGAGTTCCCTTGTCTACAACGGCTTTGTTGAGTTCTCTTGTCTACAACGGCTATGTTGAGTTCTTTCAAGCACATCAGATGTCAAACCTTTAACAGACGTCTAGGAAACCTTATTTCAAGGAGAGCACACACTGGGACACATCTCCTGTTTGCCGCCAGCGTTATAAATCATCCCTCGTGGAATTGACAGACAACTTCTATCACAACAATCTATCTTTTGCTTTTAACAATATTTGCTATGGCCACGACCATTATTTTTTCCCGACGTTTCTATCTCTCCGCTATAGATCTTTCTGCTATGTCTTCTTTAGATTACAATGTCGACTTTTTCATAATGCTGCTAATTTTGTTTTATTTTATTTTTATCCAGTAATACTGTTCTTGTGAATGATGCCTGTCTTTTGGTTACTTTAATCATTACTGTTCTATTTCATGCAAAACTTATTTATATAACATCGCTGTATTAATTGTGTGGAAAATTCTTCTTAACGGTCGACAGTGCTTCTTTTTTTTTTTTTGCAGTTGATATTCCATCAGCGAAATATGAAAATAAACTTGAAATAAAAAATAAAAAGTTTAGAAATTAAACAAAAGAATTCACTCTCTTCTCTTAAAGTTGCTTATTTTAAAAGGAAAATCAAAAGTTTTAGTCAATCAAAGTTACCCATTTCGATAGCAATTATGCTCGATAGTAAACCACTCTGTCAGATTTGTACATCTAAACTAACGATAGTAAACCACTCTGTCAGATTTGTACATCTAAACTAACGATAGTAAACCACTCTGTCAGATATGTACATCTAAACTAACGATAGTAAACCACTCTGTCAGATTTGTACATCTAAACTAACGATAGTAACTCACTCTGTCAGATTTGTACATCTAAACTAACGATAGTAAACCAATCTGTCAGATTTGTACATCTAAACTAACGATAGTAAACCACTCTTTCAGATTTGTACATCTAAACTAACGATAGTAAACCACTCTGTCAGATTTGTACATCTAAACTAACGATAGTAAACCAATATGTCAGATTTGTACATCTAAACTAACGATAGTAAACCACTCTGTCAGATTTGTACATCTAAACTAACGATAGTAAACCAATATGTCAGATTTGTACATCTAAACTAACGATAGTAAACCACTCTGTCAGATTTGTACACCTAAACTAACGATAGTAAACCAATATGTCAGATTTGTACATCTAAACTAACAATAGTAAACCAATCTGTCAGATTTGTACATCTAAACTAACGATAGTAAACCAATCTGTCAGATTTGTACATCTAAACTAACGATAGTAAACCAATCTGTCAGATTTGTACATCTAAACTAACGATAGTAAACCACTCTGTCAGATTTGTACATCTAAACTAACGATAGTAAACCAATATGTCAGATTTGTACATCTAAACTAACGATAGTAAACCACTCTGTTAGATTTGTACATCTAAACTAACGATAGTAAACCAATCTGTCAGATTTGTCCATCTAAACTAACGATAGTAAACCACTCTGTCAGATTTGTACATCTAAACTACCGATAGTAAACCACTCTGTCAGATTTGTACATCTAAACTAACGATAGTAAACCACTCTGTCAGATTTGTACATCTAAACTAACGATAGTAAACCACTCTGTCAGATTTGTACATCTAAACTAACGATAGTACACCAATATGTCAGATTTGTACATCTAAACTAACGATAGTAAACCACTCTGTCAGATTTGTACATCTAAACTAACGATAGTAAACCAATATGTCAGATTTGTACATCTAAACTAACAATAGTAAACCACTCTGTCAGATTTGTACATCTAAACTAACGATAGTAAACCAATATGTCAGATTTGTACATCTAAACTAACGATAGTAAACTACTCTGTCAGATTTGTACATCTAAACTAACGATAGTAAACCAATATGTCAGATTTGTACATCTAAACTAACGATAGTAAACCACTCTGTCAGATTTGTACATCTAAACTAACGATAGTAAACCACTCTGTCAGATTTGTACATCTAAACTAACGATAGTAAACCACTCTGTCAGATTTGTACATCTAAACTAACGATAGTAAACCAATATGTCAGATTTGTACATCTAAACTAACGATAGTAAACCAATCTGTCAGATTTGTACATCTAAACTAACGATAGTAAACCATTCTGTCAGATTTGTACATCTAAACTAACGATAGTAAACCAATATGTCAGATTTGTACATCTAAACTAACGATAGTAAACCAATATGTCAGATTTGTACATCTAAACTAACGATAGTAAACCACTCTGTCAGATTTGTACATCTAAACTAACGATAGTAAACCACTCTGTCAGATTTGTACATCTAAACTAACGATAGTAAACCAATATGTCAGATTTGTACATCTAAACTAACGATAGTAAACCAATCTGTCAGATTTGTACATCTAAACTAACGATAGTAAACCAATATGCCAGATTTGTACATCTAAACTAACGATAGTAAACCACTCTGTCAGATTTGTACATCTAAACTAACGATAGTAAACCAATATGTCAGATTTGTACATCTAAACTAACGATAGTAAACCACTCTGTCAGATTTGTACATCTAAACTAACGATAGTAAACCAATCTGTCAGATTTGTCCATCTAAACTAACGATAGTAAACCACTCTGTCAGATTTGTACATCTAAACTAACGATAGTAAACCACTCTGTCAGATTTGTACATCTAAACTAACGATAGTAAACCAATATGTCAGATTTGTACATCTAAACTAACGATAGTAAACCACTCTGTCAGATTTGTACATCTAAACTAACGATAGTAAACCAATCTGTCAGATTTGTACATCTAAACTAACGATAGTAAACCAATATGTCAGATTTGTACATCTAAACTAACGATAGTAAACCAATCTGTCAGATTTGTACATCTAAACTAACGATAGTAAACCAATATGTCAGATTTGTACATCTAAACTAACGATAGTAAACCAATCTGTCAGATCTGTACATATAAATTAACGATAGCAAACCACTCTGTCAGATTTGTACATCTAAACGAACGATAGTATACTAAAATTTTCCACTTTTCTCAACTTCCTTCAATTATTTCCATTCTCTAACAGTCCTTTTCACTCGCCTCCAAAACACAAACCAGGTTCTACCAACCAACTTGGTTCTCAATGATTAGATCAAAGGTTAAACTTGTAAACCAAATCTGTCGGAAAATTAATGGTTCTTTTCACATATGGTCAGCACTGAGCGAACATCAACTTACTGGAGAACAAGGCAAGCACAAAGCAGTGTGGCTATTAAAGGTGAAAGGCTATCAAACTAATGAATGCAGCCGAGAAACCAACCCCTGCAACATAATGCGAGCTCAAAGAAAACGCAGATAATGGCATGTGTTGAGAAAGTAAAAATGTAGGAGAACAATAAAAAAAAAAGTACTGGTGATGGAGTATAAAAGTTGTGGGGAAATGTCATGGTTTGATAAGGGCAGCCAAGAATAGCAGATCACAACAGACGAGAGGTTGGAAGGCCCAAGATGAAGGTACATTGCCAGCTTTTAAGTTGAAGACAACACGGCACTGCATTTAAAGATCAAAATGACTACTATCTCAGGTAAACACAATCGAAATGTGGAATACGATGAGAGATCACCTGCGGCAGCCACCGAATTATTTCTTGGCTTAAATTAACCGTTACAAAAAGGGGGCGGGGGGGGGGGGGAACAATGATAACTTTTTGTAAATAATATTAACAAATTACTAGGTAACAAGAATACCGTAACGCTCTTATCCTGCTGATGCTCTTTATAAAACTGGATACGATTATATCAAACTAAAAATAAAGTAAAGAGCACTCTTCAGACCTTGTGACATACAATAAATGCACTGTGGCTAGTAACCAATAGTTGTCATTCATAATTTTTACATTTAATGAGTTCAAACACCTGGAAACAATTTTAATTCTACATAGTGGATGTTTAATAGATGCAATGTAGATGTAATAAAATATAATAGAGGTAATGTAGATGTAATAGATGTAATGTAGATGTAAAGTAGATGTAATAGAGGTAATGTGCAGAATAGCCCAGGAAAAGGCTGCGTTGAATTAAATAAGACTGTTGAAGACATGGAACTCATTTTTGATAATTGAGTTAAGAGAAAAAGAGAGCTCATCATTGTTTGTAGAACCTCACTTGACATATATAAGTGAATCCTGAACAAATGTACAAGAGGTCGGAAAATAGCTGAGATCACAGAGATATGGTTTTTACATCACACAACAGTTTGGATGATACCATGGAACGCTTAAAAATAAAAGAGTAATTAGGGCGTTCAGAAGGAAATCGAAGTAAAATCGCAGTTAAGCATCACCATCAGGGGGAAATGTCCATTGTTTTATCGGTTCTGTAGTTAGAATCAGCTAGATTGTGGCTAGAAGACAAATAATAAATGAATATTATTATGGAGGTAGGAGCCGCGATAGCTCAGTGGTTACTGAACTGGATTACAAAGGACAAGAGGTAGGGTTCGATCTCAACCGACGGGTCCGGGTTCACCCAGCCTTAAATGGGTACCGGATTTTTTTTCTGGGAAATTAAAGCGGCACGGGCGTAATACCGACCACATTACCCAAAAAATCATGTGCCGAAGGTCTGTAAAAATTATGGTCACTAACACCATATTCCCTATACACCACTTGGCGTGGGTACTTTCCTTTTTTTTTACAATTAGGGAGGGAAACTTTCGAGGCGACCAGCGAATCATTTCAGAGGAAGAGGTATGTTTTACAGCACTACATGAGAATATTCATTTATTGTTATTTGTTCCAGTCTAAGCACATTCGTGCTGTTTCCTCCTATAACTGTTTCTCTGCAACTCAAGTATTCAGCCCTACCCATCAGGGAGAAATTTGTCTTAATAGGAAAATACGAATATAGAATTTATTCTCGAGTTGTGTTCGTAACCATATGACGTAGTCATGAGTACACGTGCGTGAAAGAAATCGCCCTTGATAGCTACTTTTTTAGGTAGCTTAGTTGGTCGTGTACTCTAGCGTTTGTTTCTCGTGTCAAGGCACTGTGCCAAAGAAATCGAATCCTGCTTCAATGGATCTATTGTTTTTTTTTTTTTGTTTCTATTGTTGATTATTTGTGATTTGTTTCCGAGTGTTGTAAACGAATCTCTTCCCTTGAAATAATTTGTAGTTTGCAGCTAGAAGACATGGCATGAAGAAAAATTATGGAGAGAAGAGACAGACGAAAGCTGCGGAAAAAACCTGCAAGACATTTTAAGAGATTAGTTTGACTAGGAAGCAACAACAGAAATGATAAACTAATGTAGAGAGAAAGCTGTGGAGAAACATGATCAAATTCGTCTACGAGCGCTGTATTTGATGATTATATTTTGTATGTGATATTTTATGATTTTGCAGATAGTAAATGCTATCTCCAGTCGTGATTTGTTCATTCTGAAATCGGCTTCTATTACTCCACATAAACTATGCATAATTTGTTTTACTTTTTGTGGGTGACACACTCCGTTCAACCACAAAATGGGTCTTCTGGGTTATATTAGAGCACGTTAAAAATATAAACGATATCCCTTAAGATGAAACGCAGTTGGCGAGGAAAGCATTAAACTTCTTCTCACTCACCCACATATAGGTAAGGACTGTGCTCTTATGCATTGCCAATACTTTTCCCGGTTAAAAAATCGGGTGCTCATTTTTATATTTCAGTTGGCTTGAGTCAAGTTCGGATTGAGCCCAAGTTTTTCTCATCGCCAAATCTATGAGCAATACACTCTGCTACCCATGCTTGCAGCAGTTCGCACTAACCATTAAACACTGTCGCTTGTGAATGCTACATCAGCATCAGTGTGCACCCATCCGTTAGTGTCATCGCTCCTGTGAAGACTGTCTAGCCGGATTAGGCTCTGGAATAGGCCTGTAATATATCGCTCTCAAAATGTATGCCCCGAGAGATGACCAACTTATTCATCAAAAGCACCGAGGGTACACCTCGAAGACATTTTGATCAAGAAAGGTATTTTTGAAAATCATGATAGATGATAAAACAGCGATGAAACATTAAAATAGAAATAGCATGATAGATGTAAAACAGCGATGAAACATTAAAATAGAAATAGCATGATAGATGATAAAACAGCGATGAAACATTAAAATAGAAATAGCATGATAGATGATAAAACAGCGATGAAACATTAAAATAGAAATAGCATGATAGATGATAAAACAGCGATGAAACATTAAAATAGAAATAGCATGATAGATGATAAAACAGCGATGAAACATTAAAATAGAAATAGCATGATAGATGATAAAACAGCGATGAAACATTAAAATAGAAATAGCATGATAGATGTAAAACAGCGATGAAACATTAAAATAGAAATAGCATGATAGATGTAAAACAGCGATGAAACATTAAAATAGAAATAGCATGATAGATGATAAAACAGCGATGAAACATTAAAATAGAAATAGAATCTTTACGTTTTTTTAGTCGTTCGAATCTTCCGAATCTTAACCTAGAGGGGAAAAAATAACGGCCATTGTTATATTTTCAGAGATTGCCCAATGTGGGGGCCCTGAGTGCCATACTGTCTTCAATATGGAGCCTAGTAGAATCTTTCGGAACTTTCTAACAAATAGACTGCCGTACGCAATCTCGAAAATTCTCAAAACTAACTGTCACTGGATCTGGTTTCTAGAAAATCATGCCGAGATATCTAACTGCTGCGTCGCTCACATGACTCAGGATTTGTAGCAATTGAACTATTCAGCGCTACTCACTCTATATAGCTCAACGTTTCTATTTCTACTCAATCCCCGCAGCATCTTCCTTACACGCGCTATCGGTCTACGCGCTGAGTTTTAAGGTTTGTATTTTTCCCGTTCAATCTCAGCGTTTCTCAAGCTTTATTCCTAAGCAGTTGCTATCGCTAACCACAGCATTAAAGCATGCAAACGATGTATCTCGTATCGTGATATCAAGCCATGAGATAATATCATTGCAAGCATCTTCTATTATCTGAAACTATTTCCACATTTCCGATATTGATAATTGTGCAAATTACAATCTGTGTTCAAAAATATCCAGAGAAAAAGAATAACATACTTCTTCAGCAACGTGAAAATATTTGAAAGTCAAACATTCATTCAAATCTAAAGATGGAAATTCAGCATTATCATTACCGACTCCAGCTTCTTCTTCTTCCCTTCCTCATTTGCCTTTCAGCGTCGAGGGGAGATATAATTTGTGGTCTTTTGCTCTTCTGTCCGCCTCTGCTACTGTTATGTTTCCTAGTGCTTCTAATATTCCATCAACCCATCTTTTTCGTGGTCGGCCCTTGGGTCTGGTGTTCTCACAACGTTTAAACTCCAGCTTCACCCCCATTAAAAAAAAAAAAAACCTTCAGCAATTTTTCCCTTCTTTTTTTTTATTATCAATTTGTATATAAAGGATTCGAGGATCGGAAGATTGAAGTGATTCGAGAATCATTTATGATTTGCCCTACCTCTACTGTAGAATATAACACACACTTGTCTCCGTCACTCATAGTGCTCTATAGATTTTGCAGCGACCCTATACATTTTTTTTTCTGTTCTTTCACAGTGAATTCTCTTTTTTTTTTTCTAAGAATATTTTCTGCCTCTTGCTTGAGTTGGAGATTCAGAACGTCCCCCCCCCCCACCCACCAAAGACGATTGCATCTATGTTTTCCTATGTCTTTGTAGGGTTTATGTTCAGAGTCTTCATGTCACGTTTACATACGTCTATAAATTGGAGTTTAGGGCGCCCCCATGTTGTTTTGCCATCTGATAATTGACCATAAAGTATATCTTTTGGTATGCGGCCATCATTCATGCGATGTAAGTGGCCAAACCAGCATGGTCTATGATGTTTGAGCAGCGTGTCGATGTTGGGATGACAGTGCAAGTAAGGACCTCGGCATTTGTCACTTTGTCCTTTGAAGTAATGGGCACCAAGAATAGGGCACTGACTTCGCAAATGGAATGCATCTAACTATATATAACATATATATATATATAATATATAACACAATAGCTGAAAGAAATGAAATGTTGAAGTAACTAACTAACTTTCTATATAACACAATAGTTGAAAGAAGTAAACAAGAAATGAAATGTTGAAGTAACTAACTAACTTTCTATATAACACAATAGTTGAAAGAAGTAAACAAGAAATGAAATGTTGAAGCAACTAACCAACTTTCTATATAACACAATAGCTGAAAGAAATAAACAAGAAATGAAATGTTGAAGCAACTAACTAACTTTCTACATAACACAATACTTTAAAGAATTAAACAAGAAATGAACTGTTGAAGTAACTAACTAACTTTCTACATAACACAATAGTTTAAAGAAGTAAACAAGAAATGAAATGTTGAAGTAACTGATACTAGCCATTCTTACGTATAATACTGACGGTTGCTTTTACAGTTGACCCAGTAAAGCGTGTAAATGATCTTTAGAAAGTAGACAGCTTTGTGTCAAATTAGATGTATCACGTGCAATATGTAATGTCTGCTTCCTCATGCTGAATATAAACAATGTGATCTGTTTCAAAGAACGAACGCTAAATAAATAATCCCCAGCGATATACTATTCTATCTATTTGATAAAGGTATACACGTTTCTCTTCTTCTAAATTTCATGGATTTATTCTTAAGTTTTAAAAAAAGTATGTTTATTAATGATTTGGTATAGATTATATAGCTATTACTTACAGCAAGTAAGTTTTTAAAATAAAATATAACAGAGGTAAAGGTAAAGGTCAAGTACGAGACTTGAACCGGCGTCTTAGCACGCGAGTTTACACCCATATGTGCTCGGTCGCCTATCCAGAAATGTTCGGAGATTTCTGGATAGTGTCGCCTCAAACATCGAAACTCATATATGCGAGGCAACATTCCTCACCTTCCCAGGGTAATACCCTGGTACCCATTTCTGCCAACGGCTGGGTCGACCGTGTGGGTATTTTTTTTTTCCAACCACGAGTACAATTCACACAGCTTCCAGCGGGAATCGAACACTGGTTGTCCGAACGTCGGTAGTCCAGTCGGTTTTCCCAACTAGGCTACCGAGCCCCCGAAATATAACAGATTCATCGTTAACTTTACAATGGGAAATTTGAGGGCGAAGCAGAACCTTCAATAAAACAATTTCCTTTTTAAAATGTGCAAGAAATGATCATCTTCTGTTTTATAACTTTAACGATATCATCACCATCATTCTTCTGTCATCTGATATATTGAAACCATCTCTTTCCATAACTAAGGTAACGTCCATTGACAGAACAAAAAAACCAACCCAAAATCATCAACAGTGAAGAATATGAAATTGTAACGAATTATGAATATCTAGGATCTGTGGCGACTAACAATGCAGACTGTCAGAAAGATATCAAAAGAATATTAGCAATAGCAACACAACAATTAAATGCCATGAAGAACATGGGGCACAACACAAGCACGGCAGTAAAATTAAAATTACTGAGGAAATATATCTTCTCGATAGTAAAATATAGTTGTGAATTATATACAATCTCACAAAAAGCAAAGCAGAAAATTGATTCATTCGAAACAAAATGCTACATAAAAAATCTTTAAAGATGGAATAATGCAAAAGAGCAATGAAGATACATTAAAAGATGTAAACATTAAACATAACTGGTTAATAAACCCCACTCTACAGTGGAAATGAAAATACTATGGCCACGTCACCAGACCCTGGCTGGAAAGACCAATAATGACAACACATGGTTCATTGGCGACGCAGCAGGGGTAGATCAAGAAGAAGGTGGTTTCAAGACATCAAGACGATCTTGAACATAACAACTGAAGAAGTGGGAGATTTGGTAGGGACAGATATCCTTTCAAACGGGCTGTGGTAATTGCAACGTTCTACAAAGGACATACGACCTGATGATGATGATGATGATGATGATGATGATGATAATGATGATCTCTTTCCTAGCATTTGCTCCAGTATATATATATATCTAACCATATTTCCTGCTTCAGTGTAAGGATTGCCATATTCCCTGCTTTAGTGTAAGGATTGCCATATTCCCTGCTTCAGTGTAAGGATTGCCATATTCCCTGCTTCAGTGTAAGGATTGCCATATTCCCTGCTTTAGTGTAAGGATTGCCATATTCCCTGCTTTAGTGTAAGGATTGCCATATTCCCTGTTTTAGTGTAAGGATTGCCATATTCCCTGCTTTAGTGTAAGGATTGCCATACTCCCTGCTTCAGTGGTGGGAGTCTTGATATAGAAGATCCAGTATCGAAGTGCTTCTAAACAGGACAAGTTCTGGCTTCTCCAGCAAAATCCAGGAATTCATGGAATCAATTGAAACCCTCAACTTCTCACCATTCTGGACATATATATATATATATGGCCCTTTTCGTCTTGTCAGACGGTCTAGTGGAGGCTATTGCGTATTTTTTTGAGGTATTGTTTTTGCCGAACAGCTTCTCTCGTGGCTAATTCTACCAATGTTTGACAAACACACGCGGTCACATAATGAACAGGTCAGGCTCGCTGGTCCACAGGGTTTACCATCCTTTTTCATGAGTCTCTTCTCTTCTAAGTCCTGTCTTAGAACAGTCTCAAATGTTGTTATACCGTTCCTTATACGTGCTCTCCATGATGTGCGATCACTTGCCAGATGTTGCCAGTCGTTTTCACAGATGGAGAAGTCTTTCAGAGATGATTTGCAGATATCTCTATAACGTAGTTTAGGTCTGCCGATTTCACATAACCTTTTAGATATTCGCTTTACCATAACCACCTCTAATTTTCTCTTTGGCATAATCGTTTCTGACATCCTCTTTCATGTCATAACTTATAACATTCTCTCATACATAATCACCTCTAACATTCTCTTTAACATAATCACCCATAACATTCTCTTTAACATAATCACCTCTAACATTCTCTTTAACATAATCACCTATAACATTCTCTTTAAAATAATAACTTCTAACACTCTCTTTAACATAATCACCTCTAACATTCTCTCATACATAATATCCTCTAACATTCTCTTTAACATAATATCCTCTAACATTCTCTTTAACATAATCTCCTCTAACATTCTCTTTAACATAATCTCCTCTAACATTCTCTTTAACATAATCACCTCTAACATTCTCTCATACATAATATCCTCTAAAATTCTCTTTAACATAATCACCTCTAACATTCTCTCATACATAATATCCTCTAACATTCTCTTTAACATAATCACCTCTAACATTCTCTCATACATAATATCCTCTAACATTCTCTCATACATAATCTCCTCTAACATTCTCCTTAACATAATCTCCTCTAACATTCTCTTTAGCATAATCTCCTCTAACATTCTCTTTAACATAATCACCTCTAACATTCTCTCATACATAATATCCTCTAAAATTCTCTTTAACATAATCACCTCTAACATTCTCTTTGACAAATTCACTTCTAACATTCTCTTTGACAAATTCACTCCTAACATTCACTTTGACATAAAACGTTTAATATTCTAATAGAATTACTGAGCACCTTAACAAAATGGTCTGTAGATAATCTCTATATGTGTCTTCTCTACCACTATTGTTACCTATTCTTTCTCCGATACTCTTTTCATGCACGCTAATTCTCAAAATGTCTCAACTTTCGCTCCTACTCTTTCTAATCTCTTTACCTCCTCTAACCCACAATTTAGCACTTTCTCGTATTGCACTAACCCCCTCCCTCCTGTACAGAATTTCTGAACTCAAAGACCAACTTTAATTTGATAGCTCACCCCCATATTCCCTCCACAACTGAAATCCCTACGGAGCAAGAAACAAAAGCCAGAAAACGTGAGTAGACAGACCAGCAGCTGTTGTTTAGAAACAGAATCTTCAGAACAAGACACAGAACCAAGCAAACTGTTTCTCTAAATTACCTATCCCAAGTCTACAGGTAAAGGGAGACGATTTGCTAAAGTAGTATTATCTCTCCGCTTTTTTGGGAGGGTTATTTTATATTTTCTTTGCTTTCTCTGTGTGTATTTGTGTGTGCGTGTGTGCGTGATTGTGTGTGCATGTATATATGGATAGAGAACGCATTTTCCGGACAAAAGCCGTTAGAATGTACTGAGACCACAGTGAAAAATTCTGTGAAAAAAAAATGCAGAGGCCAGAAAAGATAGGTAATTTATGCAATTTAACATTTTGACCTCAAATAATGATCTCGTCCTTAGTGGGTCGCGATAGGAGCTGGAAATTTGGTGGAATCGCGATAATTAATGTCTTTAATGAGAGTAGATTTGATAATGTGGCTGTCTTATTTATAAATTCTATAACAGCGTTACAACCATAATTACACCGTTTCCGTCGTTCTTTTTGTAACCTTGAAATAATTTTTTTTCTTCATATGGACGTAACGAGTTAATTTCTATGTTTTTGTTACTTCACAAAGGTATTTTTATCTGTTTTTTCCTGTTCAACAAAATTGTTTTTTTTTTACTCAACAATGCGTCATTTGAGATTGTTTTGTTCATACACCGAGGTATTTCTTTTATAAATGTGTAAGTTCATCCACCGAGGTATTTCTTCTTAGATGTGTAAGTTCATCCACCGAGGTAGTTCTTTTATACATGTGTAAGTTCATCCACCGAGACATTTCTTTTATACATGTGTAAGTTCATCCACCGAGACATTTCTTTTATACATGTGTAAGTTCATCCACCGAGACATTTCTTTTATACATGTGTAAGTTCATCCACCGAGACATTTCTTTTATACATGTGTAAGTTCATCCCAAAGTCTCAGTGGCTGTGTGTTAAGCGTGCTCGCTTCCTGATTAGAAGGGCCCTGGTTCGATCTTTTGCAGTAGCTGATTTTTTTCGGACCGGTAAAGTTCCGAGGTTCATCCATTCTCTAAAAATAGTGCCAGAGATTTGTATGGGCAGTAAAGGCGGCCTGGCGTGATACCAACTACGTCACCCAAAAATGTGCCATGGTTATGGAATATAGCATCGTAATCCTCATACACCTAGAAAGGAGTGGAGGGAACGTTTACGTTCATCTCGGAAAGTTCTTAACACAAGAATGAATAACAATTCAAACTACAATTTAAAAAAAATTATTTCTAAGAACACTTGAAGACCACCCAAAAGCAATATCTGAGGGTGTAAATGAGAGCTGTATAATTTCAATGGATTTTTTGTTCTGTAATTGTTAATGCTGGTGATGAAGAGAAAAGAAAGTAAAATGACTCTCGTCGTTTCACATAAAAGTCTGAGTGAAGGTCAATTAACGTTTGACTGGGGTCAACATCTCATATCTATTTTCAATCGCACTTTATTTCCAACTTTAAAATGCAATGAATAGCAAAATGTTACATCTTCTCAATATTCCTGTATGGTGCAGAAACATGGACATTAGACAAGAAAACAGAACAGAAAATTGAAGCCTTTGAAATGTGGATTTATAGAAGAATAGGTAGAATTGGATGGAAAGAAAAGAAAACAAACGACGAAGTTTTAAAACAACTAACAATGAAAAAAGAACTACTAAAAACAATTAGAAAAAGACAAATGAAATTTTTGTGACATATTAAAAGACACAACAGCCTAATAAGAGTAACATTGGAAGGCAAAGTACAAGGTAAAAGAGGTAGAGACAGATCAAGACTAACATGGACGAGTAACATCAAAAGATGGACAAGTCAACCTATGAAAAACTGCACCATCAAAGCAAGAGACAGAGTGGAATGGCGCTCCATGGTAGCCAACCTTCGATGCGGAGACGGCACTCAATGATGAGGATGAAAACTCAATGATTATTGTTAAACCATGCTCATAATTAATTGTTAGGTATGTACTTACCCGCGGACTTGTAGCCAAACTTGACCTCCACTGCTGTCAAAAGTGTCTCTGGGATAAGCAGAAGGAATGCAGCCACCAGATGTAGCGTTTGTGACAACGGACAAAAGTGTCTCCATATTCGCTTTAAATTTTCGTGCTTGTCGTTGCTGTCCTGCGAGGTATCCATAAAGTAACCCAAGGCATGGTCTCGGCCCAGTTTGACTCCGTCGTTGGCCAAGTTACCAATCTTGAGGAAACATGTTATACAAAAAAAGGGTAGCATAAGAAGAGACACTATGGTTGATCCTAGCAGCAGCGTTGCCTCACTTGGGGTGCCACCTCCTCCAGGCCACGCTTTTGTATTTGCATCTTTCTCCCGCTTGACCGCTTTGTAGCTGGAATAGGAATGGATCCCCAGAGCAAGTAAGCAGTAGCAAATGGACGAGAATGAGTTGAGGCTTGAGCTCTGAGTGATTATTCCCACCATTTTGCAGATTAATTGAGGACAAAGGCCCGCCTTATGCCTTCAGAAATGAAGTATCATTATGTCAGATTTAACTCAGCGCACCCAATCATACAGCAAGACAGGCATAATCAGTCATCATACATTGATTGCCTCATGTTTCATTATCCGTGTCTTAGAACATTAGCACACAGTAACAAGTGACTGTATAGAAATAAGTCGTTTTGTTCCGGCAACAATATTCAGTTGCCATGTTCATCGATTTGAGTCCACTACATTTGGAGACGTCCATTAATTCATTCGCTTTACTATTTTCACATTATGGTTATTTTAAAAAAAAAACCTTGATATTGTAATTTTTCTCTTTAATAAAGTCACAAACACATCATGTTACACTTGATTAGATCAGTTACGATTCCTAATATAATTTGAATTGCTGAAATCTTTCTTTCATCAAGCTAATGTAATCAGAATAATAATATAGACTTATCTCAAGTTTACTTATCACTTTCCCATTAAATATGCCTTCTACGTGTATGACCTCTGTATGATTGTGACTAAGTGTCACAATGCAATATGTGTCACATTGCAATGTGTGTCACAATGCAATATAATCTTGACAACGAAAAAAGGTGAAAAAAAAAAAAAAAAAAAAAAAAGAAATGTAGCTTTAAGTTTTTATTATATTTTATTAGATTTATAGAAGAGTAGGTAGAAATTGTTTCTGTGTGTTACCGGGGCCTCATTATGAGGGAAGTAAAGAATAGTGTCACTGTGACCTTCCAGGCATGTCGTAAGAGGCGACTAAGGAGGTTGATCGATGGCTTGACAAGCTGTCATTGTAAAAAGTATTGTTGTGGAAACAGCGCCATATATTTTAGAGCAGTGATCTCTGCAATATGTGCCACTTTGGCACACAAGGTTTCTGTTTTTGAAATTGTGGTTCTGCCCTATATGCCGTCTTCGGCTCGAAAGGACAATAGATAGATAGATAGATAGGTAGAATTGGATGGAAAGAAAAGAAAACAAATGATGAAGTTTTAAAACAACTAAAAATGAAAAGAGAGCTACTAAACACAATTAGAAGACAAATGACATTTTTGAGTCATGTTAAAAGACACACCAGCCTAATAAAAGTAATATTGGAAGGGAAAATGCAAGGTAAAAGAGGCAGAGGCAGACCAAGACTAACATGGACGAGTAACATCAAAAGATGGACAAGTCAACCTATGACAATCTGCACCATCAAAGCAAGAGACAGAGTGGAATGGCGCTCCATGGTAGCCAATCTTCGATGCGGAGAAGATGATGAGCTTTAATTTTCAACATTAAGATAATGAGAGCTGAAATGTGATTCATTCGTGAGTCCTAAATACGTTCACACATCTTCATAGTTCAGGGAAGTTGAAACAAGAAAACTCATTTTCACTCTCACTTAAACAACATAACTGTGGAAGTCATGTACTCGTTTCTTATAGTTTCTTTATTCTGGGAACAGAGTCAATGTGGCAACAATGATGGATCAACCAGCTGACAAGATCAAGACCTGTTCATTCTCTGATATCGTCTTCCTGTACATGTTTCTATCTTCCACATTCTATAATATCGTCTTCCTGTATTTGTTTCTATCTTCCACATTCTATAATATCGTCTTCCTGTACGTGTTTCTATCTTCCACATTCTATAATATCGTCTTCCTGTACTTGTTTCTATCTTCCACATTCTATAATATCGTTTTCCTGTACTTGTTTCTATCTTCCACATTCTATAATGTCGTCTTCCTGTACATGTTTCTATCTTCCACATTCTATAATGTCGTCTTCCTGTACTTGTTTCTATCTTCCACATTCTATAATATCGTTTTCCTGTACTTGTTTCTATCTTCCACATTCTATAGTGTCGTATTCCTATACTTGTTCTTGCCTTCCACATTCTATGATGCCGTCTTCATATACTTACTCAGGTCTTCCACATTTTTTTTCATCAATTCACATTTTCATGCGACATACTTTTGACACAAAGCCTAGTCGCAGGAAACATGGCTGTTTCACTTGGGCTTTACTTCTGCATGCTTGTTAGAGGGCTTTCGTGGGGACCCACATGCTGCCACATTCTTTTGCCTATGCGTAATTTATCTAGCTACACCTTTTTCTCAATAGTTCTCTCTCTTTCTCTCTCTCTCTCTCTCTCTCTCTCTCTCTCTCTCTCTCTCACTCTCACTTATGTTTTGAAAAGCCAAATCTTTCTTATTTGTACACCAAACAGACCCACCATATTTTGTCGTACTCACATCTTGATATCTTCACATTGCTTCCGTCATCTTGTTCACGTTTATAACATGCCTGAAGCATTCAATATTGAATATTTGTAACACTTGATTACTCTATTATTTTACGTTCATATATATATATATATATATATATATATATATATATATATATATATATATATATATAATGCTTATATTTCGTTTTCGTGATTTATTTTTGCACTAAATTAGTTTTTACTGTTTTTTTGTCATTACATTAAATGTATCTGCAATAACGCATTCCTGTAAAATGTAAAAACTACTTTCGGTTACAAACCGCTGGAGTTCATTTTCGATTTCTTATCTCCTCGACGACGACTTGAGAGAATATGATCTTAGCACAGGCTGATAGTTTTGCTGATGTTAGAAAACTTATGTCTGCCCGGACGCTAGTACGACAAACAAGGGGTTACATCTTCAACTGTGATTTCAATGAAAGCAAACACAATTAATTAATGAAATAAACTCCTGCCATGGAGGAGAGTTTGGAGCCGCGATAGTTCAATTGTTAGTGAAATGGACTACAAAGGACAAGAGGTTAGGTTCATCCCTGATCGACGGCTTTCAAGTTCACCCAGCCTTAAATGGGTAAAATGGATTATTTCTGGGAAAGTAAAGCGGCATGGGCGTAATACTGACCACATTACCCCAAAAATAATGTGTCGAAGGTCTGTAAAAATTATGGTCACTAACACCATATTCCCTAAACGCCACTTGGCGTGACGGGACTCTTTACTACTCCTTTATTTTACTTTACTACTGAGGAGGAGAGTGCTTAAGGTAAAAAAAACAAACATAGAACCTAGAGTATTTGACCGAGTGGACATTTCTTTATTATCGTTCTTTTCTTTAATCAATTTAGTAAATGAACGGGTTATCACAAGACCCAGACCATTGCTACTTTTTCACAAGCTAACTAGACCTAAGCATGATAATGATATAGAATCCCAAGATTTCCGGGGAAATCCTCAAGAATGTAATATTATTTATTATTGAGTGAATTATCCCTTTCTGGAATCGCTATACCCATCTATCTCGAAGTTATGTAGAACTGAACGTACGCAATATTCTGCGCCTTGCAGTAATTTTGCTCAATTTTAGAACGGTTTAATCACGCTCTGTCGAGTGTTCATTTCGGGCTGATAAATCTTGAAGTGATTTATTTCCTCTCCAACACTATTGCATGCATTTTTATTTGATATTTTCTTGTGTTTTCTTCTGCTGCATTTTCTTCGACTTCTCTTTTTGTCTTTATAATTAACATTCATTTTGGCTTTGGTTCCCATTAATTATTGTCTGTGCCAGGTAGCAGCACATTATCTTTTGGAGCCCTTTAAATTATTGAAGCTAGCAAGCCATATTTTTTTTTGCTGAAACCATTATAATCACTTTCATTTATTGCCAGGATTTACTGAATCCCGTTACCCATGTATGGTTAGTAAGCCAAACAGGTGCTGGGCATTTGCAGCTAAAGTAATAATTAATTGTGATCAGTGTTGAAGGTATGTCAAAGTGATGAAATCTATTTATTTTCTTCGCTGTTTTGTATTTTAAACAATTTGTTCTTCCTCTGTTTCTTTGAGTTATAGATTATCTTTAAAACCTTCTATTATATTCTCACCAAGAACTGCACAACACCTAGATGAAGCATAAATCTGAAAAAATGTGTTCACTTCTTCCCTTTCAGAGCAGCAGCTGGTTCTAGAGTAAACCACAACTTGGCGCTAGGACCATCTGGCTGGAAGGTGGTCCCTAAATTATGCAAAATACCTTTTTTTTTTTTGGCCACGACTTGAAAATGTCAGTATTTTCACTTACGACCATTTTATATCGAATATTGCTTTCGTCGAACGAGCGTCTGTATTTATATATGTGTATACGTTCTAGTAGGGAGCCGCGATAGCTCAGTGGTTAGTCAACTAGACTACTAAGGACAAGAGGTTGGGTTCGATCCTGATCGACCACTTCCAGGTTCACCCAGCCTTAAATGGATACCGGATTTTTTTCTGGGAAAGTAAAGTGGCACGGGCGCAAAACTGACCACATTACCCCAAAATATCATGCGCCGAAGGTCTGTAAAAATTATTATCACTAACACAATATTCCCTACACGCCACTTGGCGTGGCGGGGCTCTTTACTTTACTTTTATACGTGCTAGTAGCTATTAGCGCAAATTACACATTTTAATATAATAAGCACACGTTACAGCCAAAACAACTTGAGTACGTCGCATATCCCTAATTATAGTTCGTTCACAAATTCTTGCCATCAGAGTTGATCAATTATCTCGGAAACTGTTTGATGAATTTCTGTAATTCTTTTTCATGAAATCTTATTTTTTCACCGACCTTCAGATTTTATAACATTTAAGTTCAAAGGTAGTCTGAATTTAGACAAATCGTTTTTTGTTATATAATTTTAGGAAAATATCAAACCGCGTGTTCTAAACATTAGATTTTACTGTAAATTATGTTAATTTTCTAACAATGCAAGCCAAAGGCGAATCCGTATTACATTGAATAGTAATATAACCGACCCCTTTTAGATTCCTTGCAAAAGTGCATGTACAATAATACAGTTACCTTTTGCATAGTGATGAATTTACACTTTAAACTCTACATGGTTTTAAAAATCAAGTAGTCACGTCACAACAGCTTACAAATTATCACACATACAGGAATATTCATTAATAGTAAATATTTTGTCAAAATCCGCCTCTGGACCAATTTAACAAGAAACCAGAAATGAAATTACCAAAAAAAAAAAAAAAAACCCTCGGAGTGGCCTGCGTCTTACAAATTTAGAGTGCGAAACGGTGCTAAGATTGTGTGGAGAGCACGTGAAATTTGCTTTTTTAATTGGTGAGTTGATTACAACAAATGTGGGTATTGTAAAATCTAAAATTTAGGACAAGCAAGAAAATCATATTTTTATATACCTCAAATAAGCAAAAATCTTTCCTAAATGCATGACAGTAGGGCAAAAAATCAGACTGAAGGTCGATGAAAAAAATAAGATTTCACGAAAAAAGAATTACAGAAATTCATCAAACAGTTTCCGAGATAAGTAATAAACTCTGTGGGCACGAATTTCTGAACTAGCTATAGTTTCTTTATTTCTTTTCTTTTATTGCTATTTTATATCTCAATGAGTACTTAGGTGACTGAAGCAATGCGCGGCCTGGACTACATAGACTACACATATACAATAAAATACTCTTCATATTGCGCAATCTCTCCAGTCATCTATGATCTCATCTTGCCACTGGGTTCAAATGGACGCGAGCACGAGACATCTGAGAAAGAACATCTTTGTTACACCCAAACACAACCAAACTACCGCTATATTTATTTAATATGAAGCTCATCACATGCCATGGGCGAACATTTTGTTTCCATATTCACTTTTTCATCCATGAAAATATGTTTGTATTTGGTATGTGTATTTGGTTGGCAAGAGTTAATTTCTTTCAAGGAATATATGGGAGAATCCTCAAAAAATATACTATGTGCCCAGAAACGAAGAATCATCAAAGATATACTATGTGCCCCGAAACGAAGAATCATCAAAGATATACTATGTGCCCAGAAACGAAGAATCATCAAAGATATACTATGTGCCCAGAAACGAAGAATCATCACAGGTATACTATGTGCCCAGAAACAAAGAATCATCAAAGGTATACTATGTGCCCAGAAACGAAGAATCATCAAAGATATACTATGTGCCCAGAAACAAAGAATCATCAAAGGTATACTATGTTCCCAGAAACGAAGAATCATCAAAGATATACTATGTGCCCAGAAACAAAGAATCATCAAAGGTATACTATGTTCCCAGAAACGAAGAATCATCAAAGATATACTATGTGCCCAGAAACGAAGAATCATCAAAGATATACTATGTGCCCAGAAACAAAGAATCATCAAAGGTATACTATGTTCCCAGAAACGAAGAATCATCAAAGATATACTATGTGCCCAGAAACGAAGAATCATCAAAGATATACTATGTGCCCAGAAACAAAGAATCATCAAAGGTATACTATGTGCCCAGAAACAAAGAATCATCAAAGGTATACTTTGTGCCCAGAAACGCAGAATCCTCAAACATATGCTATGTATAAAAAAAAAGGGGGGGGGATCCCCAAAAATGTGTATCCATGAAGAGAAAATTCTCAAAAATATACCGTATCTCCAAGAAAAGATAATCATCAACTCTATATTGTTTATTCAAGAAAATATTATATAAATAGACCGCCAGTGCGTTGAAGATTATTAAGTGACTTAAGTGACTGATTGATGGACACAGAAATATATTGACAGAAAAATAAGTAAATGGACGGATAGGTTAGCAGGTTGATAGATAGATAGGCAAACGGAGAAATGAACAGAATCGACGACGTATGAAAAAAAATGACAAAGAGACAGAGAGACAAACAGGCAGAGAGGCGAACATGCTAGAGAGCAAATAGACGGAATGAGAGATGAGCAGCTAGACAGACAAACAGACAGAAAGAGACAGAGAGACAGGCAAGCAGGCAGGCAGGCAGACAGACAGACAGACAGACAGACAGACAGACAGACAGACAGACAGACAGACAGACAGATAGATAGATAGATGGTCGAGGGATCGTTTCAGGTATGTAAGTAGGTGGGTAGGTAGGCCGGCAGACAGTGTAATTCAGTTATTTTTAAACTTGAAGTCAAGTTTATTTTACTACAACCTTATCAAGCGCCTCTCTACAAATGAGCATCCTATTATCTAATAGAGCACTATATAAAACAATCTCATCCCAACGCTGTGCTACCAAAGCTAGTCCTGGACCCTAGATGCAAGAACAATAAGAAAAATAACCTATACAGAGATGAAATGTGTCAGACGAATGGCAGGAAACAATCTGAGAGATAAGATCAGAAATTAAGAACTGAGAAAAAAGCTAGGAATAGCCCCCCGGCTCTATATTGCCTTTGTGGATCTAACAAATCGAATCAGTAAACAGAGATGGGCTCTACATGGTGTTAGAAAGCATAGGCTGCGCACCTAAATTACTTAAGCTGATTATGTCCTTCCATGAAGACATGAATTCTAAATTCCACTTTGTTGGAAGTTCATCAGAGAGTTTAAGAGTCCACAACGGAGTGAAACAGGGATTTGTCCTCGCCCCCACCCTTTTTGGTATATTTTTTGCTGACCTCTAAATTACGCCCGCCTTCGAAAACAGCTCAGGAGATATTTACATTCGCAAAAGATCAGATGGCTCACTGTTCAACTTAGCACGATTAAGAGCGAAAACCAAAACAAATGTTGCCCTACTTAAAGAACTTTTATTTGCTGACGATGCAGCCCTAGTCATAGTGAAGCCACCCTACAATCGCTGATCAACAACCTGGACAAAGCATGCGACCTTTTTTCACTGTCATTTAATGTTCAGAAGACAGTAATACTAAGTCACGGCGACATCAAACCTCTATTTATCGCTCTAAAAGATTGCCCACTAGAATCAGTTCGGAAATTTACATATCTTTGATCCACAATTACGCAAACCATCTCTCTTGATGAAGAAATAAACTGTCGAATTGGAAAGGCAGCTACGACCTCCGGCAAACTCACAGAAAGGGTCTGGAACAACACCAAATTAACACTGAAGACTAAACTCTTAATATATCAAACGTGTGTGCTTAGCACAGTATTATATGGATCTGAAACCTGGACAACATAATCAAACCAGGAAAAAAAGACTAAATGTCTTCCACATGCGATGTCTCCGCAAAATAATGCACATCAAATGGCAGGACAAAATAACCAACTTAACTTTCCTGCGACGTGCTAAGACCCCAACACTCATGTCGATACTCAGATGTTGAAGACTGAGATGGCTGGGGCATGTCCAACGAATGGAAGAAAAGCGCATTCCTAGGCAAATACTATATGGTGAACTAACACACGGAAAAAGACAAATCGGCAGACCTAAACTACGATATAGAGACATCTGTAAATCATCTCTGAAAGACTTCTCCATATGTGAAAATGATTGGAAACATCTGGCAAGTAATCGCACATCATGGAGAGAATGTATAAGGAACGGTATAACATCATTTGAGACTGTGATAAGACAAAACTCAGAAGAGAAAAGACTCATGAAAAAGGATGGTAAACTATGTGGATCAGTGAGCCTGACTTGTTCATTATGTGGCCGTGTGTGTTTGTCAAACATTGGTAGAATTAGCCACGAGAGAAGCTGTTCGACAAAAACAAAACCTCAAAAAAATACACAATAGCCTCCACTAGCCCGTCTGTCAAGACGAAAAGGACCATATATAGCCCCCGGCAGAGAATATATAAAGAAACAACTGATAAAATGCTTTGACCACGTGACAAGGCAGAACGATCAAAACACAACACAAGGAGTCCTCAATAAACGTTGCAAGAATACCAGACTCAAGGGTCGACCACGAAATGATGGATCGATGAAATATTAGAAGCACTAGGAAACATAACAGCAGCAGAGGCGAACAGAAGAGCTAAAGGCCGCAAATTATATCTCCCCTCAATGTTGAAAGGGAAATGAGGAGGGAAAGCAGAAGAAGAAAATTAATTAATATTCAAGCATTCTCTACAAATAAAGTAAAGTGTTCTCCAACTTCTTGGTCTGCTCCTGATGTGACTCCGAGGAACCATGCAATCTATTATTGTACTCTCCCGCCGTGTCTTTTGACATGGCCATAGTATTTTTTGTATTTCCTATGTAGAATGAGTCTATACCATACATAGTAGTAGTAATTGTAATAGCCTCCGTCACTCATAGTTGGCTATGGATTTTTCAGCGCCCCTAAAAATGTTATTTTTTCCTTTTCCTTCGCCCTGTATTCTCTTGTTCGATGAATCTGTCTGCTTCTTGTTTGAGTTGGAGCTTTAGAGTGTGTTTCCAAAGACTTCGATCTACAGCTATTTCTTCCCAGGCTGCAGGGTCTATGTTCAGTCTTCATGTCACATTTACAGACGTCTACAAATCGAAATTTTGGGCGTCCCCTTACCATACAAAACAAATATTAAAAGAGAGATGGAAGAAGAACCGGTGGCCAGCCTGTAGTAAGATGGATTGACAGCATCCGTGAATCTCTAGAGCAACATCAATGGACAAATTCTGAGTCTGCCAGAAGGTCAAGAAGTAGAACTTTGTGTCTCACTCGACACCTGTAGGGGTATAAGAGGAAGCGAAGAGACAGAGAGAGAGAGAGAGAGAGAGAGAGAGAGCGACAGAGAGAGACAAGGTGGGGGATATTTCTCTTGAACCCAATAAAATGAAGAGAAAATTCAAACTCAATTAAATTCAATTTTGGCGAATACATGATTGGGAATAGTTCACATTGACAACACGGCGATGGTAAATGAATAATTTAATACTAGGACAAGTGCAGGACGTGTTTGACTCTTCAACTCCGGAACTATTGCATGGATTTCGAAAACAAAAAAATAACAACCTGACTTCTAATTTATAAAGTACCTAATGTGGTTAAGTTCAAACTTCTGCGCAATTTTGTAACTTGAAGGCAGTCCCATAGCAATTCTTTGGTAGTGAAATGTTCGTGACGTCATTGTACTAAGCCTCAACTTCTTCAGGAGGTGGGGTGGCCTTCCTCGAATTCTTCCTTCCACAGAAAATATTTCTGGCACTCATTTAAAGAAGCTGGGTGGGTGGATAGCGAGACATTTCAGGTCGGAAAATTTATTAGCCTCAACCGGCATTTGAACTCTGAACCTTTAGGCCGGCAGGCGAGTGCATAAACCACAAAGACACTGAACTATACAAGCATGCAATTATAGCCCTTTCTATCTTAGAAATCCCTGTGGAATTTAGGTCTTAAACAAACATTTTCAACTCACTATGGTGCATAGGTCTTAAACAAATATGTTCAACTCCCTGTGGAGCATAGGTCTTTAACAAACACTTTCAACTCCCTGTGGAGTATAGGTTTTCAACAAACACTTTCAACTCCCTATACAGCATATGTCTTCAACAAACACTTTCAACTCCCTATGCAGCATATGTCTTCAACAAACACTTTCAGCTCCCTATGCAGCATATGTCTTCAACAAACACTTTCCAAGCCGTTCTGTTTCTTGCCATTCTTTTATGATCATTCCATGATTTCCACATTATCTTCATCTCTGCCTGCATCTGTCTTCTCCAAGAATATGATGGTCTTCCTCTTTGTCTTTTTTCTTGGGGATTCTTAAAAAGGGCCCGTCGTATAAATACTCTCACTTGTTTTCCGATGTGTGTGTCTGCACTATCATTTTCGTTGTCTCTTTATCCACTGGTATTTGACTGGTACTTCTCCATGATTCTGGTACTTCTCCATGATTCTGGTACTTCTCCTTGATTCTAAGTTAATGTCCTATCATGTCCATCCTTTTATTATGTGCAAGTACCCATTAATGAAGGTCTGTTTCTTCATGATTATCATTTTTGTTGTACTCCATGTTTCACAGTCATACAATAGGACTGACTTAACTCTGGAGTTGACAATTTTTTTTTGTATTTAACCTAATTTCTTTGTACTTCCATATGTTTCCTGGTGCAACGAATGCTTATCTTGCTTTTTGTATCCTTATTTTGGTATCATTCTCTGTTCCTCCTTTTTTATCTATATTACTGCCCAGATATATGTAAGATGCAATTATAGTTTTTGCCTTACTCTAAATTTTGGAAAATTTAAAAAAATAACAGTGTGGAAGATGAAAATATCATAATGGGGTTTTAATTCAATTGGACGTAATACTTAATAATTGTAATGAACGTTGGTAAGGTGTATGTTAAAGGGATAAGAAATCAACAGTACAATTACCATATACCAATACAAACAGGATGCTACACTTACATCATTCGTCACGGCACGCTATGTTTATCATTAATATGTAAGAAAGGGTGGCGCTATAATACGGATGGAAGTTCAAGTTTAAATGGCACTAGAATGTAGGAAGACGATGCATTAGTGGAAAAAAAAAATTAATCAAAAATAAAATAATTCATGGTTGCCTATATATAGATCACCAAAATGTACCACATACTGGTGGTGTGCCCCTAGTAACGACTAATTTAGTATAACAAACTATTATTACTAACGAATTATCATCACTGTAATATGAACAGTGCCTATTAATTCTTATTCTCTTTCTTGTCAACAAAAAGGTGTCAGAAAAGAACACAAACTATGTCACCAGCATCGATCCCTGTGGTTATTTCAGGCAATTGGTTAATACCATTTCAATCTTCTTCTTATTTCCTTCCTCATCTGCCTTTCAGCGTCGAGGGGAGATATAATTTGCGGTCTTTTGCTCTTCTGTTCGCCTCTGCTGCTGTTATGTTTCCTAGTGCTTCTAATATTCCATCGACCCATCTTTTTCGTGGTCGACCCTTTGGTCTGGTGTTCTCACAACGTTTGTTGAAAGCTCGTTGTGTTGTGTTTTGTTCTTTCTGCCTTGTCACGTGTCCAAACCATTTTATCTGTTGTTTCCTTATATATTCTATGGCGGGGACTATTCATAGATTTTTTCTCAGTTCTTCATTTCGGATCTTATCTCTCAGACTCTTTCCTGTCATTCGTCTAACACATTTCATCTCTGTAGAGGTTATTTTTCTTATTGTTCTTGCATCTAGGCCCCAGGTCTGGCATTGGTAGCACAACATTGGGATGAAGATTGTATTGTAAAGTGCTTTTTTTGCCTCCTGAGTTCTTTCCTTGTTGGACAATAGTGGTGATAACTGTCCAATGATTTGACAAGCTTTGTTGCATCTTGATTATATCTCTGCTGTTTGTGAATTATCGTTTGTCATTAGACTTCCTAGGTATTTGAATTCCTCTACTTGTTTTAGTTGTGTGCCTTCTATAATTATGTTGATGTTCTGTTTATTTTTGGCGACATTCATGACTTCTGTTTTGTTGATTTTCATGTTGTATTTTGTGCCTGAGATGTTGAGTTTGTTTAAGTGTTCTTGTAGGTCTTCTATTGTTTCATGTATTAGTGCCTGATCGTCTGCAAATAAAAGCTCGTTGATCTCCTCTGTCTCTGATGGGTTGGCTAGCTTGCATATATGGTCCATGTATATAATAAACAAGAGAGGGGATAGTACGCATCCCTGTCTTACACCTGATCTAACTTCGAAGTGGTCTGTGTAGCCTGCTGCTGTTCTGACCCTGCAGCTGCTATCGATGTAGAGACTTTTAATTAGGTTGGTTAGATGTAGGCTTACTCCGTATGTTGTTAGTATTTCCCACAGTTGTTCTCTGTTTACTCTGTCGAATACCATTTCAATTACATTATTAATTTTACTGTTAATTGTTTTTATTGTGTCCGGATAGTGGGGTACAGTGTGACTTTTTATGATTTCCACCCGTCAAATTGGTTAAAGTTCATGCTCAACGTGAACATTTAACTTATTTGTAATTGTTAGAATAAAGTAGAACTAGGCACTGATATCAATTATCCTGAGATCTGGAGTCACCTAAAGAACTCGATCATTAGATTAGGTATTCGATGCGGTTAGATTTTAGCTTGAGGTAAACACTTGGCCTCAACGCTACCAGAAAAATAAAATTAATCCCCTCTGGGAAAAAAATACATGCAGGATCAACTTTTTATGTTTTTCATTTCATGGTCCACCCCAAGATGCGTTGGATATCACGCTCCTCCATAACCCTCGATCTTGTATTGTGTGTAACTATTCAGCTGTTGATCTTTTCCCATACCACACCATCTAACCAGCCAGCATCTTTCTTCTCTGGCACTTCTGCCTTCTATTTTTCCTGTTGGTACTAAGTATTCCGATCAGACACACATGTCCCACAAATCTGGACTGCTCTGGCATCATTAACTTTATAATCTTCCTAACTTCATCTGCCTTCTATAAGATCTCCTTATTGGATTTTTATGTTTGTTAAGCCGTTGCAGGATCTTTCTAAAAAGAACACATTTCAGCTGATTGTATATGGGATTGTATCTCATTGTTTACTGCCTATTATGCGCAAACGTAAAACAGCACTTGCTCGATATCACTGGTTTAATATAGCACGTGTTCGATATATTACTGGTTTAATATAGCACGTGTTCGATATATTACTGGTTTAATATAGCATGTGTTCGATATATTACTGGTTTAATATAGCATGTGTTCGATATATTACTGGTTTAATATAGCATGTGTTCGATATATTACTGGTTTAATATAGCATGTGTTCGATATATTACTGGTTTAATATAGCACGTGTTCGATATATTACTGGTTTAATATAGCACGTGTTCGATATATTACTGGTTTAATATAGCACGTGTTCGATATATTACTGGTTTAATATAGCGCGTGTTCGATATATTACTGGTTTAATATAGCATGTGTTCGATATATTACTGGTTTAATATAGCATGTGTTCGATATATTACTGGTTTAATATAGCACGTGTTCGATATATTACTGGTTTAATATAGCATGTGTTCGATATATTACTGGTTTAATATAGCACGTGTTCGATATATTACTGGTTTAATATAGCACGTGTTCGATATATTACTGGTTTAATATAGCACGTGTTCGATATATTACTGGTTTAATATAGCACGTGTTCGATATATTACTGGTTTAATATAGCACGTGTTCGATATATTAATGGTTTAATATAGCACGTGTTCGATATATTACTGGTTTAATATAGCATGTGTTCGATATATTACTGGTTTAATATAGCACGTGTTCGATATATTACTGGTTTAATATAGCACGTGTTCGATATATTACTGGTTTAATATAGCACGTGTTCGATATATTACTGGTTTAATATAGCATGTGTTCGATATATTACTGGTTTAATATAGCATGTGTTCGATATATTACTGGTTTAATATAGCATGTGTTCGATATATTACTGGTTTAATATAGCACGTGTTCGATATATTACTGGTTTAATATAGCACGTGTTCGATATATTACTGGTTTAATATAGCACGTGTTCGATATATTACTGGTTTAATATAGCACGTGTTCGATATATTACTGGTTTAATATAGCACGTGTTCGATATATTACTGGTTTAATATAGCATGTGTTCGATATATTACTGGTTTAATATAGCATGTGTTCGATATATTACTGGTTTAATATAGCACGTGTTCGATATATTACTGGTTTAATATAGCACGTGTTCGATATATTACTGGTTTAATATAGCATGTGTTCGATATATTACTGGTTTAATATAGCACGTGTTCGATATATTACTGGTTTAATATAGCACGTGTTCGATATATTACTGGTTTAATATAGCACGTGTTCGATATATTACTGGGTTGATATAGCACGTGTTCCATATATTACTGGTTTAATATAGCACGTGTTCGATATATTACTGGGTTATATAGCACGTGTTCGATATATTACTGGTTTAATATAGCATGTGTTCGATATATTACTGGGTTGATATAGCACGTGTTCGATATATCACTGGTTTAATATAGCATGTGTTCGATATATCACTGGTTTGATATAGCATGTGTTCGATATATCACTGGTTTGATATAGCACTGGTTCGATATATCACTGCTTTGAAATAGCACTGTTTCGATATATCACTGGTTTGATATAGCACTGGATCGATATATCACTGCTTTGAAATAGCACTGTTTCGATATAGCACTGCAGGACTGGGCCAAGTTTAAATAATAAATAAATAAACGCCCACCTCTTGCGATAAAACAAAAAAAAAATGACTTGCACTTAGAATCAAGTTAAAATAAAACATTTGATGCGATGAAATATAAAATAAAAACACGTATAAGAAACGCTATTTTTATTCTTCCTCGCATTCGACATAATCAGCTCCATTTGAAGAAGAAAAATAAAATAGAAATAACGAAAGAAATATAAATTATTACAAAACATCCTGTGTTGAAAGTTGCTGAACTATACACGCCATAAATGAAATGTTCACACATCAGATTTATTTTGACATCTTAACACCAGTGTTTGTATTGAAGCACATTTCCAACGCGTCCTACACTGAAATGCCAGAAAATAACGTGCGCCCTCCAGCGATAGAGAGGCTTAGCCTTTCCAGAAGATGTGGCTGCCGTTGTAACCTCTCGTTTCGGCTAGAGTTACCTCCCTCATAAGCCCTCTCCGCCGTTATTGATGGCGCTGTCGCACTCAGAGTTCTAGTGCTGTTTGGATTTTGAAGTATTGAAGGCTGATGTTCGTTTTGCGTGTTATTATAGCGCTGCTGAAGTCGCTATTGTGGCTAAAGGCGATTTGTAAGCTCAGAACTATGCATTCGATCAGAGAGAGAGAGAGAGAGAGAGATAGAGAGAGAGAGAGAGAGATAGAGAGAGAGAGAGAGAGAGAGGTACCAACTTGTGAACTTTTAGGTTCATTATTTTAAAATTATTATGATTAGCAACATTATTCAGATTTGAATTAGAGATTGTATCAATGTAAACTATTTTAACAGGGGCTCCTGTCTAGTCCTGAATGTTACATCCAGCGCAATCACACAATCTCTTCCTTCCCCGCAACCAGGATAATGTAACACATGAACAGATTTAGTAATACGGAAATAAACTATGAATAAACTATTGTGACACACATGTAACCTCTAAACTATGAATAAAATATTGTGACACACATGTAACCTCTAAACTATGAATAAACTATTGTGACACACATGTAACCTCTAAACTATGAATAAACTATTATGACACACATGTAACCTCTAAACTATGAATAAACTATTATGACACACGTGTAACCTCTAAACTATGAATAAAATATTATGACACATGCAACATCTAAACTATGAATAAACTATTATGACACACATGTAACCTCTAAACTATGAATAAACTATTGTGACACACATGTAACCTCTAAACTGTGAATAAACTATTGTGACACACATGTAACCTCTAAACTATGAATAAACTATTGTGACACACATGTAACCTCTAAACTATGAATAAACTATTGTGACACACATGTAACCTCTAAACTATGAATAAACTATTGTGACACACATGTAACCTCTAAACTATGAATAAACTATTATGACACACATGTAACCTCTAAACTATGAATAAACTATTGTGACACACATGTAACCTCTAAACTATGAATAAACTATTGTGACACACATGTAACCTTTAAACTATGAATAAACTATTGTGACACACATGTAACCTCTAAACTATGAATAAACTATTGTGACACACATGTAACCTCTAAACTATGAATAAACTATTATGACACACATGTAACCTCTAAACTATGAATAAACTATTGTGACACACATGTAACCTCTAAACTATAAACAAACTATTATGAACACTGTAATTCTAAACTATTAATAAACTGTTGTGACACACATGTAACCTCTAAACTATGAATAAACTATTATGACACACAAGTAACCTCTAAACTATGAATAAACTATTGTGACACACATGTAATCTCTAAACTATGAATAAACTATTATGACACACAAGTAACCTCTAAACTATGAATAAACTATTGTGACACACATGTAACCTCTAAACTATAAACAAACTATTATGACACACATGTAACCTTTAAACTATGAATAAACTATTATGACACACATGTAACCTCTAAACTACGAATAAACTATTATGAACGCTTGTAATCTCTTTCAATAACTGACGCTAAATGAATTTAAAAGCCATCAATCCACACTAGGTTCTAAGAGTTAACTTCTATCCAGGGTGAAATGAAAACTCTCCCCTGATTACATCGTGTTGATTACACTGGAAGGTCTCTGCTCCCCAGACTCACAAGATCATCCTATGACAGACCCAACAATAAAATAAATGCATCCATGTCAGGTTTCTCCATTTGTGGTATCTTTGGTAAGTGTGCCATAAACAGCTACGGGAATGTTGATGGCATGGCTGTTGTAGCTACGTAGTGTACAGGCTAGGATTTGTATTTTAACATCAATAAATTTTTTAAAATGTGTTCTTATCAAGTTTAGTCTACTTTTTTTTTTTTTTTTTTTTTTTGGGGGGGGGGGGGTATTATTATATTGCCATACTTCTTCAGTGAGCTAATGCCATATCGATTTATGAATAATTTCAGAATGTATCACTTAAATTACGTCAGCCATTATATATCATATTCTACTTTATTTGCAAAAAAGTGTTAACATACACACGTGACATGGAACCTTTGACAGTTCTAAGTGATTCACAAACCTTTTGTTTATGGAATTAGATAAATAATGACAAAACGGAAATTTAACTCAGTTAAAGAAATAATAATGGCCTTATTTCTGTTAAAAGTGAGAGATATATATTATGGAGAAAAAAACACTATATGTTGAAAAATCGCCTATATCGGGGGAAATAGACCATTGTGATCACAAAAACTGATTAAAAGTATGGTGGTTTTCTCTGTGAAAGTATCGAAATAGTTTACATGAAATCAATGAAGCTGGCTAGATTCATGCCTGTAATTATGAAACTAACGATACGGTGAGCTTGCATTTAAAGCTAGACCGTATCATTTAATTAAAATGCGAAATGTGCGTCCTACGTTTTGATATAACCGTGCACCAATGCTAATCTGAGTGAGTATAAAACAGTACGAATATATTAATATATAATTTGAGAAACAGAGTGAAATTAAAAATTGGAAACTATCATGATTTGTATCCAATAAATACAATGGCATAATAAATGCTGGTGTAAAGGTTGATGGTCAAAATGAATACACAAGTACAAGATGTTTGTTCAGTTGCCTTACATTCAACGGGAGATGACCAGGTGTTCCACCAACAGGCACACCATAAGCTTCTTTAGCCACCGGCTTTATCCAGATCCGATCCTCCAATCTGCCTTCCTTATCTATATTATAACGGGTCCTCCTTATCTCTCGTCCTGAGGTACTCACTCCTTCCAACCACCCTCCTTCTGATAGAACAATTCACACCCTCCCCTATCATCCTCACAACTTAGCTGCTATGAGAATATGCCACCGTTACGGTTCCATTCTCTGCTCTGATCCCACCACTCGTCTACTTTTCCCTTGATCCCCCTATGGTCGCCTTCAAACGCGACAAGAATGTGAGAGATATTCTGGTCAGAAGCCGTCCCTGGTTACGACCATAAATACTTGGGTACGGTCCCCTGCGGACGTAACTGTACTACCTGTGCATATGTGCTCCGCACCGACTCTGTCTTATTCCCTAAAGGACGGTTCGAGATCAAGAATAGGTTCACATGTGTGACCCGCAATATCATTTATGCGATCATATACCAACGATATCACGTGGTTTATATTGGCGAGAGTGGAGACGTTTATCGGAGGGATTATGTGAACACCAGCGGGATGTTCAACAGAATACTGGCATTTTGATTGGCGTCCCATTTCAATTAATCGGTCCACAAGGGCAAAAACGACATACGTATCACTGATATTGTCCTATGGCACTCCGGCGTCCGAGGCCGGTTCGTCTTGGAGAATCGCTTTATAGTCTAATTGGGGTCGCTGACCCCACGAGGCATGAATGTATCACACTCACACACAGTTTTCTTGTAACTACTCCTTCCCTATTGTTTATTCTCCCCGTGTGCTCATGTATGAGCATATATACATGCTATGCTATTCACAGCTCTCCTCTTCTAGACCACACTGCGACACTTCGGTTGTTCCGTATATTTCTTGTTTCTAGGCTGCCTTACCTTTGTGAAAGGTGATACCCTTTCCACCTGCATTACACGGCACCTTTCCTTTCACATGTTCTTAGTGAATCCTGCTGTGAGACATCTTACTCTTTCATCCTTTCTGGTACCCTGTATTCTTCTGGTTTATTCTGTATGCATTGTGTATGTACACGGACATAGGAGTGGACACTTCTGGGTAGTATTCCGTATGTGCACTTTTTCACATTCACATGTACGCAAACTTACAGGTGTAGCCGTGTGTGTATATATGTGTATATATATATATATATATATATGTTTGTATGTACATATATGGATATATATATATATATATATATGAGTGTGTATAGGTATATGCATGTATATGTGTGTGTATATGAGTGTGTGTGCGTGTGTAAAGGTCTATGTGTTCTCGCACGGATGTATATACATAGATACGTATAGACATTGCCCGTGGCGTTATAGTTGAGGTAACCTATACAATATCTCCCCACATATTTTTAGAACCCTTTCACCTGTGTTTTGGCTCTCCCAACTGGTCTACTGTACCAGCAATCCGGCAGATACTTAGCCCTCGTTCATTTTCTTTCTGGCCACAGCGTTGTACGAAGAGAGACATTATTATTTGTTTATTTCTCATTCTAGTTATAACTTATTTTGTTTTAGATACTTCATTATTAGCTATGTAGGACTAATTTTATTTACTTACTGTGTGTGTGTGTGTGTGTGTGTGTGTGTGTTGTTTGTTCTTGCTGAAGGCCTTTTGTGTCGTTCATTAATTACGTAAAGCTTTAACCGTACTATTTTTTCTTTTTTTTTTTATTTCTTCTTTACAATCAGCTTTACTGCAGCTTCGCATTTTTATGCATTTCTTTGCCTTGACTCCATTCAACGAGCGATACGCTTTGACATTTCCAACTCTTAAGCCCGTATGAAGATATTTAATGAAGTTATCGATTAGACATTATAGGTTTTGTCTGAACAGAGACTGACAGGATGCGTATTATGTAGCGCTGTATTACGATTAAAATTCTTCTTTAATGTATCATTTCTTTACCTTTTCTTCAGAATTTTCATTTGTAAAATATTGAATTTGTTTGATTACTTTTGAATTCTGAGACAGGAGATTAGCGTGATTCTGTTCGCGTACGATCAATCACCAAAACGTGATAAATAGAAGCAGACAATTGTGGGGTGTAACGTACACTCCTTCAAATAGTGGAATGAAAAATAGAGGGCCTAAAAGAACTTAAATAAAGTTAGCAGTGCAGGCCACTAATACAACATAACAATTAACACCAACAAGTTATGAACATTGCGAAAGATTAAAAAAAAAAGACATTAACTTAACAATAGACTGCAGACAATTAATACAAGTGGAAGTATTTGAACACCCAGGAAGTCTAGTGACAAACATTTCACAAGCAGCAGGAATAGACTCAAGATGAAACAAAGCTTGTCAAATCAACGGGCAACTGTCACCACAACTGTCAAACAAGGAAATAAACTAGAGACATAACGGAAACTCTGTGACTCTCTTAATTCCAGCTTTGAGCTTTCAGTCCAAGACCTGGACGCTAGACTCAAGAACAATAAGAGCAATAATACCGGTAGTAATACCGGAATAAAATGTGTTAGATGCATGGCACGAAACAGCTTTAGATATAAGATCAGAAATGTAAAAAAAAAAACTAAGAAAAAAGCAAGGAATAGTTCTCGCCATTGAATACATAAGAAAGCAATAGATTAAATATTTTGGCTACATAATAAGACATAGATCATACGACACAACGAGACTTCATCAAACGCAACGAGAGCATCAGACCATAGGGCTGATCTTGGAAAAGATGGATTGATCGAATATTGGAAACATTAAGAAACATAACAGCAGGAGAGGCCAATAGAAAAGACCACAAATTGTATCTCCAGGTTCTTTCATGGCCTACCCCTACCCTGGAAATATAATTTGTGGTAAATTATACCACCCCACCCCCCGGCGGAAAATTATGAAAAATCCTAACCCAGCTAGGAGATAGTTTACTGATCACTGCTTAAGGATTTCTATTCATTATCACCATGGAGTGCCATCTCCGCAACGAAGGCTGGCTACAATGGAGCGCCATTCTGTTCTGATTTCTATTAAAAGATATTATTTAAGACTGTAAATTGTCTTTTCTTTAATGTTTCCCAGCCCCCACCTCCCGAAAAGAAACAACACACCCCTCTCCCAGGCATTTTTTTTTGTTTCTGAAAGAAACACTGAGAATCCCTCTCGACGCAAACAAAAAGTAAGAGGAAAGAAAGAAGTAGAGGAAGACTTTTAAATGTGTCTTTAATTTAAATTGGTTTTCATAAAAAAATATGTAGATTTATGGAAAAACAATTACAAATGAATATAAAATCTACATTAGCTGAACATTTAGCTCAAATCAAAGCAACATTAAGCCACTAAAAAAATGTATAGTTGGTAATATGTTTATTGAGCTGCCAACATTGACTTCACCTTCAATTTTTGTTACTTAGCAATTTTAGACTCTCTCTCTCTCTCTCTCTCTCTCTCTCTCTCTCTCTCTGACATACACACGCACTATCTCTGACATACACACACTCTCTCTGACACACACACACACACACTATCTCTCTCTCTGACATACACACACTCTCTCTGATACACACACACACTCTCTCTCTGTGACACACACACACTCTCTCTCTCTGACACACACACACTCTCTCTATCTAACACGCACACACTCTCTCTCTCTGACACACACACACTCTCTCTATCTAACACACACACACACTCTCTCTCTCTGACACACACACACTTTCTCTATAACACACACACACTCTCTCTCTCTCTCTGACACATACACACTCTCTCTATCTAACACACACACTCTCTCTCTGACACACACACTCTCTCTCTATCTAACACACACACACTCTCTCTCTGACACATACACACTCTCTCTATCTAACACACACACTCTCTCTCTGACACACACACACTCTCTCTATCTAACACACACACTCTCTCTCTGACACATACACACTCTCTCTATCTAACACACACACACTCTCTCTCTGACACATACACACTCTCTCTATCTAACACACACACTCTCTCTCTGACACACACACACTCTCTCTCTATCTAACACACACACACACTCTCTCTCTGACACACACACACTCTCTCTCTATCTAACACACACACACTCTCTCTCTGACACACACACACTCTCTCTATCTAACACACACACACTCTCTCTCTCTGACACATACACACACTCTCTATCTAACACACACACTCTCTCTCTGACACACACACACTCTCTCTCTATCTAACACACACACACACTCTCTCTCTGACACACACACACACTCTCTCTATCTAACACACACACACACTCTCTCTCTGACACACACACACACTCTCTCTATCTAACACACACACACACACTCTCTCTCTCTGACACACACAAACACACACACTCTCTCTCTCTATCTCTCACTCTCTCAGAATGTCACGAGCTCGAGATTTATCTTTCAGACCCAGTATGGTGAAGTGGCTGGTTATAATAATTTTCTTGAAATCATGGGTTCTGCTGTACAATTTATAACCTCTCCTGCCTAGAGGTACAGCAGTATTAGGTTTTCCATATCAACATACCCCCACCATATTTGGGGACTGTTTGGTGACACAGGTAGTTATCGGGAAGACAGACCGGGAGGTCAAGGTGAGGTCCTGTTCATCTGATGGATCGCAGGCCAACGGTCTGGAACTCCCCACACTTGGAGATTAAATATTTCCCACCCTAGCACTTTTAGATCAAACCTTTCACTTCCTAGCATTGAAAGATTAAACATCTCACATCTTAGCACTGTTGAGATTAAAAATAACACATCTTAGCACTGTGAGATCATCTTAGCACTGAGACTAAACATATCACATCATAGCACTGTGAGATTAAGCATATCACATCTTAGCACTGTAAGATTATCCTAGCATTGCGAGATTAAATACATCACATTTTAGTACAGAGAGATCATCCTAGCATTGTGAGATCATCCTAGCACTGTGAGATCATCCTAGCACTGTGAGATCATCCTAGCACTGTGAGATCATCCTAGCACTGTGAGATCATCCTAGCACTGTGAGATCACCCTAGCACTGTGAGATCACCTTAGCACTGTGAGATCATCCTAGCACTATGAAATCACCGAAGCACTGTTAGATCACCCTAGCACTGTGAGATCATCCTAGCACTGTGAGATCATCCTAGCACTGCGAGATTAAACATTTCACACCCCCGAAGTTCGAGATTAAAACACTTCAATCAGCGCGTATTCATTGTGACATGTTCTCAAAGCAGACTTCGGCAAATTGAAAACGTCATGTAGCTCAGAGAGTGGAGAAGCTGCAGGTCACGAAACATACCGGAAATGCTGACGTTCGTGATAATGAGCAGTCCGACCGGCTGGACAGAGAAGTTCCGTTATGTTGAGATAGAACCAGTCTGACTTATTAAAGACCATTAGGAACACTTCCTTCAAATAGATTAACGGCTTAGAAGACTAATCCCCACATCCAAAGGCGCAAGCATCATGTCTTGAGACATTGAAAGGGTACAACAAATAATAACTATCTTAAATACTTTAAATAAATATTTAAATACTGTAAAACCAAGGAACTGAATTTTGCCTGTTAATCCGTTTTTTTTTCCTGGCAGCCGTGTGCACAGTGGTACCTCACCGCACAAGCAGATAACTGCGCCTTCGGAGGTACTTATATCTTTTCCGTTGATGAATAATTCACGTTTCAGGCCGGGTCTCGCTACTAAGACCAGGGGTGGTTGCCGACACAGCATAGAGAAATCACAAATACAAATTGTAACTGGTGCAGCCGGCATTTGAACTCACGAAATTTATGTTTAAAGACCTGTGTCTTGCCTCTAGACAAACCAATATATATATATATACATACATATAAATAAACACACACAATGGAAATAAATATTTACACTTTTCATTCGAAGAAATTAGTACTTCCATTTTGCAGAAAGTACAGATATTTGCAGTCTCTGTAGAAGATATTAGTACTTCCATTTTGCAGAAAGTACAGATATTTGCAGTCTCTGTAGAAGATATTAGTACTTCCGTTTTGCAGAAAGTACAGAAATTGTAGATTCAACTCCACCTGGCCAGCCTGCCAGTTGTTGCGTTGACACGATGAGTTGTTCTCTACATTCTTTCCTGCTGCTTGCCAGTATCTGGAGCTCTTTCATTCCATCAATCAATTGTTCTCCTCAGCCTACCTCTCCGTCTTCCTTCTATGTTTCCTGGTCTTAGTCAAACCGTTAGATTTTGTGGCGTCTCCGCACCAGTAATTTTCTTGTTCTTTCTCGATATAAGAAGCTCTTCGTGTCAATATAAGAAGCTCTTCGTGTCAATATAAGAAGCTCTTCGTGTCAATATAAGAAGCTCTTCGTGTCAATATAAGAAGCTCTTCGTGTCAATATAAGAAGCTCTTCGTGTCAATATAAGAAGCTCTTCGTGTCGATATATCAAGCTCTTCATGTCGATATAAGAAGCTCTTCATATCGATGTATGAAGCTCTTCATGTGTATCTATATTATTGTTGACTATTTTACCAACTATTCTGTTTGTAACGGTGTTATTCTGTTAGATGTCGAGTATTGAGAGTAGCTCATTCTCAATATGTGTTATCTATTCAGTTATGTAGTTTAAAGGATAAGGTAATATTTGAAGCGTTTTATAATTCTTATCTTAACTTGCATCGCTGCACTCTGAATATGCCAGTTGGCACTGCGATCTAGCTCATTGTCTCTTATGAATATCTCAACAAACGGTGTAGTACAATTAAAGGTTCTAAAAGAAAGGCCTAGACCCGAGACATGTCTCTATCGTAATTTACAGAGGATATGGTATTATTACTATTAGACTTTTGGCACATTTTTTTGGATAACGTGGTCAGCTTTATATAATATTGCTATTATATACTTGATCAGAGATAGCAACAGCAGGGACTGAAAATAAATAGAGATAAGACCAAAATAGTGAGAATTTATTGCAGTTGGCAATAACCAAAAAACTATAGGAGATATACCTCTAATAGACGTAAAATCTAACATATATCTGGGCAGTAATATAGATAAAGAAGAAGGAACAGAGAAAGATACCAAAATAATAATTCACAAAGTTATAGGGATCTTCTTTGCATTAAGAAACATATGGAAATCCAAATAAATTAGGTTAAATACAAAAAAAAAAAATATTCTGTGTTAAATCGATCCAATTATATGGCTGTGAAACATGGAGAACAACGTACCAACAACGACTATTTTCTGTTTCTATAAATCTGTCAGCTTCTTGTTTGAGTTGGAGCTTTAGAGTGTATTTCCAAAGATTATGGTCTGTAGCTATGTCTTCCCAGGCTGCAGAGTTTATGTTCAGTTTTCATGAACTACGTCACGTATACATTACTATATATGAAGCAACTTGTGCAACAATCTGTCAAGAACATCTCTTTATCGACGCTGCAAGACACACGAAATTACTAAGCAAAACATTAAAAGAGCATTCATCATCATCATCATCATCATGTGCCATACCGGTTGGCGTAGGCGATCATGTCCTTCCACAATCTTCAGTCTACGGTGGATCGTATCAGTTCTGTAGTTGACTGCTTTCATTGCCATGACACCAAGCCATCTAGTATTTTCTCTCTTTGTCATCCGCTTTCTTTCTTTCCTTTTATTTTGCCAGTTGTAACCAAGTATTCCAACTTTCCTCTTCTCATGATGTGCCCGAAAAATGTTGATTGTTTCTTTCTGATATTTTTTTAGGAGCTGCCTTTTTGTGTTGGCCTCTTTGAGAACTTCCTCATTGGTCTTTTTAGCTGTCCAGGGAACTTTCAACATTCTTCTGAGAAATCCCATCTCTGTGGCCTCTAATCGTTTTTTTCATTTGTTTGTCTATTGTCCATGATTCGCTTCCATGGGTCAGAATTGGTTTTATATAGCACCAACGAACTCTCTTTGTCACTTCTATTGACATAGATTTAAAGAGCATTACCCATTTTAATTGGTATGGGAAAGTAAGCCTAGGTCGACGTGTGGATACGAGAAACAAGTACATTGTTTATAATTTAATACATTGGAAGTGCGCTAGCAGCGATTGTTTGCTCTAGCCGACTAAGATATGCAATGAACTTTGAAGGTTACTTCGGTCAAGTTTCAATGATGCCACACAGTTTCAAGTTAAAACAATTTGCTTTTGCTCTCTGGTCTTGTCTGTATGTGCTATCAAAAGTTGTGGGCAGTGCATACTAGTATGTTGACATCCCACACTTGCCTAACTGACGTTTAACTTTACAGTAACCTTGCTCGCTGTCAACTAGTCCAGTTGTCTCTCGCCTTTTTGTGCACACTGCGGGAGTTGTGTGCATACTGTGGGAATTAGATTTGTAAGGAATGTTGTGGACATTTCCACACATCACGTGGCGGCTCGCACTAGTGCGTGCAAACAGCTGCGAGTGACCCGAGTAAATAAACTGAATACTTGTCTCCAACGCTACAGATAGGAGCCGAGAGAAGAATTTTTTTTTTTCATATTGAGGGATCGCGAGAGTTTATGAGATGCTTTGAGGAATGAATTTTTTTAGATATTACTGATGAAGGTTGGTCTAATGTGGGAACGCGCTAAAAAAAGGGTGGTGCTGTCACCAGATTTGTTTAATATTTATAGTGAGATTATTTTAAGATCCATAATGGGCATGCCTGGAATAACAATCGGAGGTCATAATATAAATAATCTATTGTATGCTGATGACACAGTATTAATCGTTAAGAGTGAAAATGAGTTACAAGAAATGTTTGACATTATAGTGAAATAAAGCAAAAATAAAGGACTCAGCCTTAATAGCAAAAAGACAGAGGTAATGGTAACAACAAAGGAAAAAGACATCACCTCAGTGCAAAATAAAGACAAGTGGAACAATATTAAAAAAACAGGTAAATGAATTTTAAAAGGTGGGAACGTTGTTAACCTCAGACGGAAGATGTATAAAAGTGATGAGAGAATGGCCCAGGCAAAAGCAGCTTTCCAAAAAATGGAGAAGATACTGTGCAATCCATTTTTGACAATAGAAACAAGAAAAAGAGTTCTTAAATGTTTTGTAGAGCCAGTCTTAACATATGGATGAATCATGGACAATAGGACAACAGACAAGAAAATCACTGGAGTCTGTAGAAACGTGGTTTTATAGAAGAATGTTGAGAGTACCAAGGACAGCTAAGAAGAGTAATGAAAACGTTCTGAAAGAGGTCAAAGCAAAAAGAGAGCTAATTTCCAAGATTAAGAAGAAACAATCATCATTTTTTGGCCATGTAATGAGAATAGAACAACTGGAATATATTGTAACAACTGGGAAAATTGAGGGACGAAGAGATAGAGGGAAGCAAAGAGAAAAAATAACAGACAGCTTAAGAGAATGGCTTGGCAGAAGGTCAACAACAGAAATGATAAATAACTGTCGAGATCGAACGTTGTGGAGAGACATGATCACCTACGCCAGCAGGCCCGGTACTTGATGATGATATGGGAAATGTTACGCTTCTTGTGAAAACATTAACAATTTTACGGTTAAAAGTTGTTTTTTTCAGGCGGGAAAACGGAAGATGTGGAGTGGGGAAAATGAAAAAATATATCAAGGGGATGCAATAAAGGATGAAGTTGGCAAGTACTTTATTATCGCTTCTGCCTAGTCCTATGGGTTACGTTTAGTATCCTAAAAAATGTTTTTTGCTTCGCACGAAACATTTGCAGAATTCCTGGCTTCAAGGAAGCATTAAACTTTGATTTCTATTTTTTGTTTACTCTCTCCCCTTGTTTAGAACATCTGCTTCCTTCTTTCTCGCTAAAATATTTTGATCGTCACCACCACTTGCAATCAACTACATCGCTGCCTTACCTGAAGTCTAAGACACAGAATTTGAAAATGGAGTGGTGAACGTTTTGCCTTTATTTTTTTCATATTATTATATTACTATATTATTACATATTATTTTTTTCTTTCACATTACAAGTCAGATACACAATTTAAATTTTGGAAATTTTGGCTGATTTTATTATGTTAGTATTCATTTATTATTAATTTATTATGTTTGTAAGGATTGAAGCTCAAAAGTTCCCCTGGTAAAGATGGTATCTCCAACGAAATGCTCCTAAATCTGGGACAGAAAGCCAAGAGCCAGCTTCTAAGGATAATAAATGCTAGCTGGAGGAGAGGTCATGTGCCGGCAATCTTGAAAGAAGCTATTATGGTGCCCATCCTCAAGTGTGGAAAAGACCCACTAGATCCCAGTAGCTATAGACCAATTAGCCTACTGAGCTGCCTGAGTAAACTCATGGAAAGGCTGGTTAACAGAAAACTTATGTGGCATTTGGAGATAAAACAACAAACCGTACCACAACAAAGTGGCTTCCGTCAGCACAGATCACCTGAAGACCTGGTCACCTACATTGCACAGGAAATAGAGGATGCTCTACAAGAAAAGAAACACACATTGGCAGTGTGGGTCGACATGGAGAAGGCTTTTGATAGGGTTTGGCGAGAGGGTTTAAAGAACAAGCTTTTTAGACTTGTCATCCAGGGTCGTTTATTCAATTGGGTCTCTCAATACCTTTAGGATAGAACGGCCAGAGTACAAGTTCAAGGTCAACTAAGTAAGAAGGTCTCTATCGAACAAGGTGTCCCACAAGGCGGAGTTTTGTCCCCAACACTCTTTTTAATTTTCACAAATGACATCGTGAAGGACATTCCACCCAGATACCCACTCAGCAATATACGCAGATGATCTGGCGTTATGGACTCGCGAGGAAAGTATGTCGGTGGCTAGACCCAGGATGCAAGATGCCCTAGGTGAACTTGAAAAATGGACGAACACCTGGTTCTTACCAATGAACGAAAAAAAAAACTACCTATACAATTTTCAGCCTATCAAGAAACACACTCTCTGTAAACTTGAAGATAAAAGACATACACTCCTTATTGACCAAAACCAAAAAATCTTGGTGTCACCATGAATCGCAGAATGACTTGGAAAAATCAGATAAACAGAGCAAGGAATAAAGCCGGAAAGCGAACAAATATTATGTAGAAATTGGCAGGAACGGACTGGGGGGGGGGGGGGGGGGGGGGGCGGGGGGGCAGACAGCAATATTTTGAAAAGACTATACGTAGGGATAGTCAGACCAGTTCTAGAGTATGTAGTCACAGCCTGGGCTATGGCTTCCAAATCACACCTTAGCAAAATTAACAGAACACAGAACCAAGCTGTCCGTTTCATCACTGGTGCTTTGAAATCTACACCTATCAAGACTCTAGAAACAGTAACAGGTTTACAACCCTTAGATGACAGACGGGTCACTAAAGTATTGCAACAAGAGGAGAAATATAGAAGGCTGCTTATCCACCCCACGCACCAAAGAATAACTGGTTCCGGAATTGTACGACTAAAGAGGAGCAACTTCGCTGCAATTGCCAATGAACTAATTACCGGAGACCAAGTACTTTCCCAAACAATATCGAAGCCCTTGGGCCCATCTGATATGTCTCCTCTTAGAAAGCATAAAATACCATAAATTAAGGAAAATATAGCAGGAATCATGAAAAAAGGCACCCAATCAGACACAGAAAGAAAACACGTAGCAGAAAAACACATACACGATACCTACCCACAGGACTCTTGGTCCCACATATACACAGATGGCTCTGCTACAAATGCCACCAGAAATGGAGGGGGAGGTGTGTTCTTGACGCTGAATAATCAGGTCGAGATCACCAAGTCAATAGCTACTGGAAAAATCTCAAACAACTTTACGCAGAAACTGATGCCATCAGAGATGCTGCAACACTGGCTACTCAACACAAAAATAACATGCACAATAAATTGGTGATTCTGACTGATGCACTGTCAGTTTTATCAGCTCTAAAAAGCCCTAAGAACAATGAACTAGATAACTTGAGAACAACCCTGGACCAACTATGCAATAACTTCCAGAGAGTAGTCATTCAGTGGATACCATCACACTGTAATATACACGGGAACGAACGCGCAGACAAATTAGCTCAAGAGGGAGGGAGATTACTACAAGAGAACCATTCGCTCAGTTATGATGAAGCCAGATCCATCCTCAAGGGTCAGTTCCATGAAAAATGGAAACGAGATCACCCAAAGCATAACGAGTGTGACGGATACCACCAACTATCAAGGAGGGATTAAGTCATCATACTTAGCCTACGCACTGGCCACAATAGAATGAGAAATCACATGTTTACCAAATTCAAAACAGGTACAACCAGCCTATGCCACTGTACGCTGGACAATATGACTTTAAAAAATGTTCTACAGGATTGCCCCCAGTACACAGGCCTGAGAAGAGCAATGTGGTCCACGCTTACCTCCCTGGAAGAAAAACTATATGGGGCAATCGATTCGCTTAAACAGACAGCTGACTTCATGAGAGTCTGGAATCTTACTCTGATTGAGTCTTGATCGCAGAGAGAGAGAGAGAGAGAGAGAGAGACAGAGAGATTATGTTAGTATTCGAGATGAAGTTTCGCATATTTGGATTGAGTATAAAACCAACGCACTAATCATGTAACCCGGAACCGAAGCATTAACAGAAATATAAATAGTTGAAATACACATGAAAAGCAAGCGTTTGTCGTCCACTGATGACCATTTGAGTAGAAACGTTGGTTTGCTTAGGCTTGTTTTATCCCAAAAAAATTGAAACATTCTGTTCTGAGCTCTTTGACCTCAGTTACTTTGGTAGTAACGTCTTGTCGACTATGTGGTGTGCTGTATGGACAGTGCAAAGCTTTGCTCCAGGCAGAACTCATTTGACAAGTTACTATATAAGACACCTAATTACTATTACTATTGCTGTTACTGCTACTACTACTACTACTATTTTTACTGCTACAACTGTTCTTCTTGCTGTTGCTGTTAATGTTACTGCTGTTTTGACTGCTGCTGTTACTGCTACTACTACTACTACTGCTATACCTATACTGCTTTTGTTTATGGCTATTTGTTGTGTAGAACATTCATTCATTCTTTTTCCTCTGGGGCAGGCGACGGCACATAGGGCGGAAGTCATAGTTCTCCACGATTGACGATTTGCTGCTAGTTCTTGGCTGTTCCTTAGTCCCATGTCTGAACCGTCCCTATTAATTGTTCTGCGTATCGATTCTCTTTATCTGCATTGTTTTCTTTTAGCAGATGGTTTCCACATGAATGCCTGAGGGGCTAAGTCTTTCTTCAATCTGATCACTGGACCTATGTGTTTCCAACGCCTTCTTCTGATAAAACTCGACACGTATTCTTGTTTTGATTCGTCTCAAGTGTAGAACAACTCCACCCTACAATCATATAACATTTGAGTGACTTAACTGTCTAATCACTTATTTTGATAATAATTTGATAATTCCGTCTTAGATCATTCGTGCCTGCTACTATTGACGTCTCTAGTTCTCCATTCCCCACCCCATTTTCAAAATACGTTTTCCATGTCTTCTATCCGAAATCTCACCCCCCCCCCCCCCCCCCCCCCCAATTGTACGTTTTTCTGTGTGTTCATAACTAAAATAACTAGTGTGATTATTTTCATTAACATCTTGCACTTTAGTTGTTTGTTTTCATCAGCATTAGTTAAATATTATTTCGTTTCTTCCCATTATAAATTTAATAATCAAATGTTTCTATTAAATAACGCCTTTACATTCCTTAATAACAGCCCTGTCACTAATGATACCATCGTGGTTTTTATTATATTTTATTTCTTTCCGTTTTTTTTTAAAGGAGAGATGGAATAGTGGAGATGGTAAGTCGTTTCTTCCATGATCTTTATGTTTGAGCTAGAGAGACAAGACTCGGCCTCCTTCGGAATGTAGCACTCAGGAGCGGACAACTTTTAGCATTCAGCACCAGAGCGACTAGAGTGCTCAACCGTTTCAGAGATACACGTTCCGGGAAGAGGATCATTTACATACTGGAAGTCTTGATCGTGATGTCAGTGATTAGGTCGCTGTTTGGCTTCAACTTATTTAGTTCGGCAGTCCACTTTTCTCACAGCTCCCAAACACACCCAGTGCCCAGGAAGAGATTCAAAGAAGATAAACACGAACACACACACATAAATATACGCATATCCAATTCAAGAAACGAGGCATTAAAAAATTTATTTTGAAGACAATTTCTTCCCGTTGCGTGGGAGGGGAAAAAAAGAAAATGAATAATTTTTAGTGGGTGGTAGGGGGTATAGGAAGATAGTGAATGGAGTTTGAGAGATGTAATGAGAGAAGAAAAAAGGAAAAGACGAAAGATAAAATTACGGTGAGATAAAATATAAAATAATATCACGGGACAAAGGATGGAATGTGACAGAAATAAAAGGTAAAACGATAGAAAGGGAATAAGGAAAAGTAAAATAGAAAACAGTCGCAGGTGGGAATAAACAAAAATAAAAAGAAAGAAATGAGAACAACATGAGAAAGGAATAAAACGAGAAATAGGTGATGATATGAGGTGTAAGTAAATAGGGGAAAGAGAGTTTGTATAGTGAGAAAGAAGTTTAAAAAAAAAAGAAATGGGACGAAGAATGACAGATTAATTGAAGGAAAAGTGGGAAGGAGGGATGAATTGGGCAGAAATAAGAAAGGAGTTCAGAAAAAAACTAGAAATTAATAAAAGTATTGCGGAAGGGTTTTAAAGGGTGATTTTGAGAGGAACGTTGAGGTAACTGGCATATTATTGTAATCTTTAACTGGGGTTGGATAGGTAACTGTAACATCATTTATATTTGTAATTGAGGTTGGGAAGGTAACTATTACGTCATTTATATATGTAATTGGGGTAGGCGAAGGTAACTATTACGTCATTTATATATGTAATTGGGGTAGGCGAAGGTAACTATTACGTCATTTATATATGTAATTGGGGTAGGCGAAGGTAACTATTACGTCATTTATATATGTAATTGGGGTAGGCGAAGGTAACTATTACGTCATTTATATATGTAATTGGGGTAGGCGAAGGTAACTATTACGTCATTTATATATGTAATTGGGGTAGGTGAAGGTAACTATTACGTCATTTATATTTGTAATTGAGGTTGGGAAGGTAACTATTACGTCATTTATATATGTAATTGGGGTAGGCGAAGGTAACTATTACGTCATTTATATATGCAATTGGGGTAGGCGAAGGTAACTATTACGTCATTTATGTATGTAATTGGGGTAGGCGAAGGTAACTATTACGTCATTTATATATGCAATTGGGGTAGACGAAGGTAACTATTACGTCATTTATATATGTAATTGGGGTAGGCGAAAGTAACTATTACGTCATTTATATATGTAATTGGGGTAGGCGAAGGTAACTATTACGTCATTTATATATGTAATTGGGGTAGGCGAAGGTAACTATTACGTCATTTTTATATGTAATTGGGGTAGGGGAAGGTAACTATTATGTCATTTATATTTGTAATTTGGATAGGAGATCGTAACTATTAAATTATTTTTTTTTAACCGGGGGTAGGGGAAGGTAACTATTGCATCTTTCATATTTTGAACTTGGGCAGGGGAAAGAAACTGTTATATCATTTATATTATTACCTGGAGTAAGTGAAAGTAACTGTTATATCATTTATATTATTACCTGGAGTAAGTGAAAGTAATTGTTATATCATTTATATTATTACATGGAGTAAGTGAAAGTAATTATTACATAATTTATATTTTAAACTGTGTTAAAGGAAGGTAACTGTTACATCATTTATATTTTTAATATGGTAGGGGAAGGTAATTATTACACCATTTATGTTGTTAACTTTGGTAGTGGAAGGTAACTGTTACACCATGTATGTTGTTAACTTTGGTAGGGGAAGGTAACTGTTACACCATTTATGTTGTTAACTTTGGTAGTGGAAGGTAACTGTTACACCATTTATGTTGTTAACTTTGGTAGGGGAAGGTAACTGTTACACCATTTATGTTGTTAACTTTGGTAGGGGAAGGTAACTGTTACACCATTTATGTTGTTAACTTTGGTAGGGGAAGGTAACTGTTACACCATTTATGTTGTTAACTTTGATAGAGGACGGTAACTGTTACACTATTTATGTTTGTTAACTTTGGTAGGTGAAGGTAACTGTTACACCATTTATATTGTTAACTTTGTTAGAGGAAGGTAACTGTTACATCATTTATAATTATTATCGGTAGAAATATACAAAATATTATTTTCCATTACATTACCCCAAAAATCATGTACCGAAGGTCTGTAAAATTTATGGTCAATAACACCATATTCCCTATACGGGCGTAACGGGGATACTTTACTGTTTTTTTTATATTTTCCATTGGCTTCCAATACGCCGAACAACAATTATACTGAATGTGCTCAGTGACTCATAACTAATTGGTTACGTGAGGATCAGCGAAACATTGCTGACCAAGACTCTACTTCGCATACCCGCGTTGGTTCTAGTAACAGATTTACTAGTATCGGGGTGAGTTCGAGATGATAGAGAACCCGGTACCAGGAAATGTTATACTAGGGTCAGAGTTATTCACGAGCTGTCGTAGATTGTTGCAAATCAAAACGCATTTAAGACTGCATAACGCCCTATAAAGGGAGAGCAACAAAGGTTAGTAATTGTCAAGCAAAAGAAGAGTTTCCAGTGCGTGATGATTAATTGTGTGAAGTAAAGTGCCCCGTCACGTCAAGTGGCGTATAGGAAATATGGTATATACATATATATACTCACTGCCTTGTGGGTGAGACTTTTTAGTCAAAGGTTAGCGAATCCAACCGTAAACAAACCGACGGATGGCAACAGAAAACCACCGTCGCAACTTCTTTGTACAATCATGAATCGCCACAACAAGTTCTTACATGTTATGTAGAGCCAGTCTTAACATATGGATGTGAATCATAGACAATAGGACAACAGACAAGAAAATCATTGGAGTCTGTAGAAATGTGGTTTTACAGAAGAATGTTGAGAATACCATGGACAGCTAAGAAGAGTAATGAAAATGTTCTGAAAGAGGTCAAAGCAAAAAGAGAGCTAATTTCAAATATTAGGAAGAAACAATCATCATTTTTTGGCCACGTAATGAGAAGAGAACAACTGGAATATATTGTAACAACTGGAAAAATTGAGGGACGAAGAGATGGAGGGAAGCAAAGAGAGAAAATACCAGACAGCGTAAGAGAATGGCTTGGCAGAAGGTCAACAAAAGAAATGATAAAGAACTGTCGAAATCGAAAGTTGTGTAGAGACATGATCACCTACGCCAGTAGGCCCGGTACTTGATGATGATGATATATATATATAATCGAAATATATACTCTTGTAAATTTATGAAAATGTGGCCTAGGCACTCGTTCAGCAACTGAGTTGAGCGCGTTTAGCGACCTACAACCGACTGTATGTAGCAGCATCGGCGAACAATATAGCTCATCAAGACTCTGCTCCACCTCCAAGTGGTGCTTCTGGAAACAAACTATCCAGTCTGACAAAGATAGTAGAAATCGAAGAGGGAAGGAAACCAGGTTCTCAAAAATGCCGTATTAAAGTCGGATGTTTTGGGCCGAAGGGCGCATATAAACTACAACAAAACGAATCCACGTGCATGAACTCTGTAACACGACTATTAACATGTCTGTCACCAAATAGATCAGTCTTTGTAAGTCTGTCTCTTGATATATCTTTTTTAAAAATATTTTTCTATATAGATTTTTTTCTATGGACAGATTTTTCTACGGTCGTGCTGTTTTTTTTAAAACCAGGTCTGTCGCTAATGAGATCGACCTTTGTAAGTCTGTCTCTTGACAAGTATATTTATGAAAACATCTGTCTCTCGGGAGGGCTGTTATAGTGAATTCTGTCTCTGGGGATGTCTGTCCAGGAAGAAGTCACTCCTAATAAGGTTTTATCTTTAATTAAGTTTGTCTCGAGAGGTCTTTTTTGAAAAGGTCTGTCTCTGGAGTGGGTCGGGTAAGTGAATGTGTTTCTCTAGGTAGGTATTTCAAGTTTGCTACTCGAGAGGTCTGTTAATAAAGAGCTCTGTTTCAGGTGATGTCAATCTCAGGCTAAGGAATCATTTTTTGTAGAAAAACCAGGTTCTACATTCAAATATGTTTAGTCTCCATTTCCATACCGGCAAAAAATATTCCCTATCGCAGTGATCGACTTATCTGGTTAATGGGTTTCTTTTGTGGATTTCCTTGAAGAGAAAAACTAATTTAGCTACTTTGTAGAAGTCGTCGCTTCGAATATGACGGCTTAACCTACCAATCTTTATTATTCGTCACTCTTTTATAGCCTTCCTATAATTTATTTAAGTAGCTTCATATGGTTTGATGATTCAAGAATTACAAAATAGTTTAGTTCACAATTTACAAGATGACACATACGAAAATTAAATGAAGGCGTCTGTTTTAAAATTGTTGAAAAACTTCACCAAACTGGCATCAACATGGATACATTTGTAAAGTTCATAATAATTAATTTATAAAATGATATCAAAGAAACTTATATTGTTTTATAGAAAAGACAAGACAAAGCAACCGAATGTTTCGACTTTTAGAGGTTGCTATTGTATCTGCAAAGCTGGATAAGATTATGAATGTATGGATTCCACAGACAAACTGACAGAATGATGTTGATGACTATGACTTCTTATAGTACCGATGTCCATTCTTCAAGAGAATTGAAGAGCTTGATATACTGCAAAGGAGAAAATCTTTTACTAAAATACATTCACATACAGATATACTTTTTACGTCTTCGCAGACGTTTGAAAGCAGGCTGATGTCGACCTTCGATAGTAACTGCCAGGCGTTGTTTTGCAGAACAGCTTTTTTCATGGCTAATTTGTCAATATTGGAATGACAGATCCGATACCAGATTGAACATGGTTGGCAGATTTATGTTGTGGAGAGTTTCACCAATTTTCTCTTGTGTCTTTTTTCTTTTAACTTTGACTTCATTTTAAAACGTTTTTGACAGCTTCTTACTTGTCTTCTCCATGTGCTACTTCTGCCAGATTATTCCAGTTGTCAACACTTTACTTAGCGATACCTCGCATCTGATCTTTGCACATCAGTTTTATTCTGCCCATAGACCGCTTCCGATCTGTGAGCTTCCCGGTGGTGATGCGGTTCTTATTCCTTCTATGAACTATGTCCCATCCATCTAAATTCCCAACTCCTGAGTTTTGTCATAATGGACAGAAGTTTAAAAAGCTGTAGGACACGTTAATTGGCTACCATGTCCAGCCATTGGAAGTTTGTTATTTATCGAAGGCAGCGCACTTGGGAAATGTTTAGTTTTTTTCACGCGCTGTGTGTAATCTTCTATAATCTACCAATAGTTACTTTCCCTGAGTTTTGAATGTTTAGTTTTTTCACGCGCTGTGTGTAATCTTCTATAATCTACCAATAGTTACTTTCCCTGAGTTTTGAATGTTTAGTTTTTTCACGCGCTGTGTGTAATCTTCTATAATCTACCAATAGTTACTTTCCCTGAGTTTTGAATGATTAGTTTTTTCACGCGCTGTGTGTAATCTTCTATAATCTACCAATAGTTACTTTCCCTGAGTTTTGAATGTTTAGTTTTTTCACGCGCTGTGTGTAATCTTCTATAATCTACCAATAGTTACTTTCCCTGAGTTTTGAATGATTAGTTTTTTCACGCGCTGTGTGTAATCTTCTATAATCTACCAATAGTTACTTTCCCTGAGTTTTGAATGATTAGTTTTTTCACGCGCTGTGTGTAATCTTCTATAATCTACCAATAGTTACTTTCCCTGAGTTTTGAATGTTTAGTTTTTTTCACGCGCTGTGTGTAATCTTCTATAATCTACCAATAGTTACTTTCCCTGAGTTTTGAATGTTTAGTTTTTTTCACGCGCTGTGTGTAATCTTCTATAATCTACCAATAGTTACTTTCCCTGAGTTTTGAATGTTTAGTTTTTTCACGCGCTGTGTGTAATCTTCTATAATCTACCAATAGTTACTTTCCCTGAGTTTTGAATGATTAGTTTTTTCACGCGCTGTGTGTAATCTTCTATAATCTACCAATAGTTACTTTCCCTGAGTTTTGAATGTTTAGTTTTTTCACGCGCTGTGTGTAATCTTCTATAATCTACCAATAGTTACTTTCCCTGAGTTTTGAATGATTAGTTTTTTCACGCGCTGTGTGTAATCTTCTATAATCTACCAATAGTTACTTTCCCTGAGTTTTGAATGATTAGTTTTCTGGTAGCAAAATAATACAGACTTTGTTTTTGTTGGAGATTGACCTCACAATCTAAAGATTGGTACTCAGAGTATTTAGTAATACAGAAGTGTAAAGGCTTCTATTCAACAGTTCTAAATCACGGCATTTAGACTTGCCATAGCTCACTAGAACTATTGTTACATTACATTGCTCCGAAAGCCTGGTACAAATTGGGTCAACCCCAAAATAGCTCACCAATTTTTCAACTTGAAGTCTGTTCGGAATCACAACACTACATACATGATGTCTCCATTTCTGTCTGTGACTCTTATCTGACATATTACATTTATTCGTGACGTATATTGTAGTAGAAAAGGTATAAAGACAACAAGTTTAAATCTTACAGCAGAATCACATACACGTGTTGTCATAATGAAAGAAAGGTTTACATTTTCCACAGAAACGGGATATAACTCATACAAGCCAGAGTGACTTTCTGTTTAAAAATTAAACCGAGCCATTAATGAACAGTATCAAATAAACATATTTATTCATTGTTTAGTACTCCTTCAGCATGAAAGTAAATTGTGAAAATTCATGAAATAAAATGTAACTTTTAAATACATTAATCCAAGTCATACACTCATTTCAGTGATCGTAACATGTGAAACTGATTTCAGACATAGGCAGCCTTGCTTGCTAACAGGTATGGATAGACGTCTCGTACATATTTTACAAATTGCATGAATACATTAAAGTATATAAAACAATTCAATACAAGAAATATATCTACAACATATATAATATATCTTCACTATAAGAGTATATAAAGGAGATTTACAATAATAAAAAAAATTAATTGTTTTAATACAAATATTGCCATTTGTTTTTCATTACACGAATTTCTAATAGCATCCATACCAAACTACACTACAAACTCTCTCTCTCTCTCTCTCTCTCTCTCTCTCTCTCTCCCTCCCTCTTTCTCTCACACATAAGAACTGAATCATTTGTCTCTTATGTCCAATTGTTTTTCCATTTAAAATGTTACTGCTATACAATAAGTGGAAATATTCTGGCAAGTATACACATTTATCAAATGAAAGCACAAATGTAATTCAACCCCCAACACTATCATCGTGTTTCGGACCTTGTGGGCTCGCAATTCAACAATCCCTGACCGTTCATATCCAACTTCTAATATGCGAAGAAAGAAAGACGTTCATTAGAAATACTTTGACGGCGTCCACATTGTTCTATCAATAATTGATGTTACTATTGATGTTGCTCCATCTTACTCTGGGATTATACATGCATCGTGCGGTATGGATCACACAATACATTGACTTCATGCGAGCAAACCATTTTATTTATTGTTTCTGGATTTAGTTCAAGACTGCTACTATGCCGCATCTTTATCTTACGATCTCTAAGTTGACTTCTTCTTGTCACTCCAGCCACTTTCCTCAAGTATTTTATACTTCCTTTGTGACCAACTTCCGCTTCTGACTTGTGGGTAACCATGATTTGCATTGCCAGTGACGGATGGCAATGTATGTGATGTTTCTTTGCGGAAGTAGACACTAGTGTTGAAGGAGAGGAACTAACTGTTCCAGTATATACGTAGGGAGGTCAAAAAGTAATGCACACCAATTTTTTTCTCGGCTAATAATAAAGATAGGAATATGAAATTTTGCACACTTGGAATATGACATGTTCCAATTATGTGCACCAAATTGCACAGCATTCTGATAAATATTACGCAATCTATGAACCGTTAAAATGGAGCTTGTCAACAATGTCCGTTACAAACAGCGAATTGTCATAGAATTTCTGGTTGCGGAGAAAGAAACTGTGGCAAACATTCATAAACGACTGTGTGCAGTGTACAAATGTTCTGCAGTCGATAGGAGCACAGTTAGTCGCTGGGTTCAGAGAATTAAAGCTGCAGAAAGTGTACGAGTGGAGCTGCATGATTTACCGCGTTCTTGACGTGTTGCCTCGGCTACCAGCACAGACATGTTAAACCGGGCTGATGCCATTATTCGTAAGGATAGGCGTATCACTAGTCAGCAATTGGCATTATAGCTTACAGTCAGCAAGGGAAGTGCAATCGCAATTTTTAAAACTCTCGGATATTCAAAGATTTGCGCTCGATGGGTTCCTCGGTGCCTAACAAATGATCACAGAGTTCAAAGGAAAAAACATTCTGTTCTGAATTGTTGGAGCGTTTCGGTGTTGAAGGAGAAATGTTTTTGTCAAAAATTGTTACCGGTGACGAGACGTGGGCACATTATTATGAGCCTGAAACAAAAATGCAGTCAATGGAATGGCATCATCCGCAGTCACCAAAAAGAAAAAAATTCAAAACATCTCCATCAGCCGGAAAGGTGATGATCACTGTCTTCTGGGACATTGATGGTGTGATTTTTGTTGATGTAATGACAAGAGGTGAGACAATCAACTCGACAGCTTACATCAATACACTGACAAAACTCAAAAATCAGTTCCACAGAGTTCGGCATAATAAGCCATCTGCAGATGTGTTGCTTCAACATGACAATGCACGCCCTCACACAAGTCTGGTAACACAGGAAGCAATCAACAAATTTGGTTGGACTGTACTGCCCCATCCTCCTTACAGCCCTGATCTGGCTCCCTCAGATTTCCATCTGTTTGGACCACTCAAAAAATTCCTGCGTGGGAAACACTTTGACAATGATGAGGATGTGATCCGTGCAGTTAAAAAATGGCTACGCGAGCAGGACAAAACTTGGTACAAACGAGGCATTCATGACCTAGTTTCGCGTTGGCGTAAGGCAATACGCTTGGACGGAGATTATGTTGACAAATAGGTAGTGTCAAGGGGATGTTCAGCTACAATCTGTGAAAATTTCACACATTTTGCCCGAATAGTTTCCGAGAAAAAAAGTGGTGTGCATTACTTTTTGACCTCCCTTCAGTACATCCTTGAGTTATTCATCATTTAACTAGCAATCATTGTCCATATTTTAATTGTTAAATTAAAATGATATTTTATTCAGCTGTCATTTTTTAAAGTCTCAGCCTACTTGAGTTATTCATTTATTAGAAATATTTGGTCGCTATGCTATCTTCATGAATAGATTAATTAAAATGGAGTTTATGCCAAGTGCTAAATTTACCTCAGGAGTATAATGTTCAGGTTATATTTGCCGGAGTTAACGGTAACCACACCATACTCGGCAAGTTAACATCCTTTCACAAACTAGGCCGTCCAACTGTGTCAAGGTTAACATAATTTATAATCATCTTCAATCGCCGAAAGTCGTCATCTTGTTTCATAGAAGCGGAGCTCCACTATTACGTCCACAAAAAACGTCTATTTGTAAATACTGAGAGTCCCCATATTAGCAGACAACTAACAAGCAAAGCCAAAAGCATCAAGAAACTAATACGTGTATACATGTCACGTGACTGATAATGAAACATGAATCTGTAGTGAGTCATTGGGGAATGTTGCAACAATGTAGCAAGAATAAACCACTCTTGTTAAATTAGGATGCGTTAAACTCAATGCTTTATAGAACCAATTCTGACCTATGAATCATGGACAGTAGACAAACAAATGAAAAGAAGATTAGAGGCCACAGAGATGGGATTTCTCAGAAGAATGTTGTTCCCTGGACAGCTAAAAGGACCAATGAGGAAGTTCTCAAAGAGGCCAACACAAAAAGGCAGTTCTTAAAAAACATCAGAAAGAAACAATCAACATTTTTCCGGCACATCATGAGAAGAGGAAAGTTGGAATACTTGGTTACAACTGGCAAAATAAAAGGAAAGAGAGATCACGGACGACAAATAGAGAAAATACTGGATAGCTTGGTGTCATGGCATGGAAAACAGTCAACAACAGAACTGATACGATGCACTGTAGATAGAAGATTGTGGAGGGACATGATCACCTACGCCAACCGGTATGGTACATGATGATGATGAAACTCAAAGGGCAATGGAATTGGAAATTGATTGCACAGCGGTTGCATTAAACTATAACAATGAAAGATCGATGTAAACAGATTTCAATATGGAATTAAGAGGAGAAACCGAGATATCAAATGAATATCTTGAGCTAAATAATATTTACACAAACAAACACAAACAAACGTTCCTCTAGACATGATGCATGTAGTTAGAAGCGGACATAGAGTAATCGGCTTCAGAGAATATATGAGTTATATTATCATTCCCATTGTTAATGAATGGACATGGACACACGGGTTCAGTTCCTAGGGGTGAAGGTTATTTTTGGACCTACAAGGCTTCGATGTTCATCCAGCCATTGGAAATGGGTACCAGAGGTTTTTTCTGTGAAAGTAGGATGGCCTGCCAGGTGTTGTACTGTCCAGATCACACACAAAATGGCATTGAAAAATATGGGCATATAATTCTCCATACGTTTTTAGGCATCAAGGCATGGAAATCTTTTTCTTCTATGAACGTCCTTTTTATTTATTTATTTATTGTTTTTTTTAATGGGGGGGGGGGGGGGGCACACCGATCAAACAAAAAAAAATAAGAAAATTAATTTTGGTACAATTGTCCAGGACTGAAGGCCACACCGTCTTATATCGACAAATGCATATCGTCGCTATAGGGACATTATTGTTCTCTGTCTTTCAGTTCTAGGGGATACAAGCACCATAGTAAAAAAGGCAGCAGTAGGGGACTATGAAACACGCCCAGAGAATATGTAGTAAGTGTATAGAATACAAGAAAACGTAATGAATGGCTTGCTTTATTATAAAATTATAAAAATGCTAATTCAATCTAAGCAAAACAGCAACGGATCAAATCTACTCGCGGCCTCGCATAGCATTTAATATTTTATTTCTGTGCTAATCTCCATTACACTGACGCCACTTATTGTTGCATCCTTGCCATTTCTCTTTGTCATTCGTCTTACTTCTATTATGCCTTCTCCGCCTCAGTTTCCTTTCCATCATTTTTTAGATCAATGTTTCACTTTCGTGTTAACATTTCTTTGTTTATTTTAAAATATTGAAATTTTTAAAATTTTGATGAAAGCTTTTCCCGAAACATCGTAGTTTGTCTCGTCTCTCTATTTGTTTAGCTGCTTAATACCATTTTGTGTTTATTTTATTTTGTTTTCTGCAACGCACAACGCGGCAATGGCCCCGCATAGTATTTAGTATTTGATATATTTGATATATCGACCAAATTGTTTGTGCGGGATAATACTTAATTATGATTATCAACGCAGTCAATGTTGTCTTTTATGCTGCGTTGATGTTACTGCAATCTAAACATGGCACTGGCTCCTTTCCAACACCCACTAGCTCGCCAAACATGTTTTAATTAGCCGTTAGGTTAAGCAAACACTCATCATTTTATAAAATGTGATATCTCACTGAAGCAGTGCAGCATGTAGAGTTACGATAAGTTATCGATGTATGCACTCCTGCTTAAAGGGGTCAAGGCAAAGACATGCAAATGAATGCATAAAAATGCGGAGCTGCAGAAAAACTAAAATGCTTGTATGCACATGCATATATATATAACGAAGAATAATGAAAATGTTCTGAAAGAGGCCAAAGCAAAAAGAGAGCTAATTTCCAATATTAGGAAGAAACAATCATCATTTTTTGGCAATGTAATGAGAAGAGAACAACTGGAATATATTGTAACAACAGGAAACATTGAGGGACGAAGAGACAGAGGGAAGCAAAGAGAGAAAATACTAGACAGCTTAAGAGAATGGCTTGGCAGAAGGTCGACAACAGAAATGATAAAAGAACTGTCGAGATGGAAAGTTGTGGAGAGACATGATCACCTACGCCAGTAGGTCCGGTACTTGATGATGATGATGATATATATATATATATATATATATATATATATATATATAAATATACATATATATATATATATACATATATATATATATATATATATGTATGTATGTATGTGCAGTTATGTTTGTAGATGTATATATGCGCTCTTTCGTGTGAGTGTATGTATACATGTATGTGTGGCCTCTTAGATACTTATAGACATTGTTAGTGTCTTTGTAGTCTAGTAACCTACACAGTGTTCCCCCACTCACATATTTTTAGAACCCTTACATTGTTTTTACAGCGTACCACCGCGTAGATTCTCTCTCTTTCTTGTTCCGGCCACGGTCCACGACACATGGAAACAATTTTTCTCTTCTTAAACCAGTTTTTATTTTGTTTTTGATGTTTCATTACTAGTTAGCTATGTAGGATTAGTTTTTATTTACTTACATATCTGTGTGTGTGTGTTGTTTGTTTGTTCCTGCTGAAGGCCCATTGAGCCGAAACGTCGTTCAAATTTGTGTCGTCTATTAATCACGTAAAGCTTTTACCATACAATTTTTTCTATATTTTATTTCAATTCTCTCTCCCACTCCTGCTTAAAGGAGCCTAATGAAATGCCATTCAAAAGTGTCATTTGTTAGTTATAATTAAAAAATAATGTTAGTAGTATAATTCATGTTTAAGTAGTGATTTAACCGAATATACGAAACGATGGCTAAAGTTAACAAATCAGACCCAAAATTATTTTAAAACCTATCATTATTAACGTAAATTTGTAAAGTTGTTACACATCCAAATAGGGGTCTCCACGGCAATTCTTATTTCAGCCGGGTCAACTAGAGAACGTCAAACTGGGGATCGATCCCACGACCACCGTATCGCTAAACCCAAAGTGCATTTACTACGCTACAAACACGGTATTGTTTACAGTCGTGAATAAATTAACTACAAACTCTGTAAGATGAACAAGCATAAAGAAGAACGCAGGAGATTCCTAGTTGGCACCTAAAAAAAAAAGTAAAGTACCCCCGTCACGCCAAGTGGCGTATAGGGAATATGGTGTTAGTGACCATACATTTTACAGACCATCGACACATGATTTTTGGGGTAATATGGTCGATATTACGCCCGTGCCACTTCACTTTCCCAGAAAAAAATCCGGTACCCATTAAAGGCTGGGTGAACCCGGAAGCCGTCGGTTGGGATCGAACCCTACCACTTGTCCTTTGTAGTCCAGTTCACTAACCACTGAGCTATCGCGGCTCCCAATTGGCACCTGCATTATCTTTATGATAATGATAACACCAACAACAAAAAACAATTCATTATCAATTAATTATAACTGCAGTCCTAATTGTGGCGACTCAGGGGATGTAATCAAAATAAGATCAAAAGTACAAACATCGGGTAATGAATCTCCCCAATTCCCTCGGTCGTGGGACCTAATTTTGCTGTCCTCTAAGATGGAAAAGTTCCAATTTCTCTAGCAGAACTAAGTAAACAAAAAAAAAAAAAAAGCCAGATCAGTCCCTACAGCATCCATCTTGGGTGTATCTACTGTGAAGTCCTTGCGATATTGCAACATTCAATAATTAATTAAAGATATAATGAGCGCAATATTCCCAACAAGTCGCAGTAACTTATACATTCTTCATTGCTGAAATCGAAACCTTCCAAACTTCTTAACTCTTGTCTGCAACCATCTACCGTCCCACTATAACTGAGAATGGTGGTCTTCTTCGACATTGACGCAGTTTCAAGATATAGAATATTTTTTTAAAAATACATCACTTTACAAAAAGAAAACATTAACTATATAAAATAAATATGCAAACTGTGAACATAATTAAAGAATACGATTAACACAACAGAGAAATGCACAATTAAACTTTGCGGCATATTGTAAAAGTTCCTTAAATAACTGTTTTTTTATGATATAAATATAAACAGGGGCGAACATATCGTACAATATAGGATTAGAGCGCTTTAGAATTACATGATAGAATTAAAGAATATAGTTGAATATATAAAACACACACACACTCACTGAAGTTGGTCATTAGAAGAAATTGATGTATTTGTTCTGCATGAAAAATTGGCACCAATAACAAGTCCTCTCTCACAATAAACGTTCTTGTAACATTCTGCTAAACGATCTGTTCGTGGCTCGTCATACAGACCGTCTTTCCTATTAAGACATTCGTTCTCTGCTTCGCCACACGGGCGAGCAATGTAAGATCTGGCTCTTTTGTTAGTGTCACAACTACCTGTGAAAACATTGAACACTCCGTTTGTGCACACGTGAAGTCCTGCCATGGTTTCATTTTTGCAAGTGAAGTAATGGTTGCATCTCCCAAACACGTCTAGATAATTACCGTCGCTCTTTCTCGTGCATATTACCTTATCCTCAACCTTATCTCCACAAGGAAAAGGCACATTCTCTACAGAATCACAGCTGGACGTAAACGGGTTAAACTTAAGCCCGTTCTTACAGTTGTGAAAACCCCTGAAAAGTTGTCCCTGACAGAGAAAGTATAAATCACATCGGCCAAACTCATCAGGGTACAAACCGTCCAGACGTCCTGAACATCCGGGCTTCCATCCTCCATACTCGCTCGGGATGCTCATCGGTGTCTCGCAGGCTCTAGTTATCGGCGAGAAGACAGCGTTGGAATGACATTGACCCTAGAAATAAACGTGAAAAATGTACGTGTGTAACTATGTATGTGTGTATCTATGTATGTGTGTATGTATGTATGTAAAAAAAAAGGGGGGGGGGTTTGTTAAAGGCATAAAAATGCATTAAGATGCATAAAAGTGCGACATTGGCGCCTGACCATGCTTCGGATCACAGGGAAGTGACTTATTTTCCTTGTTGATAATCTAGCATGTTATCACCATGTAGTTAGATTTGATAATCTAGCATGTTATCACCATATAGTTAGATTTGATAATCTAGCATGTTATCACCATATAGTTAGATTTGATAATCTAGCATGTTATCACCATGTAGTTAGATTTGATAATCTAGCATATTATCACCATGTAGTTACATTTGATAATCTAGCATGTTATCACCATGTAGTTACATTTGATAATCTAGCATGTTATCACCATGTAGTTAGATTTGATAATCTAGCATGTTATCACCATATAGTTAGATGTACTTGTACAGTCTTATATATTTCTGTGTTATTGTTTATTGTTCCAGCTGAAGACCTACTTAACTGAAAAGTCGTTCTATTTTGTTTTGTTTCTCACCCAGGTAATGCAGTTACCATACTACTTGTTCCTTTTTCTTAATTTTCAATGTTCATATGCATGTATGTATGTATGTATGTATGTATGTATGTATGTTTATATGTATATATGTACGTGTGTGTGAGTGTTAAATATTGCCGTTAAAGTTACGCTCGAAAATGTAGCCATTAACCTTATTCTGTAAAATGGTGCCATTAACTATATTTTCTAAAATATTGTAATTAACATTACACTCTGAAATATTGCCATTAAAGTTACTCTCAGAGGTGTTACTATTCTACTACCTGGAAGACAGTCCTCTCCTTGTGGCATTCCACAAAAAATGGCTGCCACTCCATACCCTGCCAAGGATTCAAGCCCTCGCTCTGTCCTCGGCAGCTTGAGTACCGAACCCAGCAGGGAATGCAATGGGATGACTCGCGACATCGATTTGCTCTATACTCGCCTTTTAAAAAGATAAAAAAAATAATAATAATGAATGGTATGGAAATAATTAAATAATCTTTCGTATAGAATCTCTCACTTAGAAATAAAATATTAGAGAACTCTAAATCTACGGCATTTCATATAATAGATAGATAGATAGATAGATAGATAGATAGATAGATAGATAGATAGATAGATAGATAGATAGATAGATAGATAGATAGATAGATAGATAGATAGATAGATAGATAGATAGATAGATAGATAGATAGATAGATAGATAGATAGATAGATAGATAGATAGATAGATAGATAGATAGATAGATAGATAGATAGATAGATAGATAGATAGATAGATAGATAGATAGATAGATAGATAGATAGATAGATAGATAGATAGATAGATAGATAGATAGATAGATAGATAGATAGATAGATAGATAGATAGATAAACAGATAGACAGATAGACAGATACATAGATACATAGATAAATCACAAGTGTTTCAGGATATGCTGGAATTGAACATGAAAAGACATTTAGGACCGCGGTAAAGAAGGATTAAATACATAAAAGACAATTAAAGACACAAACTAACATATCTTTAGCATCTCCGCGACATCTCATTTAATTATGACACTTCTGTGACAACCCATTTCAAATCTTCAAATCATTCTGTTTTCGACATCCGTTTTACTGGCATGATCTCATGTTCCTTGGATGAGCGCATTCGGTTTGCTCTGGGGAACCGCCTCATATCTCGCGTTGATTCATAAACGCAAATGGAATGAACTCCTTTCACTCTTTTATTTAATTATGCTTCATATTCCTTTCTTTATATATTATTTTGCACATTTCATGAGTCTTTTCTCGATGCCTTGCATTACCATATGCCGTCTTATTTTATGCGCATTTACCTGATGACGTTAAATGTTTCTGACCCCCCTCCCCCACCCCGTTAGATTTCCAAATGGAGGCCAAGCGTATTATACTTTGATGCACAAAAGCCATGCCTTACAGTGCGCTGCCTCCTCGATTTTCCCCACCATCGCAGACAGAAGAACGATATCCTGTGGACTTGTCTACACCTGTGTTGATGTACAACAGCAAGAGATTGGGTGGAGAAAGCAACAGTTTCAAAAGCGGAAAATCATCGCCGACTTGGGCTGGGAACATTGTTCAACAGATTTATCAACTGGGTGATATTGAGCCCTGGGAAGAGTGGATACGGGTGCCTGCAGAGTGCTCTATGTCTTTTTACTTTGAACAGAGAATGCAGACAAAACCCTGTGACTGTAGAGGCCGAGGTGCAGACGTTGAAGTGTAAGTATTTAATCTTAGGGCTCGGCAGTCGTCTACACTGATGGGTCTGTTGTTCGATATAGTCGGAGCTCATGGGCTTTCACGGTTGAGATCAAAGAAAGAACAATAATGGAGGAGAGCGGTGATTTCGCGGTAACTATAAGTAGTTTAACCTTGGTTGTCGTGGCAGTAAGTAAAGTTATTTCCTATCTAGAAACACGACCTTTTACTCATGTTTGTTTTTTGAATGACTCCATGAGCTTGCTCATGGAAATCGAAGGGAGTTGGGTTCGAAGACAGTTGGTGTCACTAAAGAACGCAGGACTGACTGGGATCTGTTTCATTTTGTTCCTGGACAGTCGAGCGTGAAAGGAAATGAACGAGCTGGCAGGAGCGGCTGTCGTGGATGGCGGACATGCGATGGACCAGGCTGACAATGGAATGTCGTTAGGGAGGTTGGGCGAGCTAATGATTCAATCAGTGATGATGATGAATCTACAACCATGTCCACACTACACGAACAATGTCAGAAAAGTAGGGATGCTACGCGGGAAGGCACACAAGAATAACAAACACAGAATTGGAGTCGTGTCTCCCCACTCTGCGGACATACTGGAGAAGAAAACTGAGCACCAATTTACGTGTCTGATATGCAATTAGGATGATCCAACGACTTAACTAAACTAAACTAGATATACACTGTTCTTTTTTATGATTTGTATTATGTTTTATTTGGTTGGTTATTGGTTGAAGACCTTTTTGGTCGAAACGTTGGTTCTTTGTTTAGTCCTGACTTGTCCGAAAGTTTAAACATCCTAGTTTTGTCTTTTCTTGTTTTAGTTTTATCTGCCAGCGCATGTACACCAAATCACATTATATAATTTTATATACATCAATTCGTCAATCAACTTCTTTCATTTAAAGTTCTTTTGTTATAGCGTCGTTGAAAAAAAACAATAAATATGCAATATTAGTAAATATTCTGTATACCACACAACCACCTGCTTTATCACCCCACATTGAAGTGATGACAGTGCCCGTCAGGCATTTATTTCCACACATTTGTGCGATTTAACTGACTTTTCTTTACTCAGGCTTACTTTGAATATTATGAAGATCAAGTTTGCTCCTCTTCAGTGATGATGAGAAGGGTCCAGTTTCTCCACTATCTATCAGAGATGGTTAGGGATACAAGGAACCATAGTAACCTCCCTTCTTCCAGATTCTCCACTATCGATTAAAGATGTTTAGGGATACAAGGAACCATAGTAACCTCCCTCCTTCCAGATTCTCCACTATCGATCCGAGATGGTTAGGGATACAAGGAACCATAGTAACCTCCCTCCTTCCAGATTCTCCACTATCGATTAAAGATGTTTAGGGATATAAGGAACCATAGTAACCTCTCTCCTTCCAGATTCTCCACTATCGATTAAAGATGTTTAGGGATATAAGGAACCATAGTAACCTCCCTCCTTCTAGATTCTCCACTATCGATTAAAGATGTTTAGGGATATAAGGAACCATAGTAACCTCCCTCCTTCCAGATTCTCCACTATCGATTAAAGATGTTTAGGGATATAAGGAACCATAGTAACCTCCCTCCTTCCAGATTCTCCACTATCGATCCGAGATGGTTAGGGATACAAGGAACCATAGTAACCTCCCTCCTTCCAGATTCTCCACTATAAATTAAAGATGTTTAGGGAAATAAGGAACCATAGTAACTCCCTCCTTCCAGATTCTCCACTATAGATTAAAGATGTTTAGGGAAATAAGGAACCATAGTATCTCCCTCCTTCCAAACTACAACCACTATATCCAATACTGCATCACCCATCAAATAAATAATTATTTTATTTTTGTTATTGATCTTATGTAAAGTATAAAAATCGTTAACAATACTGGCGTGACGCATTTGGTCTCTTTTCAGAAACTGAAATTATAATGGGCCAGAAGTGAACCGAAGGAACATAACCTCTATTGATATCATTGTATCTATCGTAAAAATCGGTTTAACTAAAAGTTGTTTCAGTTCAAGTAGTGATTTGGTTTCTTCCTGGAACGTACGCACGAAGTTAATCAGGAACATTCAGTATGTGTTTTAGATAGGAAGATAACACAATAACTTTTCTCTATTACGTCATCTCACTTCTCGTAGTCTTGTGTACGACCATGGGCCAAATGGAGAAAATAACACATCGAACAGCATCTCAAATAGAACTTCGCCCACGATATGTTGTGAGATGCTTCGACCTTTAGAACAAATGTGCTGTTCATTTCATTATCATGTAACAGGTCTAATGACGTAGGTGACTGTGTCTCTCCACAACGTTCTGTCTCATTGTGTGCCATATCTGATGGCGTAGGTGACTATGTCTCTCCACAATTTTCTGTCTCATTGTGTGTCATATCTGATGGCGTAGGTGACTATGTCTCTCCACAATTTTCTGTCTCATTGTGTGTCATATCTGATGGCGTAGGTGACTATGTCTCTCTACAACTTTCTGTCTCATTGTGTGTCATATCTGATGGCGTAGGTGACTATGTCTCTCTACAACTTTCTGTCTCATTGTGTGCCATATCTGATGGCGTAGGTGACTATGTCTCTCTACAACTTTCTGTCTCATTGTGTGCCATATCTGATGGCGTAGGTGACTATGTCTCTCCACAATTTTCTGTCTCATTATGTGCTATATCTGATGGCGTAGGTGACTATGTCTCTCTACAACTTTCTGTCTCATTGTGTGCTATATCTGATGGCGTAGGTGACTATGTCTCTCCACAACTTTCTGTCTCATTGTGTGCCATATCTGATGGCGTAGGTGACTATGTCTCTCTACAACTTTCTGTCTCATTGTGTGCCATATCTGATGGCGTAGGTGACTATGTCTCTCCACAACTTTCTGTCTCATTGTGTGCCATATCAGATGGCGTAGGTGACTATGTCTCTCCACAACTTTCTGTCTCATTGTGTGCCATATCTGATGGCGTAGGTAACTATGTCTCTCCACAACTTTCTGTCTCATTGTGTGCCATATCTGATGGCGTAGGTGACTATGTCTCTCCACAACTTTCTGTCTCATTGTGTGTCATATCTGATGGCGTAGGTGACTATGTCTCTCCACAAGTTTCTGTCTCATTGTGTGTCATATCTGATGGCGTAGGTGACTATGTCTCTCCACAACTTTCTGTCTCATTGTGTGCCATATCTAATGACGCAGGTGACTATGTCTCTCAACAACTTTCTGTCTCATTGTGTGCCATATCAGATGGCGTAGGTGACTATGTCTCTCCACAACTTTCTGTCTCATTGTGTGCCATATCAGATGGCGTAGGTGACTATGTCTATCCACAACTTTCTGTCTCATTGTGTGCCATATCTAATGACGTAGGTGACTATGTCTCTCCACAACTTTCTGTCTCATTGTGTGCCATATCAGATGGCGTAGGTGACTATGTCTCTCCACAACTTTCTGTCTCATTGTGTGCCATATCTGATGGCGTAAATAACTATGTCTCTCCACAACTTTCTGTCTCATTGTGTGCCATATCTGATGGCGTAGGTGACTATGTCTCTCCACAACTTTCTGTTTCATTGTGTGTCATATCTGATGGCGTAGGTGACTATGTCTCTCTACAACTTTCTGTCTCATTGTGTGCCATATCTGATGGCGTAGGTGACTATGTCTCTCCACAACTTTCTGTCTCATTGTGTGCCATATCAGATGGCGTAGGTGACTATGTCTCTCCACAACTTTCTGTCTCATTGTGTGCCATATCTGATGGCGTAGGTAACTATGTCTCTCCACAACTTTCTGTCTCATTGTGTGCCATATCTGATGGCGTAGGTGACTATGTCTCTCCACAACTTTCTGTCTCATTGTGTGTCATATCTGATGGCGTAGGTGACTATGTCTCTCCACAAGTTTCTGTCTCATTGTGTGTCATATCTGATGGCGTAGGTGACTATGTCTCTCCACAACTTTCTGTCTCATTGTGTGCCATATCTAATGACGTAGGTGACTATGTCTCTCAACAACTTTCTGTCTCATTGTGTGCCATATCAGATGGCGTAGGTGACTATGTCTCTCCACAACTTTCTGTCTCATTGTGTGCCATATCAGATGGCGTAGGTGACTATGTCTATCCACAACTTTCTGTCTCATTGTGTGCCATATCTAATGACGTAGGTGACTATGTCTCTCCACAACTTTCTGTCTCATTGTGTGCCATATCAGATGGCGTAGGTGACTATGTCTCTCCACAACTTTCTGTCTCATTGTGTGCCATATCTGATGGCGTAGGTAACTATGTCTCTCCACAACTTTCTGTCTCATTGTGTGCCATATCTGATGGCGTAGGTGACTATGTCTCTCCACAACTTTCTGTTTCATTGTGTGTCATATCTGATGGCGTAGGTGACTATGTCTCTCCACAACTTTCTGTCTCATTGTGTGTCATATCTGATGGCGTAGGTGACTATGTCTCTCCACAACTTTCTGTCTCATTGTGTGCCATATCTAATGACGTAGGTGACTATGTCTCTCCACAACTTTCTGTCTCATTGTGTGTCATATCTAATGACGTAGGTGACTATGTCTCTCCACAACTTTCTGTCTCATTGTGTGCCATATCAGATGGCGTAGGTGACTATGTCTCTCCACAACTTTCTGTCTCATTGTGTGCCATATCAGATGGCGTAGGTGACTATGTCTATCCACAACTTTCTGTCTCATTGTGTGCCATATCTAATGACGTAGGTGACTATGTCTCTCCACAACTTTCTGTCTCATTGTGTGCCATATCAGATGGCGTAGGTGACTATGTCTATCCACAACTTTCTGTCTCATTGTGTGCCATATCTGATGGCGTAGGTAACTATGTCTCTCCACAACTTTCTGTCTCATTGTGTGCCATATCAGATGGCGTAGGTGACTATGTCTCTCCACAACTTTCTGTCTCATTGTGTGCCATATCTGATGGCGTAGGTAACTATGTCTCTCCACAACTTTCTGTCTCATTGTGTGCCATATCTGATGGCGTAGGTGACTATGTCTCTCCACAAGTTTCTGTCTCATTGTGTGCCATATCTGATGGCGTAGGTAACTATGTCTCTCCACAACTTTCTGTCTCATTGTGTGCCATATCAGATGGCGTAGGTGACTATGTCTCTCCACAACTTTCTGTCTCATTGTGTGCCATATCTGATGGCGTAGGTAACTATGTCTCTCCACAACTTTCTGTCTCATTGTGTGTCATATCAGATGGCGTAGGTAACTATGTCTCTCCACAACTTTCTGTCTCATTGTGTGTCATATCAGATGGCGTAGGTAACTATGTCTCTCCACAACTTTCTGTCTCATTGTGTGTCATATCAGATGGCGTAGGTAACTATGTCTCTCCACAACTTTCTGTCTCATTGTGTGCCATATCTGATGGCGTATTAGAACTGTGTATTACTATTAACTTTCTGTCGTTAGTTTTTCTTTATAATCTGCTCTGCTTTTGACTTCCAACCAAGACATTCTCTCATTTTTCTCTTATCTGGTGAATTAGATAACCATCACCCAAAAGGAGAGAACACTTACACCCCACTTGGGATCATGGACAACAGAACCTCTTCATGACTCTTCACTGTCATTTGTTCACTTCAACGTTAACACTACGAAGTCTAAAAAAACGACACTAAAACCGAAGGTTTCAGGGTTAGCGAGTAGAGCTCTACCCTACCAAAGGAGAAGTAAGACGTCTCCTTTCCTCCGTAAGTCTTAGGGACACCCTTGGACAAGGTGGAGCTCCCGTTTTGCCCTCCCCCCCCCCCCCCATCAGGGTTATGTGACGCAATTGGAGCAGGTGGTAGATGGTGTTGTGGGAGCAGCCGACAAGTAGAGCCTGTTTTGGTCCCCACACCGCGATGGCAGGTAGAGCATCTCATGTATAGAGACAATGGCTGCGATCTCCGACTAGTACAGTCACTGCCAAGAAGGACAGGAATGGCAAACTACCTTCTTATATTGCCTAGAATAATCATACTAAAAAAACAACTTAATATCTACAACAGACCAACACAAAAAGGGAACTCCTAAAAAAACATCAGAAAGAAACAATCAACTTGTTTTGGGCACATCATAAGAAGAGGAAAGTTAGAATACTTGGTTACAACTGGCAAAATACAAGGAAAGAGAGATCGCGGACGACAAAAAGAGAGAATACTGGATAACTTGGTGTCATTGCATGGAAAACAGTCAACAACAGAACTGATACTGACACTGCAGATAGAAGATTGTGGAAGGACATAATCGCATACGCCAACTGGTATGGCACATAATGATGATGAAGAAAACCCAAAGGTCAACGTGACATTTTACATTAGACATTCTCATACAAAGAGTTGTCTCTTGAAAACAACAATTAACCAATGCACAGTTTAAGTATTTTGTTTTCTTTTTATGCATATACTTGTTGATGTCTTTCTGAGAAATAAAACAAGAACATGAAAATACTGTCACAGAGTTAGTGGATGAACCTATCAATTATATGAACAACCCTGGACTGAAGACATTTCTAATGCAATAATGCAGTACATACCAGCACTGACTTTAGTACGACTATCGTTATGTTAGGACTATGCTAGTCCAAGAATTTAGCAATGTTAAATCGAGAACTTCAATTAAACTTTATATTTCTTATTTCCTAGTTTATTTTAGTACCCCCTAGAAAAGATTATTTTATGTTTATCAGAATACATCTCCCCTGATCCAGTGTATCTCATTTCGGAAAGTCCCAGTTATTGTAAACCCATTCTTTTCATTTCTTGTATGATGTTTTCCAAATAACCAACAATAAAACCCGAAGGTATTTACTATGCAATCCATTTTTGACAATAGAAACAAGAAAAAAAGTTCTTAAATGTTATGTAGAGCCAGTCTTAACATATGGATGTGAATCATGGACATTAGGACAACAGACAAGAAAATCACTGGAGTCTGTAGAAATGTGGTTTTACAGAAGAATGTTGAGAATACTATGGACAGCTAAGAAGAGTAATTAAAAAGTTCTGAAAGAGGTCAAAGCAAAAAGAGAGCTAATTTCCAATATTGGGAAGAAACAATCATCATTTTTTGGCCATGTAATGAGAAGAGAACAACTTGAATATATTGTAACAACTGGAAAAATTGAAGGACGAAGAGATAGAGGGAAGCAAAGAGAAAAAATACCAGACAGCTTAAGAGAATGGCTTGGCAGAAGGTCAACAACAGAAATGATAAATAACTGCCGAGATCGAAACTTATGGAGAGACATGATCACCTACGCCAGCAGGCCTGTTACTTGATGATGATGATGAGTTTTTTTCAATGTAATGTAGAGGAATGATAGAAAGATATTCTAACAACCTGGTAGACAGATAGACAGTTGCGGGCAGGGAGAAGAATGAATGTTCTTAGTCTGGCTTTGCTGCAATCCAATATTAGATCAATCCAGGGCTGTCTAATATTAACTTTCCATTTTATGTGGGTTTTTATTTTTAAGAAAAGAGAGCGTTCTATTCATAAAATTGCAATACTGGGGTAAAAACTGGTATACGTGGAACAAGGTAAACAAATAGGATGTATTGTCCAGCTTTACTAACACAATTTTATTTATATTTTGTTACCACTATTTTGTTGTTCACTTTACATGATGCTACTAGATCTTAGTGCATTTCTGCGCAGTGTGTCTGTGTTTTGTCAGCGTGTCTGTGTTTTGTCAGCGTATCTGTGTTTTGTCAGTGTGTCTGTGTTTTGTCAGCGTGTCTGTGTTTTGTCAGCGTGTCTGTGTTTTGTCAGCGTATCTGTGTTTTGTCAGTGTGTCTGTGTTTTGTCAGTGTGTCTGTGTTTTGTCAGCGTATTTGTGTTTTGTCAGTGTGTCTGTGTTTTGTCAGTGTGTCTGTGTTTTGTCAGCGTGTCTGTGTTTTGTCAGCGTGTCTGTGTTTTGTCAGCGTGTCTGTGTTTTGTCAGTGTGTCTGTGTTTTGTCAGTGTGTCTGTGTTTTGTCAGCGTGTCTGTGTTTTGTCAGCGTGTCTGTGTTTTGTCAGTGTGTCTGTGTTTTGTCAGCGTATCTGTGTTTTGTCAGCGTATCTGTGTTTTGTCAGCGTGTCTGTGTTTTGTCAGCGTGTCTGTGTTTTGTCAGTGTGTCTGTCTTTTGTCAGCGTGTCTGTGTTTTGTCAGCGTGTCTGTGTTTTGTCAGCATGTCTGTGTTTTCTCAGCGTGTCTGTTTTGCCAGCATGTCTGTATTTTGTCAGTGTATCTGTGCTTTGTCAGTGTATCGTGTTTTGTAGGTGTATCTGTGTTTTGTCAGTGTATCTGTATTTTGTCAGTGTATCTGTGTTTTGTCAGTGTATCGTGTTTTGTAGGTGTATCTGTGTTTTGTCAGTGTGTCTGTGTTTGTCAGCGTGTCTGTGTTTTGTCAGTGTGTCTGTGTTTTGTCAGCGTGTCTGTGTTTTGTCAGCATGTCTGTGTTTTCTCAGCGTGCCTGTTTTGCCAGCATGTTTGTATTTTGTCAGTGTATCTGTGCTTTGTCATTGTATCGTGTTTTGTCAGTGTGTCTATGTTTTGTCAGTGTATCTGTGTTTTGTCAGTGTATCGTGTTTTGTAGGTGTATCGTGTTTTGTAGGTGTATCTGTGTTTTATCAGTGTGTCTGTGTTTTGTCAGTGTATCTGTGTTTTGTCAGTGTATCTGTATTTTGTCAGTGTGTCTATGTTTTGTCAGTGTGTTTATGTTTTGTCAGTGTTTCTGTGTTTTGTCAGTATTTCGTGTTTTGTCAGTGTATCTGTATTTTGTCAGAGTTTCTGTGTTTTGTCAGTGTATCTGTATTTTGTCAGTGTGTCTATGTTTTGTCAGTGTACCTGTGTTATGTCAGTGTATCTGTATTTTGTCAGTGTTTCTGTGTTTTGTCAGTGTATCTGTATTTTGTCAGTGTACCTGTGTTGTGTCAGTGTGCCTGTGTTTTGTCAGTGTGCCTGTGTTGTGTCAGTGTACCTGTGTTATGTCAGTGTATCTGTATTTTGTCAGTGTTTCTGTGTTTTGTCAGTGTATCTGTATTTTGTCAGTGTACCTGTGTTGTGTCAGTGTACCTGTGTTTTGTCAGTGTACCTGTGTTGTGTCAGTGTACCTGTGTTGTGTCAGTGTACCTGTGTTGTGTCAGTGTACCTGTGTTTTGTCAGTGTACCTGTGTTGTGTCAGTGTACCTGTGTTTTGTCAGTGTGCCTGTGTTGTGTCAGTGTTTCTGTATTTTGTCAGTGTGCCTGTGTTTTGTCAGTGTGCCTGTGTTTTGTCAGTGTGCCTGTGTTTTGTCAGTGTGCCTGTGTTTTGTCAATGTGCCTGTGTTTTGTCAGTGTGCCTGTGTTTTGTCATTGTGCCTGTGTTTTGTCAATGTGCCTGTGCTTTGTCAGTGTGCCTGTGTTTTGTCAATGTGCCTGTGTTTTGTCAGTGTGCCTGTGTTTTGTCAGTGTGCCTGTGTTTTGTCAATGTGCCTGTGTTTTGTCAGTGTGCCTGTGTTTTGTCAGTGTGCCTGTGTTTTGTCAGTGTGCCTGTGTTTTGTCAGTGTGCCTGTGTTTTGTCAGTGTGCCCGTGTTTTGTCAGTGTGCCTGTGTTTTGTCAGTGTTTCTGTGTTTTGTCAGTGTGCCTGTGTTTTGTCAGTGTGCCTGTGTTTTGTCAGTGTGCCTGTGTTTTGTCAGTGTGCCTGTGTTTTGTCAATGTGCCTGTGTTTTGTCAGTGTGCCTGTGTTTTGTCAGTGTTTCTGTGTTTTGTCAGTGTGCCTGTGTTTTGTCAGTGTGCCTGTGTTTTGTCAGTGTGCCTGTGTTTTGTCAGTGTGCCTGTGTTTTGTCAATGTGCCTGTGTTTTGTCAGTGTGTCTGTGTTTTGTCAGTGTTTCTGTGTTTTGTCAGTGTGCCTGTGTTTTGTCAGTGTGCCTGTGTTTTGTCAGTGTGCCTGTGTTTTGTCAGTGTGCCTGTGTTTTGTCAGTGTGCCTGTGTTTTGTCAATGTGCCTGTGTTTTGTCAATGTGCCTGTGTTTTGTCAGTGTGCCTGTGTTTTGTCAGTGTGCCTGTGCTTTCTTTTCTTGAGGAAGGCCGTGTACGGGGCCAAAACGTCATACTTTGTGCGTGTATCGTTCGGATTATCTCTTCTTTTTCCTCCTCTACCTTTCTAGCTCCCAGTGGAGCATAGGTCTTCAACAAACACTTTCCAAGTCGTTCTGTTTTTTGCCATTCTTTTAAGATCATTCAATGGCTTCCCCGTCATCTTTATCTCTGCTTCTATCTGTCTTCTCCAAGAATTCCTTGGTCTTCCTCTTTGTCTTTTCACCTGGGGATTCCAAAAAAGGGCCTGTTGTGTAATACTCTCAGTTGGCGTCCGTAGTGTGTGTCCTATCCAGCGCCATCGTCTTCGCTGTATCTCTTTATCCACTGGTGTTTGACTGGTACATTACATCGTTCGAATTATAATATACTAATATTAGTAACGCTTCTATTCCCACAATTTTTGGCTTCACATATATTTCTAGATGGCCGATCTGGACAGTTCGTGATGTCAAAGAATTAAGGATTCAGTGTGGGTCTCAGTATTGAAGAAAAATAAAACATTTACAAATTGCAGCAATTAAAACCATACACAAGAAAACTAAGAAGATCGATAGAGAGGCACTCCATCACCAATATAAGGGCCATCACTGACAATCTATTGTTTGCCACATACAAAAGCATTCAAGGAATTTTATAAAATGATCAACTATTATTTTACAATCGCAATCAAGGTGCAAGAATGAGTAAATCGATAATATTTATAATAATGGTCTAGGCGAAATAAAAAAGAAAAAATATAAATGATTAAGACAATCGTAGCCAAGACATTGTATAAATCATGAGAATATTAAATAATTGTTTTCAGCATCTGTGATATAGCAATGAAGGACTTGTAAATTATACAGAAAATCCTTGGCCATCAGACAAATGTGGTTTTACAGAGTAATGTTAAGAACACCATGAAGAGTTAAAAAGAGTAGTTTCAACATTTTAAAAGAAGGAAATCAACAACAAAAAAGTACTATTATTGCTAACATCTGAAGGTAAATACCGTACATTCTCATTTGTAGACCGTGTAATTATAAGAATGATGAAATACCTGACAACTGATTTGTAAAACATCGTTGAAAGACGAGATAGATGGAAACAGAGATTAAAGGTAATGGACAGTTAAAGAGAATTGCGTCATAAGAAGTCGACGGCTAAATTGATAACCAACTGATGAGATAGAAAGTTGAAATATGACTACCTACTCCAGCAGTAAAAAGGTTAAATGATATTATTAAATAACAAGAGAACGACGGCGAATAAGAGAGAGAAGATACTCTTTTCCAGAATTCTGTCTACAAATGACAACATAATGTGGTACAAAATTCAACCTCGGAGTTAATACCGACAAAAGACTTACAGGGAGACTTCGGTTCGAATCGACTTTGACATCTGACGTCATTAAAATCCTCGCATTGCAGTGTCGTCGTGGAGAAGAGCTGGGGTAAGGGCACTCCATGACGTAGCTATCAAAATACGTCATCATGATGGCGTCAGGGGTCATAGAGCAATTGATGTACCAAGCACAACTGTCTGGATGAGGCAAAACAGAGGCGTTTTCCTGCTGGCACATCATGGCGACATCTTTAGAGCTCACTAAGAAATGTGTATGATATTGCACATTACATTCATTTAGTTAAACAAAAGCATCAACAATAACACATCAACAAATAAAAAATCGATAACAAAGGTACACATTTGAGTTTATACAAACATTTTTCTCCTTTCATTCCTCATTTTCCTTTCAGCGTTGAGGGGAAATATAATTTTCGGTCTTACGCTCATCTGTTAGCCTCTGCTGCTGCTGTTTCCTAATGTTTCCAATGTTTCATTTTTAATCTCATTTTTTCGTGGTCAACCCTTGAATCTGGTGTTCTCGCAACGTTTATTAAAACCTCGTTGTGTTGTGTTTTCGTGTCAGTCTTATTACGTAGCTAAACCTTTTTATCTATTGTTTATTTATGTACTCAGTGGCGGGAATTATTCCCAGCTTTTTTTTTCTCAGTTCCTTATTTCTAATCTTATCTTTCGGGCTGTTTCTTGAAACGCGCCTAACACGTTTCTTTTCGATAGTAGTTATTTTTCTTGTTTTTTTAAATTTTATTAGAGTCGAGCTCTGGGATTAGTATCACGACGTTGGGATGAAGATTATGCTGTATAGAGAGAAAGAGAGAGAGAGAGAGAGAGAGATAGAAAGAGAGAGAGAGAGAGAGAGAGTAAAACATTTATAAATTAAAATGAAGTTTTCAGGCCATTTACAAGCTGAGAATGAAGTCCAACTAGCTACCAGTAGCTGTCTATTATAGCCCATCATCGGCTACGTGCTACTTCGACGATTAATCTTCTACCGTCGTCTCCCTTAAAGCGATTTATTTTTTTGGTGTTTGCCAGCTTTCACCCCTGGCAAAGTCCCTAGAGACTAGGAACTGAATTTTGCCTATTAATCTATTTTACCCTGGCAGCTGTGTGCACAGGGGTCCCTCGCCGCACAGTCAGATAACTCCGTCTTCGAGGGTACTCATATTTTTTTCTGTCTATTAGTAATTGACGTTTGAAGCCGATCCTCGCTGCTGATAGCAGGGGTAATTTGCTGCATAAAGAACTCACAAATAAAAATCCCAACTGGAGCAGCCCGGGATTTGACTCCCAACCTCTTTGTCTCGAGACCTAGCAGTCCCTTTAAAACCAGTGAAGTGAACGTTGCAATTCTAAAAAAAAATAAATAAGAAAGTGGTATGGTACAGCTTTACGTGGTAATTAACAAAACAAAAGTCGATGTTTCGGCCAAGTAGGCCTTCAGCTGGAACAACAAACAACAACACACAAAAATATATATAAGGATATCTAAACAAATCTAACTACATGGCGATAATATGCTAGATACTCAAGAAATGAAATTTAAAAAAGGGTCACTTCCCTGTGTTGCAGAGCGTGGTCAGCTACTGAATGGACTAAAATGAGAAGTTGGGATGACCAACTATATATCTCACTGACCAGGCAGTCATCCCGCCTTCAGTGAGTCCGCTTGAACCACCGAGGAGGAGTGGAGTAGGATCTTGGTCACCTATTGGTTATTGAGTTATTTGTGGGTTATCATCAATGCACACCGAACATGTCCATGGGTACTCAGATTCCCTCCTCAGCATGTCCCGCAGTGTCCAGCGACTGACGACTCGAGTTCTATGTTGATACATAAGTCCTTTTATACGTCCACTAAGTTTCTCGTTTCTGGCTGTGCCCATCTTAACTCCCATTTCTTTCATCCGAAGAAGTGACGTGGACTCATGGTTGTCGAAATCCTGTGACCTTTCCACATCTCGGAGTGCATTGATGACATCCGCCCGATCCATTAGCTGACTGTTCTAAACGACAGCGCAGATAGCTAGCCAGTCCGCTCTTTCATTTCCCCTTACACTCGTATATCAAATTATGTAGACAAAGGTGACTACGTATTTTTGACTTCTGCAATAACTCTACCCATTGCCTGCCTACAGATCCCGCTTCCACTTTTCTTATCATGCTCATCGAATCACTTAGTATGCAGGCGTATTCTTGTGACTCTAACCAGATTAATGTCCTAGTCACTGCCATCATCCCCAGCGCCATGCTACTCGTGGTCATAGCGTATGCACCATTGTCTTCTTTGACTATTCTGCTTGCCGAGTGTGTTGTTAATGCTAATCACTCCTTTGGTGTCCTATTACGGATCCGTCTGTATAGATGGCTGTATCTTTCTCATCGGTGTTGTCCCAGATGAGACCGTTGACCTCCTCATTGACAAGGACTGAGTTCTAATCCATACATTTCCTGTCGAGTGTGACAATACACGAGAATGTACCCCTGAATGATGTAGACACCGGTTTCCACTCCTCGCCAGTGTTGCTATTGGTAAGCCCACAAACCTGTTTGATGGCATCTTCTGCCTAGCCCACCCATGATTTGCCTCTTTTCAGCGTGTCGCTTTTCCCTGTGTTGAGCTCTTTGTACAATGGATGCTCTTTATCAGCACTTATCTTCATGTATGCTCGTGCCCACTGATCGTGACGCAAGCAGTCGTTTATGAGACAGACCACTTTCAGCTCAAGTACTGATGGCAAATGTTAAAACTAAGACTAAAGTAAATTCACATCTTCAAGTCAAGTGTTATAACCATCCTACTGTATGGATCAGAATCATGGAATCATATCAAAGCCATATTTTTCAAACTAGAGACCTTTCAAAGCAAACGTCTGCACAGAGTACTAGTGTCTTGGTTTGTCATTTACCTAGAATTAATTTCCAACAAAGATCTCCACCAGCACTAATGGCGTAACTGATGAGTATATAAAGAGAAAAAGGAGCTGGAAAGTTCATGTTATCGAAATGCTTCAGAGATTTACACTGAGAGTATCCCTTAGCACAATTCTAGAAGACAAGAGAGCAAGGGGAAGACCAAACGACATGGCGCGGAATTGTTGATAGAAAAATGAAAAAAAAAATGCATTCACGTGGGGTGGGTTTGAAAGGCTGCATCATTACAGTCAACAGTGGAAAATAGGCAAAGTCATCATTATGTCGCGTGTCCTTTGCAGAACGTTGTATTCACCATAGCCCATCTGAAAGAATCTCTGTCTCTAGCCAGATCTCCCACTTCTTCTGTTGTCATGTTCAAGGTCTCCTTGATATCTTGAAACCACCTTCTTCCTCTGTAGAATGATGTTAAAAGCCAGTTCTTTTTAATGTTCAAATCTACTAATATGTCTTCATTGTTCTTTTTCATTATCCGAGGGATCTTAATGAGTTTTTTTGGGTAGCATTTTGTTCCGAATGAATCGATTTTCTTTCTCTGTTGTTTGCGACATTGTCCGTGAACATATTACCATATGTTCCTATCGGGAACATACATGTCCTCAGTAATTTTAATTTTGCTGCCTTGACTTACAGCAGAACAAGTACAAGTAATAGTGAAGACGACCAAAAGCTCGACTGTATTTTGATTGAGGTAAAGTGAATAAAATAATGAATATAAATAAGTATACAGCCATACAACTTCACAAATAACTCACGAGATGTCTGTACTGAATATAGAACTTCTTCCATTCTCAATCTCTCGCTTGAGCCAGCGGACACTCCCGTTGCTGCTTTCATCCTCGCTTTTAGGTCTGAAGCAGTCAGAACGGCAGGGGCCAGTGCCATCCTTGGCAGATTTACTTTGAGATCACGACTACGTGTCGCGTGAGTGTACACGAAATTAGGACTGGCTTTGACGCTGTTATAAGCTTTTTTTGTGAACATATTTTTTGCATAGTCTTTGAGGTGTGACGTTTGTGTATTCAAATCAGAATTTACTGCTAATACAAGAATGGTGGGGACAAGAAAGATGAATAATTTCTCGCACATTTTCATGGTAGAGAGTGAATAGCTTATCTCTAGCCTATCGATACCACAGGACAGTACGTGTGATGTCCCTACTATTGAATATTGGTAGAAATGTATGTATAACAGAACAATCAATATGCCGCAGATGTTTTTCTGATATACTTGAAAGTTTCAATTTGCATTAATTAGCACACAGATTAAAAAATTGCAGTGAATATGACGTAGACAATTATGAAAAATAAATTTGATTTTGGAAGTTGAACGCAGGGGTAAATGAAAACAATATCACAGAAATATCCAAGTTTGCTGATCTCACTGCAATTATGAAAAAAAGGGGGTCGACTTGTTTAACTTTATTGTTCTTTTTGTTATAAAAAACAATATCTCTTATGTAGCTATGCTAGAAATTGATTGATTAATTTCGTCTGGACTGGATGTTTATAAAAATGGATTTCCATACATTTCATGATCTCGCTCTGCTCAAATCATCAATACTATAAGACAGTATATCTTTGCACAATAATTAATTCTATTTCCAGAGAAACATATAGCTAGTTTTATCCTTGTTGAAATATTTCGCTGCAAGAAATCCGACTTCAGATGTGATCTCAAACTGACAGGATGTCCACAGCGCTGCATCACTTATACCCCCTTGTATTTTTTATCGTACGTTGCCATGCCAGGTTGCACTTGCATTCTTGTGCGTTCCTGCTCAATCAAACTATCCCACCCCCTCATTCAGACAAGAAGAAAAGCACACTGTCATGTGTACCGTGAAGACAGGAAGTAGTTTAAGAAAACAATTCCAAGATGAAGTTGAAATTACTGAAGTGGATAGAATTGCCAGTCATATTTGAGCGAGCCTTTGCTGCAAATAAACTCCGAGACATGGACTGAACACTCCAGCAAACAAAAATAGAACCGCAGCCAAGAACCTTCTTTGGGTATTCTGACTTCATGCTTTCTGAACGCTTCAAATTTGGCTCGGGACATGCCCGATATAGCCCACAAACCATTGTTTGTAGTTTATGTACACAACGCATGGTGAACAAAAACAAAGGGAACATTACATGAACTATGAGCTTCGAACATGCGCGTAATGGACTCCTGTGAGTCAAGCTGATTTCCTCACGTAATGTTTTCCCGACCTAAGACTACGCAGGGGTTTTGTGATGGTTGTATTTTTTAAATGTTATTTTATCCAATCATCATTTTTTTAACAATTTCTTTTTAAATTAACGCGCACCCCCCCCCTCCCCCTTTTTCACCTTTTTTTTTTACACCGAACGTCCATTCCGTTGTCAAGTTATAGCCATGAACAAAAAGTTGTGTATCCTACACTACAAAATGTCCGTTATGCGGTCTCAGACACGAGCTCTAGTTGACTTTTACATTCTTGGAACGTCGCAATATTTGATGCTGTCATTGGGGCGACCTGACATGTCAATATTTCACTCAGTTGAAAATGTTCAGTTTTAACAACGAGGAAACAAGCAGCGAAGGGAATAATTTAAAAAATATAATAATACACTCATTGTTTTTTATGAATAGTATAAATGTTAGCGTGTTTTCTGTGTCAAACAACAACAAAAAATGGAGAGAAAGGTAATATCTTCACATTTAACGCCATACGAATACGAGATGTTTGAAACTTGATATTGTGTATCGGGACTTATCTTTCTTGTTCATTATCTCATCATCATCATGTGCCATACCGGTTGGCGTAGGCGATCATGTCCTTCGACAATATTCTATCTACAGTGCATCGTATCATTTTTCGTTGTTGACCGTTTTCTGTCTCATAACACCAAGCTATCCAGTATTTTCTCTTTTTGTCGTCCGTGATCTCTCTTTTATTTTGCCAGATGTAACCAAGTATGTCAACTTTCCTCTTCTCATGATGTGCCCGAAAATTGTTGATTGTTTCTTTCTGATGTTTTTAGTAGCTCCCTTTGAGAATTTCCTCATTGGTCTTTTTAGCTGTCCAGGGAACTTTCAACATTCTTCTGAGAAATCCCATCGCTGTGGCCTCTAAACGTCTTTTCATTTGTTTGTCTACTGTCCGTGATCCGCTTCCGTAGGTCAGAAATGGTTCTATATAGCACCGATGAACTCTCTTTCTCACTTCTATTGACATAGCTTCGTGACACCCTTGGACAAGGTGGAGCTCACGTTTAACCCTCATATCAGTGTTATGTGAAACCATTGCAGCAAGTGGTGGATGGTGTTGTGGGAGCAGCCGACAAGTAGTGCCGGTTATGGTCCCCACTCCGCGATGGCAGGCAGAGAATCTCATGTACAGAGACAATGGCTGCGATCTCCGACTAGTACAGTCACTGCCAAGAAGGAAAGGAATGGCAAACTACCAATTTATATTGCCAAGCATTATTATGTCAAAACACAACTTAATTAATATCTACAGCTAACGACATTATCTCATGTTGTGTTTTATTGCGTACACGACCAGTCTAGTGCTCATGGTGAATTGTTGTCTCGTATTCTTCTTTAGTTTCTAACAACTTTGTTTATATTGTTGAGTCGCATAGCGAATGTCTCTTTCTACTTTGTTTATATTGTTGAGTCGCATAGCGAATGTCTCTTTCTACTTTGTTTATATTGCTGAATCGCTAAGATAATGCATCTTCCTATCGTGTTTATATTGTTGAGTCGCTAAGATAATGTCTCTTCCTACCGTGTTTATATTGTTGAATCGCTAAGATAATGCCTCTTCCTACCGTGTTTATATTGCTGAATCGCTAAGATAATGCATCTTCCTATCGTGTTTATATTGTTGAGGCGCTAAGATAATGTCTCTTCCTACCGTGTTTATATTGTTGAATCTCTATGATAATGCCTCTTCCTACCGTGTTTATATTGTTGATTCACTAAGAAAATGCCTCTTCCTACCGTGTTTATATTGCTGAATCACTAAGATAATGCCTCTTCCTACCGTGTTTATATTGTTGATTCACTAAGATAATGCCTCTTCCTACCGTGTTTATATTGCTGAATCACTAAGATAATGCCTCTTCCTACCGTGTTTATATTGCTGAATCGCCAAGATAATGCCTCTTCCTATTGTGTTTGTATTGTTGAATAGCTAAGAAAATGCCTCTTTCTAGAGTGTTTATATTGCTGAATCGCTAAGACAATGCATCTTTCTACCGTATTTATATTGTTGTGTCGCTGAACCAATGCATCTTTCTACCTTGTTTATATTGTTGAGTAGCTGAGCCTATGCTACTTTCTTAACTGAGACAATCCGGTGGTATATCTTCTGCAGTTTAGAGCTTTTACCAATCACCTTTACAATACTATATCCGACAAACGTCAGTAGTATACAAGGGTCCATCTTAGTCGCATTTAGGCGTAAATTAACAAAGATATATAGTAGGCGTATTTTACGCCTAATGTACACGAGAGACAAGGGGAGTTAATCGGTCGTGTGGCGGCGTGACCCCTCGTGCGGCGGGCGGAGTGCTTGGTGTACTTGAGCGATAGTGATAGGTTAGTAGATTATACAACATCAATGAAAAACATTAAATTTAAAACAGAAGACGAAGATATATTTTATTCTTTTATTATCTCAATAGGTGTATAACATACAGTGGATATTATATAAAATTACAAACATATTTAGTACACTGAGTACAAGGATAACATTTATTTATAGCTATGTAGTTGGGTGTCTGCTTAGCTCTATGTCATAAATGAAGCATAAGGGTGAAACAGTTAGAGATCGTTGGTCAGTCTAAGCTGGTAGTGTAAATATGTTCCTCGGTGTTAGTGGTTCGATATCTCTCTCTCTCTCTCTCGCTATCTCTCTCTCGCTCTCGATCATTCTCTCTCCCTCTCCATCTCTCTCTCTCGATATCTCTCTCTTTCACAAGACTTCTCTCTCACTCCTAGACGTCTCTCCTACCATGCCAACTTTCATCCTCTCTCTCTCTCTCTCTCTCTCTCTCTCTCCTAACATTCCACCCTCCATCGTACATTTAGCTTCCGTCATAGACTTCCCTCCATTGTAACATTTATTCATTCTCTCCATTTAAACCCTAGCTCTACTTAGCTCCTCTAAATTTCTCTCTCTCTCTCTCTCTCTCTCTCTACTATTCCAGCCTAGATTTCCCTCCATTGAAACACTTACTCATTCTCTCCATTTATCCCTATCATCTCGCCTTCCTTCTCTCTCTCTCTCTCTCTCTCTCTCTCTCTCTCTCTCTCTTTCTCCCCTATCCTCTCTTAGACTTCTAACCTATCAGTCCACCCTCCGCCTCTCCCTTTACCTCCCCCACCCGCCCTCATATTTTTTTTTTTAGCGTCCATCCTATTGTAACACTTGATTATTCTCGCCATTTATACCTAGCATCTCGCCTTCTTTCTCATATGCTTCTCTCTCTCGCTCTCTCTCTTCTAACCCCTACTGGACTTCTCTCCTACCATTCTACCTTTCTTCCCCCCCCTCTCTCTCTCTCTCTCTTTACCTCTCCTAGCGTTCAGCCTTCATTCGTATTTTTACCTTACCGCCAGTGTAACACATTAATAACATTGAATATCAATTACAAAAAGACTTGAAATATCTACTTTTTAAAGAACCAATAAGATAAACATATGAAAAACGAAGGAATAATACACTCGACAAGGCTTAACATACGTACTTTATACACATCACCATTAATACAACTGAAATTCCTTTAATGATAACCTATCACATCGTTATGAGCTAAGAGAAAAACAGAAAAAAAAAATTTAACTTACACCGTAAAATATTCCACTACAACATAGACCGCTAGACTGAACAGTACTATGAAAATAAACGTCCGTGAATCAAGCGCGCTTATAACACGAAGTCTCACATCCGACTAGTTTAATCTGGTAAATAAAAGTTAGGAGACAAGGGCAGAAACCTAGGAGGCAAATGCAGAAACCTAGGAGGCAAGGACAGAAACCTAGGAGGCAAGGACAGAAACCTAGGAGGCAAGGACAGAAACCTAAGAGGCAAGGGCAGAAACCAAGGAGGGAATGTCAGAAACCTAGGAGGCAAGGTCAGAAACCTAGGAGGCAAGGTCAGAAACCTAGGAGGCAAGGTCAGAAACCTAGGAGGCAAGGGCAGAAACCTAGGAGGCAAGGTCAGAAACCTAAGAGGCAAGGGCAGAAACCTAAGAGGCATAGACAGAAACCTAGGAGGCAAGGTCAGAAACCTAGGAGGCATGGTCAGAAACCTAGAAGGCAAGGTCAGAAACCAAGGAGGCAAGGGTAGAAACCTAAGAGGCAAGGGCAGAAACCAAGGAGGGAAGGTCAGAAACCTAGGAGGCAAGGTCAGAAACCTAGGAGGCAAGGTCAGAAACCTAAGAGGCAAGGGCAGAAACCTAAGAGGCAAAGACAGAAACCTAGGAGGCAAGGTCAGAAACCTAGGAGGCAAGGGCAGAAACCTAGGAGGCAAGGGCAGAAACCTAAGAGGCAAGGGCAGAAACCTAAGAGGCAAAGACAGAAACCTAGGAGGCAAGGTCAGAAACCTAGGAGGCAAGGGCAGAAACCTAGGAGGCAAGGGCAGAAACCTAGGAGGCAAGGGCAGAAACCTAGGAAGCAAAGGCTGAAAACAAGGAGGGAAGGTCAGAAATCTAGGAAGCTGTGTTAGAAAACAAGGAGGGAAGGTCAGAAAGGACACACCATTAATACAACTGAAATTCATTTAATGATAACCTATCACATCGTTATGAGATAAGAGAAAAACAGAAGAAAAAAAATTCAACTTACACCGTAAAATATTCCACTACAACACAGACCGCTAGACTGAACAGTACTATGAAAATAAACTTCCGTGAATCAAGCGCGCTTATAACACGAAGTCTCACATCCGACTAGTTTAATCTGGTAAATAAAGTTGGACGACACTATTCCACCCTCGACTAACATCTAGGTTAACCAATCAGAGAGAGGATTTCTATCGGACACCCACCAACGAAATGACTGACCTCTGGATTAACTAATCAGAGAAAAAGATTACTGTTATCGTGATAACTGACCTCATTTTCAACTTGGAGTGCTGTCGAGTCTGACGCGTGGGTTACTTTAAAGCGAGTCGGCCCTGATACAATCCACCTAGCGGGTCAATGGTGGGAGGAAATAATACAAGTGACGGGTTACTTGAACGCGTTTTGACCCCTGATGCAATACCAGGAGTTCCATGACAGTCATAAATAGTTGGATACAACGAGCAGGAAGTTATATTCAAGGTCCAAAAAGAGTGAAAAAGTAACCCTAAAAATTTTTAAGGGGGGTAACAATTTCAAAAGTGATATTTAAGAAAATTTTTGATGTGGGGATGTCTAAAATAAAGTTTTAGGTAAGCCTACTTGCTAAATTTACGATTTTTATCGATTCCATGGGCGTAACCCTCAAAAATGGTAAGGGGGTAAAATCCTAAAAGTGGTTTTTTTATGTAAATTTTTGATGTGGGGATGCCTAAAATAAAGTTTGGGGTATGCCTAGAGTGCAAATTTACGATTTTTATCGATTCCATGGGTGTAACCCTAAAAATGGTCAGGGGGGTAACAATTTCAAAAGTGATTTTTAAGTAAATTTTTGGTATGGGGATGTCTAAAATAAAGTTTGGGGGTATGCCTAGCGTGAAAATTTACGATTTTTACCGATTTCATGGGCGTAACCCTCAAAAATGCTAAGGGGGTAAAATCCTAAAAGTGATTTTTAAGTAAATTTTTGGTATGGGGATGTCTAAAATAAAGTTTGGGGGTATGCCTAGCGTGAAAATTTACGATTTTTACCGATTTCATGGGCGTAACCCTCAAAAATGCTAAGGGGGTAAAATCCTAAAAGTGGTTTTTTATGTAAATTTTTGCAATGGGGATGTCTAAAATAAAGTTTGGAGGTATGCCTAGCGTGAAAATTTACGATTTTTACCGATTTTATGGGCGTATCCCTAAAAATAGTAAGGGAGGTAACAATTTCGAAAGTGAGTTATAAGTGCCTTTTTGCTATGGGGATGTCTAAAAAAACGTTTTTTGGACCTTGAATATAACTTTCTACTCGTTGTGTCTAACTATTATGACTATGTGAGTAGCGTTTTTGGGATTTTTAGGTCGACTTTTTTAGTATGAGCCTAAATTGTTGTGTTCTGGAGGTAAAATGTTAGTGATTTGGCCACTTTTTTGGACCTTGAATATAACTTCCTGCTCGTTGTATCCAACTATTTATGACTGTCATGGAACTCCTGGTATTGCATCAGGGGTCAAAACGCGTTCAAGTAACCCGTCACTTGTATTATTTCCTCCCACCATTGACCCGCTAGGTGGATTGTATCAGGGCCGACTCGCTTTAAAGTAACCCACGCGTCAGACTCGACAGCACTCCAAGTTGAAAATGAGGTCAGTTATCACGATAACAGTAATCTTTTTCTCTGATTAGTTAATCCAGAGGTCAGTCATTTCGTTGGTGGGTGTCCGATAGAAATCCTCTCTCTGATTGGTTAACCTAGATGTTAGTCGAGGGTGGAATAGTGTCGTCCAACTTTATTTACCAGATTAAACTAGTCGGATGTGAGACTTCGTGTTATAAGCGCGCTTGATTCACGGAAGTTTATTTTCATAGTACTGTTCAGTCTAGCGGTCTGTGTTGTAGTGGAATATTTTACGGTGTAAGTTGAATTTTTTTTCTTCTGTTTTTCTCTTATCTCATAACGATGTGATAGGTTATCATTATTTCAGTTGTATTAATGGTGTGTCCTTTCTGACCTTCCCTCCTTGTTTTCTAACACAGCTTCCTAGATTTCTGACTTTCCCTCCTTGTTTTCAGCCTTTGCTTCCTAGGTTTCTGCCCTTGCCTCCTAGGTTTCTGCCCTTGCCTCCTAGGTTTCTGCCCTTGCCTCCTAGGTTTCTGACCTTGCCTCTTAGGTTTCTGTCTTTGCCTCTTAGGTTTCTGCCCTTGCCTCTTAGGTTTCTGCCCTTGCCTCCTAGGTTTCTGCCCTTGCCTCCTAGGTTTCTGACCTTGCCTCCTAGGTTTCTGTCTTTGCCTCTTAGGTTTCTGCCCTTGCCTCTTAGGTTTCTGACCTTGCCTCCTAGGTTTCTGACCTTGCCTCCTAGGTTTCTGACCTTCCCTCCTTGGTTTCTGCCCTTGCCTCTTATTTTTCTACCCTTGCCTCCTTGGTTTCTGACCTTGCCTTCTAGGTTTCTGACCATGCCTCCTAGGTTTCTGTCCTTGCCTCCTAGGTTTCTGCCCTTGCCTCCTAGGTTTCTGACCTTGCCTCCTAGGTTTCTGACCTTGCCTCCTAGGTTTCTGACCTTGCCTCCTAGGTTTCTGACCTTCCCTCCTTGGTTTCTGACCTTCCCTCCTTGGTTTCTGACCTTGCCCCCTAGGTTTCTGACCTTCCCTCCTTGGTTTCTGACCTTGCCTCCTAGGTTTCTGACCTTCCCTCCTTGGTTTCTGACCTTCCCTCCTAGGTTTCTGACCTTGCCTCCTAGGTTTCTGCCCTTGCCTCTTAGGTTTCTGTCCTTGCCTCCTAGGTTTCTGTCCTTGCCTCCTAGGTTTCTGTCCTTGCCTCCTAGGTTTCTGCATTTGCCTCCTAGGTTTCTGCCCTTGTCTCCTAACTTTTATTTACCAGATTAAACTAGTCGGATGTGAGACTTCGTGTTATAAGCGCGCTTGATTCACGGACGTTTATTTTCATAGTACTGTTCAGTCTAGCGGTCTGTGTTGTAGTGGGATATTTTACGGTGTAAGTTGAATTTTTTTTTTCTGTTTTTCTCTTAGCTCATAACGATGTGATAGGTTATCATTAAATGAATTTCAGTTGTATTAATGGTGATGTGTATAAAGTACGTATGTTAAGCCTTGTCGAGTGTATTATTCCTTCGTTTTTCATATGTTTATCTTATTGGTTCTTTAAAAAGTAGATATTTCAAGTCTTTTTGTAATTGATATTCAATGTTATTAATGTGTTACACTGGCGGTAAGGTAAAAATACGAATGAAGGCTGAACGCTAGGAGAGGTAAAGAGAGAGAGAGAGAGAGAGAGAGAGAGAGGGGGGGGAAGAAAGGTAGAATGGTAGGAGAGAAGTCTAGTAGGGGTTAGAAGAGAGAGAGCGAGAGAGAGAGAAGCATATGAGAAAGAAGGCGAGATGCTAGGTATAAATGGCGAGAATAATCAAGTGTTACAATAGGATGGACGCTAAAAAAAAAATATGAGGGCGGGTGGGGGAGGTAAAGGGAGAGGCGGAGGGTGGACTGATAGGTTAGAAGTCTAAGAGAGGATAGGGGAGAAAGAGAGAGAGAGAGAGAGAGAAGGAAGGCGAGATGATAGGGATAAATGGAGAGAATGAGTAAGTGTTTCAATGGAGGGAAATCTAGGCTGGAATAGTAGAGAGAGAGAGAGAGAGAGAGAGAGAGAGAGAGAAATTTAGAGGAGCTAAGTAGAGCTAATGGGTTTAAATGGAGAGAATGAATAAATGTTACAATGGAGGGAAGTCTATGACGGAAGCTAAATGTACGATGGAGGGTGGAATGTTAGGAGAGAGAGAGAGAGAGAGAGAGAGAGAGGATGAAAGTTGGCATGGTAGGAGAGACGTCTAGAGTGAGAGAGAAGTCTTGTGAAAGAGGGAGATATCGAGAGAGAGAGATGGAGAGGGAGAGAGAATGATCGAGAGCGAGAGAGAGATAGCGAGAGAGAGAGAGAGAGAGAGAGATAGCGAACCACTAACACCGAGGAACATATTTACACTACCAGCTTAGACTGACCAACGATCTCTAACTGTTTCACCCTTATGCTTCATTTATGACATAGAGCTAAGCAGACACCCAACTACATAGCTATAAATAAATGTTATCCTTGTACTCAGTGTACTAAATATGTTTGTAATTTTATATAATATCCACTGTATGTTATACACCTATTGAGATAATAAAAGTATAAAATATATCTTCGTCTTCTGTTTTAAATTTAATGTTTTTCATTGATGTTGTATAATCTACTAACCTATCACTATCGCTCAAGTACACCAAGCACTCCGCCCGCCGCACGAGGGGTCACGCCGCCACACGACCGATTAACTCCCCTTGTCTCTCGTGTACATTAGGCGTAAAATACGCCTACTATATATCTTTGTTAATTTACGCCTAAATGCGACAAAGATGGACCCTTGTATACTACTAACGTCCCACAGATCAAAGTCATGGAAACTTACCAAATCCATCAGTCGCAACCTTAACTAGAGTCTTTTCAAAACGAATGCTTTCGCTGACGCTGCTATAGTCCGTTCAGAAATTCATAATCACACCTGAATTAGCTTTGCGTGATAACCGTTTGTTATTTTCTTTTCAAAATTTGCATGTAATCTTAGAATATTGATGACGTTATAGAAATATTTTTTGCTCTGAGAAATTTGATCTAGTTTAAAAGTTTTCTTCTTTAGGCTATATTAAATTCACCCTGTTCGAATTTGACACCATTTTAGGATATATACATTAATTTGTTGCGGTCGTTCACGTAAAATAGTTTGGCTATTGCAGGAACACTAACTTCAGTAAGATCCCGTGCACAAAACTGAATATTGAACGATATGACGCACCACGGCCTTGGGTTTAATTACCGAAGGGAAGGCGAATCTTTATTAATTTTGTGAAGACTCAGTAGACAATTTGTTGACTTTAAATACCAACATTTATATCTATAAAACGTTCAGAATCGTTTGCCTAGACATTAATTTATTTTTTTCAAAAACTTATTGTTCATTTGCATTGATCTTTTGAAGTTAGGTTTAGAATACTAATGTCGCTATAAAAATATTTTTTATCAAAGAAATGTGATCCAGTTTCAAAGATGCCTTATTTAACCTATATTTAAAAAAAGTTAATCGATATTATAAACACCGGCGGGATTATGTAGTTGCTTACATCTCACAGCTGATTCTTTAGCATATAGGCATGACCTTCACGGCTGAAGCGCACCGTCCTAAAATAGTTATGTTTCCACTATAAATTTTTATAAAGAAATGTTACATATGAAATTTCCCGTTTAGCACAAAATGACAAAATGACAGTTTATTGTTCAAGACCACCCAAGCAATCAAAAATATGTTATAAGCAAACCAACAACCATTACTTTGAATGGAAGCCTGCTTGAGTCAGTACAGAAGTTCAGCTATCTTGGATCCACTATTACAGCCACACTTTCCTTAGATGAGGAACTAAATGTACGTATTTGAAAGGCAGCGACAACATTTGGGAAACTCACACCAAGAGCATGGAACTATATCAAATTGACTCTACGAACAAAAGTTCTATATATAATTTAAAATTTGTATACTTGCCACCCAGTAAAATTTTATGGACACGCCTATGGGTCATCGTTGCACTAGATTACTGTAAAACATTTTCATTAGGGTCAAAATAATAGTTACATGGGCAAAGATCAAAGGAATTCGCCGCTTTAAGAAAACCGTTATAGCTAGACATCGAGTAACACATATGTTCTCGTGACATGGACATTTTAACACCGTATGCCAAAAATCATGTGAAATCATCAAGAACTTTTTGAATTATAAATCATAACATCTCGGCAAACGATTCTGAACGGACTATAAAACTATCCTCTACAAATATCTCCACAAGGAAAATTGCTTAATTACGTGGCATAACTAGATAAATAAAAAGATTGCGCTGAACAGACCTCGCTCGTAGAAAGTCTTTCAGTTATAGCGAGAGTAGCTCACTGCTGGAATCCAGTGGTAAGAGAAGCTTGACGTGGTTCATAAAGAATAGCAAGTTTTACATGTGGTGGACATGAAGGTTGGCCCAAGAAAGACAAACTGTGTGGTCTTAGTAATGACCGGATGTTATTTATTTGGTTATTTGGTTATGGAAGGCCTCGGTATCACAGCAAACGAATTAAAATCCATAATTGCTCAACCGCCCGTGCCAGTGGAATCATCCGAATTACTAACTCATCTCCCAAACAAAGAAAGGTAACTGTAGTCCCCATCGTAGCAGTCTCAGCACACGCCAAAAGACATAAGGCGAAACCGCGCAGAAAGTGAACACAGCCAACTGTTCCGTCATACGATATCATCATTCATCGTAAACAAGCGGGATATCGAAGCAGGATCAAAATAGATGAGACACACAGCTCACGGTGTGCACAGAGCACTTAACTCAGTAGCTCCTGCAACAAGCCGGACTTGGAATATGAGGAAACTGCAAGAAGGAACACTTTTCAGACATAGCCTTCAATGGTTCCTGCCGCCTATCCACCATATACAGTACCATGGGAGTTCACGTCCTCCCGAAAATGATGATCGTCATAGCACTTGATGATGTTAGGTCATCATTGATGACTCCAATTCCAAACATATAGACACACAGTGGTGGTAAGTTATCATTTCCAATCCAACAGAAGCCACATGACCTGTAGTTAGTAAAACCACAGAGAGAATATGATTTTGTGACCTTCACTGATTCACTCTTAGGTGTGAATGTGTAGTTTACACAAGAGGAGAAGTTTTCAACTACAGTGATCCCATTTAAGGCAATTCTGGGATAGCAAGGCAAGTCTCCTTTATAGCAGCAGAACTTGATGTTCTCCGCTCCCTTCTTGTAGCTGCCGCCACACGATTCTGATGTCTCATTAACTTGGACATCATTCAAGAACAATGTCAGATTAACATTCCATAGATATGGCTCTGCTGATGAAATGCTTGGTGCAACAGTTGTATCAATCATACTGAAGGCTCCTGGTCTGTGGCCATTAATATCACAGACGGCACTTCTTCTTCTTCTTCTTTCCTTCCTCATCTGCCTTTCAGCGTCGAGGGGAGATATAATTTGCGGTCTTTTGCTCTTCTGTTCGCCTCTGCTGCTGTTATGTTTCCTAGTGCTTCTAATATTCCATCGATCCATCTTTTTCGTGGTCGACCCTTGGGTCTGTTGTTCTCACAACGTTTGTTGAAGGCTCGTTGTGTTGTGTTTTGTTCTTTCTGCCTTGTCACGTGGCCAAACCATTTTATCTGTTGTTTCCTTATATATTCTATGGCTGGGGCTATTCCTAGCTTTTTTCTCAGTTCTTCATTTCTGATCTTATCTCTCAGACTGTTTCCTGTCATTCGTCTAACACATTTCATCTCTGTAGAGGTTATTTTTCTTATTGTTCTTGCATCTAGAGTCCAGGTCTGGCATTGGTAGCACAACGTTGGAATGAAGATTGTATTGTATAGTGCTCGTTTTGTCTCCAGAGTTATTTCCTTGTTGGATAATAGTGGTGATAACTGTCCGATGATTTGACAAGCTTTGTTGCATCTTGATTCTATCTCTGCTGTTTGGGAATTGTCGTTTGTCATTAGACTTCCTAGGTATTTGAATTCCTCTACTTGTTTTAGTTGTCTGCCTTCTATAGTTATGTTGATGTTCTGTTTATTTTTGGCGACATTCATGACTTCTGTTTTGTTGATGTTGATTTTCATGTTGTATTTTGTTCCTAAGATGTTGAGTTTGTTTAAGTGTTCTTGTAGGTCTTCTATTGTTTCATGTATTAGTGCCTGGTCGTCTGCAAATAGAAGCTCGTTGATCTCCTCTGTCTCTGATGGGTTGGCTAGCTTGCATATATGGTCCATGTATGTAATAAACAGTAGGGGGGATAGTACGCACCCCTGTCTTACACCTGATCTAACTTCGAAGTGGTCTGTGTAGCCTGTTGCTGTTCTGACCCTGCAGCTGCTGTTGGCGTAGAGACTTTTAATAATGTTGGTTAGATGTTGGCTTACTCCGTATGTTGTTAGTATCTCCCACAGTTGTTCTCTGTTTACTCTGTCGAATGCTTTTTCCTGGTCAATGAAGGCTATGTATAAGTTTTGGTTGTGTTCTGTCGTTTTTTCTGCAAGCCGTTTTAGTGTGAATAGTGCGTCGGTACATCCTCTGTTTTTTTCGGAACCCCTTTTGAGAATCGCTTAACTGTAGTTCTATTATTGGTCTCAGTCTTTTTTCCAAGATTTTGGCGTATAGCTTTCCTACATGGCTGAGCAGAGATATACCTCTATATTGATTGCAGTCTCTTTTGCTACCTTTCTTTTTCCATATTGGTATGATGATTGCCTGTTGCCAGTCTTCTGGGGCTTGTTGTTGGTGCCATGCTGCATTAAATATTCTGTGCAGCCATTGCATTCCTGTTTCTCCCGCTGCTGCTATTATTTCTATTGGAATGTTATCTATCCCTGGTGCTTTGTTTCTTGGTGCATATTTGATTACTTCTTCTATTTCCTCTTTCATGATGTTGGGTTCAGTATTTGTGAGTTCTAGCGTGGTTTTTGTTGTCTTGTTGGTAGTTGGTATGTTTAACAGGTCTTCAAAATATTCTTTCCATCTCTGTTGCATACATTGGTTATTTGATATTGGCTGTCCGTCTTTGTCATTTATCAGCTCAGTATGATCATGGGTTTCTTTTCTCGCTCTTGTGGCTTTTACTGCTTTGTAGAAATCTCTTGTGGCTGTCTTGAAGTCCCTGCTCATGTTTTGTCCGAATTCTGTCCAATTCCTTTGCTTAGCTTCTTTGATCAGCATTTTCGAACTAAGGCATATCTTTCATATTTTTCTTGGTTCTTGTTCTCCCTCCAATTTTTAAACAGTTTCTTCTTTTCTTTAATTGCTTCTCTGATTGTTTCGTTCCACCACGGGGTGCTCTTTTTCCCTTCTCTTGTTCTTAGCTTCGTTCCACAAACTGTTTTAGAGATGTTAGTTACTGTTTCCTTAAATTGTTTCCACTCTTCTTCTACTGTGCCTACTTCGTTAGGGAGTTTCTTGAATTCCTCTCTGAGTTTTTCTTCTAGGGTTTTCCTTGTTTCTTGATCGTTTAATTGTTTTATTTTTATTGTCTGTTCTTTTCGCTTCTTTTGTTTGTTTTCGTATATTCTCTTTATTTTTGGCTGTCTTAGTGTGATCATAACCATCTTGTGATCCGTATCGTCTGTAATATTTGGGATTGTTCTACTGTCGGTTACTCTTTTCTTGTTAGTATAAAATCTATCTGGCTTCTGCATGTTGTGTCATTCTATTTGTACCAGGTGTATACTTGCGACGGCACATGATGTTGTTATATTCAGTGTTTCTTTCTGGGGTGTAAATATGTGGCACACACATGGAAAGTGGTTTGTGGTCACAGTAATCCCATTAAAAGCAATTCTAGGGTAGCATGGCATAGCTGTTTCAGAACAGCACAATCCTGTGATGTTTTCTGTGTTCGCTATAAAGCTGCTGCTGCTACACAATCCTGACCAATTATAGGTGTGGACATTATTCACTTGCAATGACAAAACTGCTTTGTTTACATCATAAACCTCTGGAAGTCTTTTAACTCTTTGTTTGTTAAAAGACCGGATGTGCCTTGAGGAAGCTAACCGCGCGTACCATTTTGAACAGGACAATACCTTTTTTTAAATTCATATATCCCGGCAGTCCCGTAATTTTTATAAAAATGCAAAATATTTAGTTGTAATTATTCGAAGGCCCCGGTATCACTACAAACGAATTAAAATCCATAATTGCTCAACCGCCCGTGCCGGTGGAATCATCCGAATTAACATTGCATAGATTCATCATCATCATCGAGTGCCATCTCCGCATCGAAGGTTGGCTACCATGGAGCGCTATTCTGCTCTGTCTCTTGCTTTGATTGTGCAAGTTGTCATAGGCTACTAGTTTGTCCATGTTAGTCTTGGCCTGCCTCTGCCTCTTTTACCTTGTATTTTCCCTTCCAGGATTCCTTTTAGTAGGCTGTTGTGTCTTTTAACATGGCCCAAAAACCGCATCTGTCTTGTTTGAATTGTGTTTAGTAGTTCTCTTTTCATTTTTAGTTGTTTTAAGACTTCATCGTTTGTTTTCTTTTCCTTGCATCCAACTCTACCTATTCTTCTATATATCCACATTTCAAAGGATTTAATTCTCTGTTCTGTTTTCTTGTCTAACGTCCATGTTTCTGCACCATATAGGGACGTTGAGAAGACATAACATTTTGCTATTCTTAGTTTTAACCCTGTTGTTATTATTTGGTGCATCGATTATCCAAACAAAAATAAGGAAGTTGCAGTCCCCACTGTAGCAAACATAACACACGTCAAAAGACATAAGGCACAGCAGCACCAATAGTGAACGCAACTGAACTGTCCGTCGTCATACGATATCTTCATTCATGGTAAGCAATCTAAATATAGAAACACCATCCGATGCAAAATATTTGTTCCGTTTTAATATGCGTTTGTTGTTTTATTTTAATTAATGTTTTTTTTTTTTGTTTTTAAGCCTAAATCTGTGCTTACAATGTCCTAAAAGCGAAACTGCAGTTTTAATGACCTACTCCAGAAAGAAATTCATATAGGCCTAATACATAATTAGAACTAGGACAAGCCGTGATGGAACTAAGAGAAATACTAACATTGTATATAATGTTCATTTTCCGTGCCTATGGAGACAAAAGCGACATCAATGAACTAAGTAGCCAGAAACAAGATGGTTTCTAGACGGATTATGATCTGAGTTAAACTGTTGAGCCGTGAAGGTGGCAGCGAAAGCGATAACCATGCGGCAAGTGAAGCTCTTGTTTATCACACTAACGGTGCGTCACGGTCATAAATTTCGTGCAGTCTGCTTGCCAATTTTGTCCTGTATTTTTTAAATTTTTAAAAAAAGGAAATTTATGCCCCGTTTTTAATAAAACGCCATTTCTGAAGTTCTTCGTCACATTAGAAACAAGTTTTATGACAAAATGTTGAAAGACTGGAATTTGCTGCGCAAGATCACTTTTTGGGAGAAATATTCATGGCGAAATGCAATAAACTTCTACGTCTACTAACATTGTGAACGCGCTCTGTTACTGAAGAATGATCAATCAAAACTCTTTACCCTTTTTAGAGCATACGCCGCAGATAAAGTCTTTTCATCCATTCTTATTCTTGCACATTTTCTCTACCTCTCTCCATTCTAAACCACATACAATGTATCTCCATCAATTTTTATTCTTGCACATTTACTCTATTCCTCTCCATTTTAGGTCAATTTTCTTAAGGGTTTTCGTGATTTCTCTTCTTCATGTATTCCTGGCTTTATCTTCCTCTATGGGTTTCATGACTGTGTCTATCATGTTAGACAGGTTTCTTAGTGTGTGTCCAATCCATCTCCATTTTCTATTCATAATTTGTTGCCCGATTGGCCCTTGTTTTGTTCGTTTCCAGATGTCTTCCTTTGTGATCGTGTCATGCCATCCAATGTTTAGAGTTTTCCTCAAACAGTTGTTTACAAACATTTGTAATTTTGGTATAGTTGTATTATTTAACATCCATGTTTCAGAGCTGTATAAGAAGACACATACATTCCATCTATCCTCCAACATGTAACACATATCTCTCATTTCATCTCTTATCCCTTCGTCAACTTCTCCCTAACTTACCTGTCCCAATCACCCTAGATGTAGTGATAGTTATCTGCACCTCATTGTGTGTTATTATTCTCGTTTTCCGAAGAAGTCTGCATGCTGGCCGAGACGTCAGTATTTTGTTGTTTTCCTTTTTTGTAAAGCTGTCACCATACCTTATAGGAGTGTGTGTTACACCCCACTACTGGATCCTTGCTACCAGTTTTACCGCAGTACTGCATTTATTTGCCGTTCCTCCCTAAATAAGAAGACTGTTTTTACATTTGAATTAAATAGTTTAGCTTTATACATTTCTATTAAATAGTCTTAGCTATGTGCTTGTTCTTATGTTTTGTGTTGCCCATATTTGATTAAGTTTGATGAAAGCTACAGAAGAATGGCGGTGAACTATGTCTATGGATGATGCTAATCAGCTATTTTATTTGATCACTTTACTGGTACATGAACAGAGAACTTGACAAAATCCCCGTCCATCTCATTTTTGTCTGAAGGAAATAAGGTGAGCCTAACCAGAGGGCATAAAGAGGGATTAGTGTGTGAGTGACAATCTGACGACAACAAGCGATAATGGCAACAAATTTGTGTTGTTACCCCTATCCGGTGTGTACAGAGTAAATGTGAGCTCATTACTGGCGCATTCACCTGCTATGGTCAAACATGTTCCAAATTTTGCATTTGAAAATAAATATAAAAACGTTATTAAACTAGTGTTGTTGTTATTGATCCAGAAGCCTGTGAGCAGACGCCCTTTGGCCCAATGCCATATATCTGGAGATATTTCTGAGTTCCCTTGTAGCTCCGTACACGATGTTCCATTTATCAGGTCTTTGAGGAAGTAGAGTTGCTCTGATGTCAGTGAGCTTTGGACAGTCAAAAAGGTGATGTTCTACTGCTTCATGTGGGTATTCTCAGAGTGGACATGCTGAAGTTTGGTTTCGCTGTATTCTATTGATGTGGTTGCTGACAATGAACAAAATTATTGGAAGAAAAGAAATTTAGAGAGAGACAGATTACTGGACAATTTATCAGTGTGGGATTAAAAAAAAAACAATGTCAACAAAAGAACTGGTAGTCAACACTGGTGTGAGGCAGCTAAATAGATAATTTAAAAAAAACTGAATGTGGTGAAATTGAATTGAACAGAACTTTTATACAGAGAGAGCAAAATGCTGGAGAAAAACATCAAAGGAAATGTAACTTTCATCTTTTTACACAACCTGCTCCTTGAGGAAAATTCTCACAATATTTTGACCACAAAAATTCAGCAACTAAGAATTGCTCAAAAGCTGCAACTAAGAGGACACACACAGTGAAAACAGGCAGATGATGGAGCTGGATAGGTCACGTGTTGGGAAGAGATCCAGAAATAATCACAAGAACTGTCAAGCATTGGGATCCAGATGGAAGGTGAAAGAGAGGTGACCAAGGAGAGCCTGATGGAGGACAGTGGGGGAAAAAAAATTAGATAGTGTGGGCTAGACATGGGACATCCCTCAAAGTATCATCACAAGAAGTGGTGAAACTTTGTTGTTGCCTTACAAGATACAGAAAAAAAAACATACCAGCCAGTGACTGCTTCATCAGTCTGAAGGAAAAGAAGATAGAGACAGACCTAAAATGTAACACAATATAACCCTATTTAATCCACATCTTTCCTTGCACTATAGTAGAAGGACAGTACTACCAGACAAATTAAGACTTTAGTTAATAGTATACCAGTTGAACTTGATTAATCTAGGAAAAACAGTTAAAATTAGTATGATTCAGGTCAACTATCCCAAAAAAATCCTAGGAATATGCTGTAATGAAGGACCAGCAACAAATGCTGTCATAAATGGAGAAGAATAAAATGAAGAAACAGACTAATATTAGTCTGTAAATGTACCAAGAAGATGTAAGACAGAACTATGACATTAAATGAAGTGAACCACAGAAAATGCAGCCTGACGCCTGACATAATTAGCTGACCTAAAGTAAAATCCTGATAATTTATTTACAAATTAGAATTCATGTTTAATTATCATTTTTATATATGGAAGAAAAGAAGACAAACAACGATTTTTAAAAATATGAAAAATATTTATTGTAGTATGAACACATTTAATAATTATAACTGATAACAATGCACAATATCATTTCCCCATTCCCATCACTTCATGAAGTAACCAACAAATAATCTCACTGAATAAGAAAATCAAATAAACACAAATTTAGCACATCTTAAAAATAAGAGAAAGGCTATCTGGTTAAACAAAATATCTTCTGATAAAATATGTATCTCAAATACATTTTTTCTTCAAAAACTTAAAGACTGGCATTAAGGACTAATATCCACTGCAAAGTTCTCTTTTAATATCGGCAAGAAACAATAGTGGAGGCAACTAACTTTTATAAAATGTTAAAAACAACTGCAACCACTTAAATATAAACTAAAATTTTCTTTATTTATTGATAACAAATAATAGCATACAAAATTTGTAAACATAACACTGAACAATTGAAACTTTCATAACAAATAAACATACATCACTTGCCCTCTTGGGGCATAAATATTCAACATTTGTTATTGGTCTTGGCACCTGTGAGCTGCTTTTTATTACTAGGTAAACTGCCAATTAATATTTTCTATCTACCCAAGTTTCTTCTGTTACATATAATGTGCATATGGTAACATTTTGTAGTTTTTAACATTTCATCAGCATAAGAACCATATAGACTGCACTTTGTAACTGTCAAAAGCTAAATGTTATTTTTTATATGCTCAGCTAGAACAAAAATATGTATATTTTTTGTCAGTAATAAGACTAAGTGTTTAATCACACCTACCCATGAAAGTCACAGAAAAATATCTGATCATTTCACTCAGGAGGTCAGAGACGCTTTATGGAGTATAAGCTGAAAGTGCTCATTAGTTAAAGTAAAAAACTAAAGTACCTCCGTCACACCAAGTGGCGTATAGGGAATATGGTGTTAGGGACCTGTCATACCAAGTGGCGTATAGGGAATATGGTGTTAGGGACCCGTCACGCCAAGTGGCGTATTGGGAATATGGTGTTAGGGACCCATCACGCCAAGTGGCGTATTGGGAATATGGTGTTAGGGACCCGTCACGCCAAGTGGCGTATAGGGAATATGGAGTTAGTGACCATACATTTTACAGACCTTCGGAACATGATTTTTGGGGTAATGTGGTCAGTATTATGACTGTGTCGCTTTACTTTCCCAGAAAAAAAATCAGGTACCCATTAAAGGCCCGGAAGCCATCGGTAGGGATTGAACCCTACCTCTTGTCCTTTCTAGTCCAATTCACCAACCACTGAGCTATTGCGGCTTCCGCTCATAATTTACAAGCACATAATTGACTGCTGACATAAGGCACAATAAACCAAAGCATATCAAGATCCTATTGCATCTCTCTATAGTTGTCCTGGAGACAGACAAGTCAGTCTGATGAGGTGAGTAGGGATCAAAGAGGGAAGGTAAACACACTAGCAAAAGGGCAAATGCTGAAGTCAGACATGTAGGATAAAAAGCTTCATATGAACCATGACACAGAGCAACATTCAGAGAAAAAAGAGAAAGAAAAGCAATCACTGAGCAAATGCTAACAAACTAAATCTCCTCATAGTCTGAACTTGGTACTTTATGAGTGAGAGACAAGTACTGCAACCTCCGCACCACAGCAATTCCCTGGAGTATTGTTTGACAACAAAATATTTAGCTTTTCATATCTGTTCCTCATCTATACTTCTATCTTTTAACAGTGGGATAGTATAACATTTATCACAGCAAAACACTTGTACTTTTTCCCTCTTGGTTCAACAACATTTAAGAATTCAGGAAAAATATTTAACTCAACCACACTTTTATATTCTGTATAAACACACAATACATCATCATCATCATCACCATGATGCCGTACCTGTTGGTGTTGGCGATCATGTCCTTCCACAATCTTCTATCCACAGTGCATTGTATGAGTTCTGTTGTTGACTGTTTTCCATGCCATGACACCAAGCTATCCAGTATTTTCTCTTTTTGTTGTCCGCGATCTCTCTTTCCTTTCATTTTGCCAGTTGTAACCAAGTATTCCAACTTTTCTTTTCTCACGATGTGCCTAGAAAATGTTGATTGCTTCTTTCTGATGTTTTTTAAGAGCTCCCTTTTTGTGTTGGCCTCTTTGAGAACTTTCTCATTGGTCTTTTTAGCTGTCCAGGGAACTTTCAACATTCTTCTGAGAAATCCCATCTCTGTGGCCTCTTATCGACTTTTCATTTGTTTGTCTATTGTCCATGATTCGCTTCCATAGGACAATACATCAGCGATGTTTTAAAATGTATATTGTTATAGTCAGTAATTTCCCAAATTTGCTCATCCCTGCTGATTCTCTATCACCAGAAATAATCATTAACCACAAACTATGAAACAACATAAGAATTAATTTAATGGAAAACAATTAATTCATATGTGGTCTTCATAAAAAAAAAATTAAATATAAAAAGAAAAAAAGCATTAATGATTTAAAAAGAAATCTGACTTACGATAAAGACATTAAAAAAAATTGCTTTAAAAATTTTAAAAGATAACAGAACATGCAAAATACATGTACATTCTTTAACATCTGCATTTAATTTTAATAAATAAAAAAAAATGTGTATTAAAATATACAACATAACCTCATTCTGAAAACATCAGAACTAAATCTTTGAATTCAATGAAAAGATGCTGCCAAGCTTCTGTGCAAGTAGGATGTTGCCAGATAATTTCAGTTTTCCATTCATAAAGGCCTGAAAATATTTTTTTTTAATGTTTAAAAAAATATATAATTTTTCCTCATGTACAGCAACATATCAAAGAAATGGCCTAAATATTTGCCTGACAGAATGTTTTGACATGTTCATTAAAACAAGAAAACAAATTCCTGATGAAGGGCATTGTAAAAACCTAGGAATAATATTAAGACACAACTTAATAACAAGATACACAACTTGTGATACTCATTCAGAATTCAAATATCACTTTTGCAGAAGAATTCTTTTAATTTAAAAAATCCAAGACGCTATAGACAAAACAACCGCATAGTTAATACACTACAGGGAGAGGATAATGATTTAGCCAAGGAAATATGCAGCATATATAAATTATTATAAATGATGTAAATATGGCATTAATTTGAGAAAAATATACACATCTTTCTACAAGAACCATCATAGCAGTGCTTCAATATAGAAAAACGAATGTCTTGTAATATAGAATCTGTGGTGGAGTGAAGCATTAAACTTCACTGGCATAGGCCACGGCATTTGACAGTGAGGGCTAGGGTTTGGAAGAAGGGGACGGGTTAGTGCTTTTCCTCACAGTTACTACTCTCATCAGCTCAGTGAGTCAGAATGACTTTCTTCAACTGGGTCGACTGGAAAGTGTTCATAAGGAATCAAATTGAGAACATTTTCAGCACACTAACTACACAACTGCTAACACAAGCGCAACTCTCTGCACATATCAGACTATAACATTATCTTAAATTTAAATGGTGAAGATTGAATAACAAGAACAAAACAGAGGTAGTTCAGAAAAATTAAAGGAGTGAAAACAAATGAACTAAAATGAGAAATTCATATGACTTTAAAAGTACAGAAAGTGGAAAAAAGGTAGCTGGATTTATTGTCAATGACTGATTCATAGAAAACATGTTCAATTTGATCACTTAGAAGTTTCATTGAGCCGAAAACGAGCTTCATAATGTAGTAACGGACTCATTGGCTGGTCGTTTATCCTGCAATTTGCATGATTTTTTCCACAATAAAAAAGATATGATTATGTGCAAGTGTTGGTGAATTGTATTTAGTTCCATTTAAAGTCACATTATTTGTTATCAAAGTAAAAACATTTATTTAAAATATCTAATACTGAGCACTCAAATAGGAGTTTCTCAGGAGTTATATAATGATGAGTAAAAAGATTTTGGATTGTCTTGAAGTAAAAACAACTACATATAAAATACATCGCATGAACTCACCTTCTGTGGGTCCAATTTTCCCAAAACTAAGTCCACAAAACTCTCGTCACTCAAAGTAATGGTGCAGTCAGGTTTGGCTGATTGTGGTTGTCCTTCGTACACCATGCCTAGTTTACTGGTCTTCATGTCAACGACTGAGTCATGAAAATATTTGGGAATTTTTATTGGGTAAAAATATCAATGATTGGTTTCATGTCAAAATTCTGGACAATAAAAAAGCCACAAAAGTATTATTGATTTGACATTTTCTATGTTGGGGTGTCTGTGCACTTTCTGCTTACCCCTGATTGCAGTCAGAAAATGGACTGTCAGATAAATATGAGACACAAGTTAATGATGACACTCAGTGTCAAGATACTGTTGTTAAGCCAGCGTTCATTGAGGTCATTCTATGACACAAATTATATTCTAGTTATGCATAACTCTTTGATCTTAAGCATATAACAATAAATGAAAAGTAAAGAAATTGACATATCCTGGCCACGGAGAAAGCCAAAGCCATCAGAGCTAACTTATGTCAAACAGCATGGATAAAAAATCCTACTTCTAATTGACATTTGCTAAATGTGAATCTACCAAGTATAAACTGAACTGAGAACAAATTTAATTTGTTCAATTCTTTTTTTAGAGATACATACCACAGGATCAATCTTAGTGGAAAAAAATGTGCTCCCTCCACACTGTAAGAATGATTATAGTATTAACGACCATATTTTTCAAAACCAAGAAAAATAATTAAGAGCATATTTTTATTGCAGAGTAAAATCATATCATATGTAGTCTTGGGCCAGTTGTGTCTGTACGATAAATCACAGACCTGTTAAAGATAGGACATGGTAGTCTTATCAAACTGAGGGCATCAGTCTTCTGTGTGTGCCGGTAGGCAGTCTCAAAGCAATTTAGAAATTGCAAACTCCAAGTAGTATAAAGACAGAAGAAAAAGACACTCACTCAAAGAGAGAGTGAGGGTGAGTGTATAAGCAAAATGGTGTGTACCACGCGCTTATTGGCTCTAGTTCTGCATCTATAGAGGCTCATCTCCTCCCTGCCCAGTTATACCACTGGGAACTTGGTCAGACCCAAGACCACCTTTGTACCAACAGGGGAGACGGACGGGGACCATGGTGTAGGTGTGATCTTAAGTGCAGTAGTATTGGATTGAGGCCAACCAGAATCAAAGAGATGATTCTGTCATTCAGTAATTACAGCACCTGGTGGATGAATGGCTTTGAAAGCTTCATTCACTTTTTGGTCGTGACAAGCACAAACGACCCCCCCCCCCCTCCAAATTTCAATTATATAGACACAAATAATAAAAATAGGATACAGCAAAAATAATAAATAAAACCAAAAACATGACTAACTAAAAATACAGTAACACACATTCAAATGCAGACATGACATAAATAATGAACTTTTAAAATGATAGAAAATACTATTTTATGAATCTGTATGCAAGTATTTTGCAGTGTGGATTAATATACTCTATTACTTTAAGAAAACGTGGTAACCAAAATCAACATGTGCTATTTTTGTAGAAGGTGTGTAAAGTAAAACACAAAATCTGACACCAAGCACTACCATGTAAATACTTTCAATATCAAGAGCAACAATAATTTACCCCAACTAGTGCCTTGAGTTCCATCTTTGGTGATGTTCCACAGAAAAACTGCATTAATTTTGGCAACCAAATCTGGGCTGGATCTAAGTTTAGGGGCCATTTGTTGGAAAATGGCTGTACTCTTCAAGTCATTGGTCTAGAAAGTAATGTATACATTGCATATAACTCCCTATGTAGCATGCACATAAAATAACATATGGTTGTTTAATACTCAGCATCATAAAATAAGGTGGCTAATATAGTTAAATAAAGTTATAGTAACATGAATAGAAAACTACTGCAGAAAAAGAGATATGGTTGTGCAACCAATTGTAAGATTGAAAATCACATTAGAGAAGGTTGGTATATGTTAGCCATGTGATGAACACAAATAACCAGAGAATGAAAAAACAAATACACAAATGGAAAGCAACAGGAAAAAGCAAAAGAGGCTGACCTCAAGAGACACTAAGACTCACAAAAAGGAAAAAATATTAGGCATCAATTCTCTTATTGAGATTGAAAAATTTGCCAAGAATAATGACTTGTAGTGAGGTAATGCACAGGTCCTGCATGACATTTAGCACTGAAAGGTTGTTAGATAAATACTCATTATAAAGGTTTTCTGCTTCTATAGTAAAGTATTTAATAACTACAGCTGTGATGTGCTAAATGTAAATCATGAACAGCTATAACAAAGATGAGAGCATTTCTTACCTGTGCGACAGTTTTACTCACTGAACTATCAGTCAAATCAACATAAGCACCAGAGATACACACATTGCCATTCTCCAAAACCTGGATAAGAAAAGAGCTATATTATGTATATAAGGAAGAATTAACAAAAATCACCAGGCAACAAATTTTTGTTTAATTGAGCAGAGCTCCACCATTGTCTTTGTCCATTTTCTAACTGACAGTTTTAATGGTTTATTAACATGCACCCTTATCAGAACTTTGTGCCTAATTTTTAACTTCCTTAATCAATGTTTTAAAAACAAACAAATTAAAAACAATAAACAAGCATCTGTACATTTGAAAGTTTGGCTATGTGGGGAAAAAAAGGTCTTGATAGGATTATTTATATAAATAAAGGACCATTTTACAATACCTTGGTTTGAAAGTGGATTCGTGTGCCTTCCTTCCACATCTCAGTCTGAAGCGTTTGACCAGGCAAAACTGGTTTTGAAAACCTCACCTAAATTTAAGAATATCAGAATTTCACTAATCTGACTTAAGAACATTTCTTCATTGTTTCCATGGAATACATAAACAACCAAACGTTTCACAAACAAATATTTTAATAAATTATCAGAACAAAAGCTTATTAAAATACTTTTTTTTACGAGCACTACTCATGCCTGACAAAAGGCAATAGCTCAGTGGTTAGTGAACTGGACTACAAAGGACAAGAGGAAGGGTTCGATCCCAACCGACGCTTACGGGTTCACCCAGCCTTTAATGGGTACCGGATTTTTTTTCTGGGAGAGTAAAGCGGCACAGTCGTAATACCGACCACATTACCCCAAAAATCATGTGAGTCTGTAAAATTTATGGTCACTAACACCATATTCCCTATACGTCACTTGGCATGATGAGGGTACTTTTTTTTTTTTACTCATGCCTGACAAGCACTTAACCAAAGTTCATTTCCAGTCCATCAGTGTACTCTTCAATCTGTTACAGTTAAACGCTGCAGACTGGATTGGTACACTAAGTTTGTAAAACTGTTCTCATAACAAGCACCTCAATGGCTCTCTTTATGAATGTGAAAACAAATTATAACAATCACTAAAATATAAGATAAAGATCAGCCTTTAGCAACAATAATATTAATAGTTGAAAAATCTATTGCAAAGTTTATGTTTATTTTAATGGTAAGAAGACATAACAATGCACGTTTTATTTAATATCATGACTCACCTTCACAGATTTAAATCTGTTCATATCATTATCTGCATATTTGGCCATTACATGCCTGACAGCAAAACCAAAGGAACACAATCCATGGAGAATGGGAGTCTTAAAACCTACACAAATGAACAACATATGATGATATATACCAAGAAGATATTGGTGGGAAATGATTGTGGACTGCAATATAATCAGGACAAAAAAGGAAAATATCTGATAAGATAGACAAGATCTTTAACAATACCTAACCACATATTAGTAGTAGGATAAAACTAGTCCTTAAAAACTAGTTTCTTATCCAGATGTGTGAATAGCCAAGCGGAAATGTATACCCACTGGCTGTGTATATAGTGTGAATATTCTGAAATTGTTGAAGTTGATTAATAAAGTTGATGTGACATTTCAACGAAAGATTTCAGTGTGCAGTAATACCTTTATTCCAGCAAGTCGTATCTCCACGCCATGGTGATTAATTGAAGTTGGGAATTGTCGCGGCACAGAAGGTAGAAGAATCCAGTGCAGAACAGTCTAGTTCACAAAACGAAGTACGATCCAAGGTGCATTGAGTACATTATAGCAACACAGCCACAGCCCTCTTTGTGATTCGAGGTTGACTACTGGGAAGGTGTGCGAGCAAGGCAGATCCTCGTTCACAATGACAGCGCATCCAGTTATCATCGAGTTACACTGAACCATTATACAAAACAGTGCACAGACTGTTATCAATACCAGTTTATCAAATGAACTATTGGCTAACCGATTACATGGGCATCCTGGTTACACCTATGTATTTGAAGTTTGTTGTGGCTTTAATTTGTTATTTTCAATGAGGATTTACATTCCTTTGTTATCGTTTTATTATCATGATTTCTGTTTTGTTTAGACTTATTTTCATATTGTAACCTTTGTATATTTTGTTCAAATTATTGACATATTTGTATTTAGTTTGTCTAGGAGATAGTAAATTTGTATACATTAAATAAAGAAAATTTAAAACCATACGTTTTTAATTAGGAATAAAAATATATTCATGGGGACGTTCAGATTATTATATCATGTTCAAAATTTGAACAATTTCGATCAAGTGGTTACAGAGATATTAATTATTAAATAGCTTTTAACCATTTTGAAACGGACAATAACTTATCTGTTTCATTATGGCCCATCTCAATAAAGAAAAAAATTAAAGTGAAAGATAAGTGGAATGACCAGGGAATCCTGAGACTCATTGTTCCCTAAGTCACACTGCTGTGAGTGAACCTCCTTCTTGAATCAACAATTTATTCATCAGACTACTATTAAATCAGTTATTTGTATACAGATAGTCAATATTTCTTACCTCCCATGGCAGCAAAACTTGGATCAATGTGCAATGGGTTTCTGTCACCACTCAGCCTATACAAAGCAGCCTGATGATATTGAGAATAATCATCAAGCCACTCAGGATTAAATCAACACTAATTTTGCTGCCACATCATTTACTTTAAATGTTATTCTATCTATCTATTAACCTTTTGAGCAGTTCTAAAATGTTATTGCTACTTCAAATATCAGTCCTATCTCCCCCCCCCCCCCCAATAATAAATTTAATTTTAACAAGAAAGACTTACTTCCATCCCCTTTCTATTGTTTCATAAATGTGTCCTATAAACACCATGGATAGTATGTAGCATTGATATTCTGACTATTTAGTCATAAAAGTGCAACAGATTTTCAAACTACCCTTCTCACTCCCTACAGCTTTGTTTTTTTAAAATATTTTTTGCACATACATAAAATCAGAGCAAGCCAGTGAGGGAAAAGATAGGGAATATGTGGTTAATAAAGTTAATAGATGAAGATATGTGTTCGATTATTAAAATAAATGCCTAGGAAAAATATGTAAATTTGTTGGAGGTCTGTCTGACTGTGTGGAACAGGAGAGCTAGAGAGACAAGAATTATTGCTAGAGACAAGAATTATTGCTAGAGACAAGAATTATTGCTAGAGACAAGAATTATTGCTAGAGACAAGAATTATTGCTAGAAGTTTAAAATAACTGAACAACAGAATTTAGTCACAAAAACCCAGCCAATACAAAAATTACAGTAGTGAGTGAATTGATCAAGGAAAAATTTTTTTGGTGACATTAATTTGGATAATTTAAAGGGGATATAAAATGTAATGTATTCTCTGATGTTAAGATAATTTAATAAAAAAATGTTCATGTGTTCAAGGAGAATGACAGAAGTAAATAAAATATTTTCCTTTACCTGGTCAACTGAGGTCTTCTCTTGTAAAACAGCATCAGGAGCACGAGAAGGGGGATCTACAAGAGGTATTGCCTCCTTTGATGTTTTGGGACCTCCAAAATTACCAGCCCCCACAACAAAAGTTGTAAACTGATTGAATGCAACTTTCTCTTTCTTCTCATCAAAAGTTTCCACTGCAAACAAGTGACAAATACTTTGACAAGCAATATACACATAAACTAAAATAAACACTTCAACTAAAAGATTTAGCGATCACTCTTTAATTGGTATACAAGAAAAATATAACTAAAAAAAGTCACAATCGATGTCATAAAGATAAACATACCATATATAACCTTATATAAATTGCTGCATTGTTATAGGTTAGGCTAGTGATCTTCCATCTCATGCCTGGCATCTGATACCGGCACGTTGGTACCAAACAATTATGTCCCTTGAAATGAACCAAGGAGACTGAAAGGAGGAATCATAGGCCTGGGGAACACAGAATCTTCTTGTGTTATGCAAAGGTTAGTGTTTTCATTCTTGATGACTGACCTCCCTTGACATATATATATATATAGTAGTCTCCGTCTGTCATAGTTGACTGGATTTTTCAGCGCCCCTAGAAATGTTATTTTTTCTTTTCTTTTCTTTCGCCGTGTATTCTCTTTCTCAAAGAATCTGTCTGCTTCTTGTTTGAGGTGAACTTTTATGTTTATTTTTAGGTGACTCCTTCATTCGCATGTGAGAATGCATGTTTTAACAGAACAGCGAAGAAGATTCCAAATAGAATTGAAGCAAGAACGCATCCCTGTTTGGCGCCACTATGTATGCCGAAGGGTTGTGATGTGCTGTCATCATATTGGATGGTGCCCTTCATATCCTCATGAAACGATTTGACTAGCGTCAGTAGAGTATGTGGGCAGCCTATTTTGGAAAGTATTTTAAAAAGACCTTCTCTGCTGACAAGATCAAATGCCTTTGCAAGGTCGATAAAGGCGATGAAGAGAGGCTTTTTCTGCTCTCTAGATTTTTCTTGAAGTAGGCGTAAAGAGAAAATCATGTCTGTAGTTGATCTTCTGGATAAAGCTGTATTGCGATTCAGGATATACGCGCTCTGGGAGTTTTTGTAGCCTTCCTAAGATGACTCTGGCGAAGGTCTTGCCAATGATGATGAGTAAGGAATTGCCTCTGTAGTAGTTGCAGTCGCTTCTATCTCCTTTATTTTTGTAGAGAGTTACAATTACGGAGTCCTCTACAGGGTGTGAGCTTGGGCAGAAAAAGAAAGAGACAAGTTGTCGCCTATACAACATGTTTCTTTGCTCCACACAGGCGAGCGATCCAAGGGTCTAGCAGGGCAAGAACAGTTTGGTACCAACTGTGCTGCAGGAGTTGCCAGAGCAATGTTGAAATCAACACTGAACTGCCTCTTATATATATATATATATATATATATATATATATATATAACAACATTTTCCTACAATATGAAAGACTGCCAACTTCAGGGCTCAGGAAGTACCAAGAGTCAGAAGGACAGACAATGCTAGAGATATTCTGCATGTAGCAAAACGGACTAACAAATGTCAAAATGCAGTGTGGCAAACTAGGTCCAGAAGTTCTCCACAACACTATATCATGGCAAATATGAACAGGATCAGTACAAGTATAAGATACAAGTGTACACTAATTCAGATTTAATTTGGAACAACTAAAACATGATAAATAAACTTGTAGCTTCACTTGGAAAAAGAAACAACAGATTCTCATTGTTTTCACCAACTAACTAAAGTCATTTATACTGCCAGGCTACCTACTAAATGTTTGGTCAATATATACTCTATTTTAAACACAGTTTAGCCATGATGGTCATACATTATACTAGGGAATTTTACTGGACAAATAAGTTCAAATAAACTGAGATGTAAATTTGTACATCAACCAAAGAATTTGAAAAGGTAAAAACTTTGAAGAGAGGGTGAGACTAATTATCCAAATACTGAAACATAGTAATATGAAAAATAACATATATAACATAATAGATTACCATTATAAAGAATGACTGCTCCAGATTTCTTGTCAATGATGTCAGCAACGTACAAATTTGAGGTTAAGTTGCCAGTGCGTGGGAAAGGTTTAAACAACTCCAGGTACTGTTCTCCATGTAAGATCTACAATATCAATTAATTATAAGCGGCTGTTACAGTGGGTTTGAAACCTAATCTGTGCAGATATTCTCAACAATTTCTTCAATTTTATAGTTAGAAAAGACACATACATATATTCTTATTAGGCATTTACATTTCTTATTTTATTATACCTTTATTTTGATGTATGTAACAATCAATATTCTCTTTTTAGCCAGGCATGATCCACAAAACAGAACTAAACTGTAACTATAATTTTGAGACATTCTAAATTGTTTTTGACAATGAATTACATTTTATTTCTGATTATGAGACTAACTGTTATATTCTGTAGACAACGGGACACAAATTTAGAAAATATGAAGTTGTATCAAGGAAATATAAAAATACACAAATGATAAAAAGTATATAACTGCAGAAGAATGTAATGTTCTGAGAGAAAAATAATAATTTGAGCTTGTGTTACTGTTGTTCAGATATAAGTTGGTATTCTGACACCACAGGAATAATCTAGCTATTTCAGAAAAAAAAAAAAACAAGAGTTGAGCATTAAATGTCAGTGATTACATGAGAGTGATTTGTAAACTCTCCTTTGTTGGTGGAATTAATATTTCTCATAAAAGGAGTAATAGGATGTGATGCACCCAAATTAGTATTTATCAGATACATTCAGCTTGTATAATTAAAAATAGTCACCAAGTGGCATATAGGAAATATGGTGTTAGTGACCATAATTTTTACAGACTATCAGCACATGATTTTTGGGGTAATGTGATCTGTATTACGCCCGTGCCACTTTACTTTCCCAGAAAAAAAATCCAATAGCCATTTAAGGCTGGATAAACCTAAAAGCCATAGATCAGGATCAAACCTGACCTCTTGTCCTTTGTAGTCATTCCAGCTTGAATGCTCAGTGAAAATGGGATTTTATTTATTATTTTGTTTAAAAAAAAACACACACACACACATCTCTTTAACAGTTTGTTTAAATTAACTTTACTGCAACTCTATACTCTTATATTTCTGTGAAGAAAATGTATTAATCATTACATATGTAATCATCAATTTTTGTGTCTATATTTAAGAATTTCTTGTAACTTAATTTTTGTTTTTTTATAAAGAGAAAATTGTAAATTAATGGACACATGAGATTATTAAAACATATTTTTAACAAATAATTATGAGTAAAATCTAGTGTATGTTGCTCAGAGTAGTAATTTCATGTTTGTGTACATTTATTAATTATTATAGTATTGCAACTTTAATGTTTAGATTTCTTTAGATGTGTACCTGGAGTACACAGCACTAGGTCCTTTCATGAGCACATACCTTTTCACTTTTATAGTCCCTTCTTACCTTGTGATATTGTTTGACAGGCTATGACATGAAGCAAACCACCACATTTCCGATTTCTAATACTCCACCCATAATTTACTTGCAACCTCTTGTGTTATAAATAATAAAGGGTACATGTCATGACCAGCGCACCTATAACAAATCTGGCGCTAGTGCTTATATTTTTCAATAACCATCCACATATTTATGGGTGATGTGATCAGTATCACACCAAGTTGCCCTGCTTTCTAAGAGAAAATCTCTGGTGCCAAATTTCAAAGGCTGGATGAACTCTGCAGCCATGTCATTAAAAAAAAAAACACACACACACACATGCAGTGCTGACCCAATGGTTGCTAGGGCCCTGGGCAAGCTGAAAATACTGCACCTTTTTGCCGCCTCTCTCTCTCTCTCTCTATATATATATATATATATTTAAGACACAAACACATATGAAGCTGTTTTTTCCCCATATTAAAAATGTCAGATTGAAAAAAAAAATATTTTCACTCTTTCTTATTTTTGGAAGATCCTCGAAGGCGCCCCCTCGAGCAACTGCCTGAACTGCCGGTACCTTGAGCCGAACCTGCACACACGTGTAAATTTAACTGGTTAGTTTTTGAGCTAACTAACTATATTACCACTGCAGCTTCCCTTGTATCATATAAAACAAATATATACATTCTTTTTATCGCTGCGAAAAATATATCTGTACACACTAAGATTTTATGGTTGAGAAATAAGACAAAACATGTACAAAAGATGTCATAAGGTGGTGGAAGCTAACCTTTGTAGGATCTATCTTGAGACCAGGTATCCCAGACATGTTTACATCAAGAATGCAAGCAAAAGCTGGAATAACTCCAAAAGTTGGGATGACGGTGAAGTCTCCAGACAGCTCAAACAAGAACTTCAGGTGACCTTCTTGAAGTGTGGACACACCCACTAAGAAAATGTACAGAGATTTATTCAATTGGTTGTGTTGCAAATTTAATCTTGTATCAATTCAATATGCTGAAGTGTAATAGCACAACTGTACACAAAAAGGCTACTTTTAATTTATTGATTTAAAAGGTTATTGCGTTGACCTCAAAGGTCAAGGTAACAATCAAGTGATATGAATAGATATATTTCAGTCAACTTAACTGAAATGTGTAGTTGATTTCAAGATTAATGGAAAATATTGGGATGATGAACACTGCAAGTTTTCTCACTTCCAAATTTTGTTAGTATCATGGGATCACAAACACTTCCAACTTCTATATTGCATGCATCTAAACTAGTTTCAATATGTAAAAGTCAATAAAAATAATGCATTGGTCTCCAATAGAGACACTGAACTGAAATTAACAAAAACAAAACAAATAATGTGAACAAAAATATTTCCCTCACCTCCCAATGCATACAAGATGGCATCTTTTTCTGTGTATGAAAATTTTGATGGTTTTCCTTTGAAAGTTTTTGCCAAAGCCTATAATTAACCATAAATGAGTAAATACAAAATGCAATGCAAAACAGATCACAACATTTATATTTGACAATATGATCAAATGTTACAAATTATTGGTAGACATGATTTACAGCAAATAACAGTAAGTTTTACAATAGAGTTGTTTATTTATCACTGATATTTTAGTTGTTTGTGGCATCAGTGTCTCTCTCTCTCTCTCTCTCTCTCTCTCTCTATATATATATATATATATATATATATATATATATATAAAGACAATCTTTTTTATGATACATTCAAACAGATTATAAATGGTTACTTGTATATTTTAATATTTCTAGTTTGAAATACAACTTTTCAAACCGCAAAGTCCTACACTTTTCAAACTTGAAATATTTCCTCTCATGCACATTGATATAAAATATAACTGACACCAACATTAATTTGCAAATACTGCATTTGTGACTATAAATCTGAACCAACTAAAAATAAAAAAAAAAAAATTTTAAGAATGTTTGGAACACAGCAGAAACAGGACATTTCATCCACAAACGTTGCCAGATTTGTACGGTTATAACATACATGTCACTTTGAGACTGAAACAAGCAACTGTGAACAGTTTAGTCTATAAATGAGTCATAATAATAAACATGAGTGATAGTAAATATAAATGAGTGGCAAAAATAAATATAATTGAGTGGTAATAACCCAAAGTAAAAATGAGCGAGGAAACTTACGACAGGGTCCTTAGAGCCAGATGCTGCTTGAGCTTCTTTTTCTTCACCTTCTAATTTATTGACAAGCTCTATAACAAAACCAGTAGCCTCTGGGAAGTAAATCAATTTGTAAAATAGTTTGTGGGTAAGATGATGTGATAATTTAGATAATCAAATGCTACAATCGTTTATGAAATTTTAAAAAATTAATAAACATTTATTAGTAAATAGTATTTTGATAAATCAAATAAAACATTTATAACCAAATGGCAGCTTGACTTATTAAATATAAATTAAACTGTAGCCTGATGGATAAAATGACAGTCTTGTTGATAAAAAAAGGCTGGTAATGAGGTAAATCAGGTAAATGACTGCTTCAAATGAAATGGTATTAATAGCTAGGCAAATTAAATAGTAGCTTGGTAAATCAAATGAAAATTGAACAAATCAATTGGTACTTTTGATAAACAACTGGCAACCTGGTTGTTAAAATGGGTACGCTTTTTATCAATTGAAACAAGTATGTGCACATCAGAGCATAAATTCTATATACACTTATTCTCCCAATAATCAATAACCGTAAGAACCTTCTAAAAGAACTAAAAAATAAAAACAAATATTGAGTTATACCTTGACTTGATTTTGGGGTTGTGTAATTGGTAAAATCTGTAATTTGGTTCCACTTGTCTCTCACTGTAGAGAGACACAGATGTTTATAGATAACAACAAATTGTTAATTAAACATTGTGAAATGGACTATAGAAAAAATGAAAACAGTAAGTAAAAAACATGATTTAAAGGTTTTAGTAGATTTACACACAAAAACATACCAAAATATAAAACTGATGGTTTAACAAAAAAATAAAAACTTTATAAACAGCAGAAGAAAAACAAAAAAAAGTCAAAACAAAGATGTCAAATAAATATGAAAATTAAAAGGTTGAAACTATAGCCAAGGATATGACAATACATAAGTTAAGTTGAATCTTTTAAGTCAAAAAAAAAAAAAAAGAAAAAAGTAATTATGAGAAAAGGATACAGAGATAGTTAACAAAACAGAGATAACCATTGATAAACTTAAATACACTAAAATCTAAACACAGAAAATGAACATTGCTTGAGCTGTTAATTAACAATGACCAGAGGACAAAAGCCATCACATTTACATGCAATCATATAAAGTATCATAATTTGATGACAGAATTCATACTTTGCAACATTGTCCAATTAATTTTGATGTAAACATTACATCATCTTTATGCATGTTGTACATAAATGAAGAAAGGTAGTGCTTTGAATTCAGATGATTGTTTTAGCTGTGACAGCTCTCTCTGATAGAGAGACAGACATATCAGCTTGTCAACAAGTGTTCATATTTAGCATACTTTACCATACATTACGATACCATCGTAAAAATTACCATCTCAAAATACAAATTCTTGAAATTTGACAGTTTGCCGAGGACAAACATTCCACCTCCCTATACTGTCCTAATTACTACTTTCGGTGACCTCTGAGTGTTATATTTGTTTCTTTTGATGTTGGATTTCTGTTCTTCAAGTGCATCGTAAAAATTATGACGGTATTTGTAGAAAGGAGGCATTTTTTAAAAATACAATGTTGCAAAAATTTTCAAGAAATTTGTTTTTTTTTTCTTTTTTTTTTTTTTGACAGGAGAAATTTTCTCTGCCTTTGGATGGTGATGATATCTTCTTCTTTTCTTTTTCTTCTTTTCACTGATACCTAAAAGGTGTCGTGGTTTATATCATTTGTCGTTCTTGAGCTGCACGAACTGTCTGAATTAGTGACTTTCCTTTGTTGTTGTGTCTCTGTCACTGCATCTATCCATCTTCTTCTGGGTCTACCTCTTGGTCTTTTTCCATGCATTCTCGAGAAGAACGCCTTTGATGGTGATTGATAAGGATTCATTCTGACCAGGTGGCCAAACCATTTAAGTTGTTGTTGTTCTATATATTCCTGGCAGGGTTTTGTTCCTACTATTTTTCTTATGGTTTCATTTGGTATTCTATCTCTTCTTGTGATGTTTGTTACTTTTCTCAAGCATCGCATCTCACATGTATTGATCTTTCTTAAATGTGATTTAGAAAGGGTCCATGTTTGACTTTCATATCACAAAGTTGGTATAAAAATGCTATTTATCATTTGTTGTTTAGCTGGCATAGAAATGTTTGGATGTCTTAGCAATGGTGAAAGCTGGTATGTGACAGCATTTGCTTTTTAGTATTCTCATATCAATTTCTCTGTCTAGTTTTCCATCTTCTGTGAACATTGTGCCTAAATACTTGAATTCCTCTACTTGTTTTATTTCTTTATCTTTGATCTTAATGTTTAATGGGTGTCTTAATTTGCTTATTCTTATAGCCTGTTTTTGCTGTGTTAATTTTCATACTGTAGTTTGTGCAGCTTTTATCTAGAGATGTTAAATGCTGTTGTAGCAGGTTTTCATCCTCATATATTAGGCATTGGTCATCTGCGAAGAGTAGCTCGTTGATGTTGGAGTTTTCTACCTCTATGTTATTATTTGATTTTTCCTTATTGTTGGTTGTTTCCTGATTTATTTTGTCCATATATATGATGAAGAGGAGTGGTGAGAGGACGCATCCTTGTCTTACACCTATTGTAATCTGAAACCATTCTGACAGACCTTCCGATGTTCTAACGGCACTTTGACTGTTTTTTTATAATGCCATTATATTATCTAGCAGTTGTCCTGCTACACCGTAGGTTTCTAAAGTTTGCCCAAGTTTGTTCCTGTCCACACGATCAAACACTTTTTCCTGATCTATAAACACTATATTTAGGTTTCTGTCATATTCTATTGTTTTTTCACATAGCTGTCTCAATGTAAATATAGCATCAGTACAGCTTTTGCCTTTTCTGAATCCGAATTGATTATTACTTAATTGAGGTTCTATTATGTATCTTACTCTCCTCTCTAATATTTTAGCAAACATCTTACCAACTTGACTCAATAGGGATATTCCTCTGTACATTTCACACTCCCTTTTGCTTCCTTTATTCTTCCAAAATGGGACAATGATAGCTTTTTGCCAATCGTCTGGGATTTTTCTTTCTTCCCAAGCCATATTGAATATTATATTAAGCCAATCTATAGCTGTTTCCTTACAGGCTAGTAGCATTTCTGTTGTTATTCCATCTATACCAGCTGCTTTGTTCTTTTTATTCTGTTTCAATGCCCATTCTACTTCTGCTTTAAGTATATTCGGTTCCTGTTCATCATACTGCCTATGTTTAAACTCTGTACTTCCATTTGTATTTCCCTGATTTAATAGTTCCTTAAAGTATTCTCTCCATCTGATTATTATGTTTTTCCTGCTGCTGATTGGTCTACCGTTCTTGTCGTTTATTATAGTGGTTGGGTGATGATATAAAATATAAATATATATCTACAAAAAGCATTAGAAAAAAAACACACCATTTTCAGCTGAAAATTGTTTGCCTTTCTCCACCAATACAACACCTTCTGATCTCTGCCAGCGCACTGGAAACAAAGAACATAAAATTCTTGATGGTTCAGATCCATAATTTAAATGTAATGAAACAAATTATTATCAAACCTGCTTGATTTCACTTAATTTTGCTTTAAGTTTTAAAAATAGGTAACATCTGCTCCCAAAGTTGAGAACAAAATTTAACAGAAGTTACATAGATAACATGAAAAAAGCATTTCAAGATATATTGAGAAATCATTTAAAAAGAATAACAGCGAAAAAATCTTTAACCTTGTTGGGAAACAATAAAACAGTTTATGTTTCAAATGGCATAACCACACAATATTTTTGAAACCAAAGATGTGTCAACATTGATATAAATTGTACAGCAAATAAACTTATATTTTCCTATAGAAACTATAGACACAATTGTGTACTATCAAAGAATAAAAAACCATAATAAAAATAACATGTACATTTCAGAAATAAAGAGGTTTAGTTGAATTTAGAAGAAAACTTAATATTACAATTCTAATAATTGTACTACAAATATGTTTCACATTGCCTCACAGAGTAAAGTTTAACATCAATAAAGCAGTTTAGTCATAAACTAAAATAGTTAAAATAGTTTTTAAATGTAAACTCACATTTGGCTACCCATCCACCCCCTACTTCAAAAAGTCCACCAGTTTCTTTGGAGCTCTCATGACATAAGTAGACAATCACAGGAGCCACATACTCTGGCTTCAGTGCCTGCACTAGATCTGTAACAAAAATTAATTTAAAATATTTAAGAAAAACAACATTTTTTACTTGTTAAAAATTATAACATTCATCATTAAGTTGAGAATGTACTAAATTTATGTTAGATAATGAGATAAAGAGTAGATACCTATAACATTTAAAGCAAAAATGAGACAGCAGTAAATTAAATGTTAATAAAAAATGAATAACTAGACAACATCTAAAGAATACTTTTCAGGTACCTCATGAGATCAAACAAAAGCAGATAATAAGGAAATAATGTATGTAGGAAAGACAGCGAACTGGGAATGCTGAAAATTGTTGTGGAAGAGAAGAAAGTTACAATCTGGCTCATTAGACCATATGAAATAATTTATAGAATGGTGGTATGTTTATCAATACATTTTGCATATACAACAAATTAGCCCTTTTATTTAATCAACAATGACCTTTAGGCAATACTGTTTCTGTGAGTCTGGAACCTGCGGTGGGTGCCACACAGTTGCAGTAGATGCCATTTTTAATGCCCTCATGTGATAAGGTATAGGACAGGCCGACCAGTCCTAGTTTGGCAGCACTATAGTTAGCCTGACCAAAGTTACCATAAATTCCTGATGTAGAACTTATCATGATGATTCTGTTCAATAAAAAAATGCAACAAATGTTATTAACAAACCCAATATAAATGGTTATTGATTGTTAATATATTCTCTGTTATAATTGTCTCTTCATTGAATTCACAATTTGTAATGCTGGTAAAGAAAGTAACCATACAGACCACATATTAACCTATCTGTCAAGTATGGTCTTTATGTTACACATTCTTGTCTTCTTCTTAGCATTCACCCATTAAGTTGATGTGAATGTGTTGTATCACTAGTTCACAACAAAGCCGCAATAGCTGAGACTTTTTGCCCAATGCATCCATTTAGGCATGAGTAGATTTTACTTAATAATTTTTGCCTTTTTGGCCAACTCTGTCCAATTTCCAAAAGACAAGGGTTCTTTAATGTGCGTAATTGCATAGAATCCAGTTTTTTGCCATTATTCGAGAGGGCCAGACATCAAATCTCATTACCCAGAGACCAGGGGAGGATAAAGCCATGAAGAAACTACAGATTCAAAATGAGAAATTTCCACCACATGTGGTGGGATTCAAACCTAGTACATTCCTGTCCAGAGGCTGACATCTTACCTCTAGACTACCCAGTACCTCACACAATCTTGTGATTCATAATAAGAATCTTCTTTCCTTTCTCCTTTGCTTTTAGCATCTATAAGAGAGATAGTTTGCTGTTACTTGCTCTATGATTGACCTCTGTTAAGTTACTGAGTGTTATTATTATTTTGTCTATTCTTATTTTTTTTAATGTTATTTTTGTAGCACATATTAATAACTGTATGAATTATTGTTAGTTATTTCTACTTTGTCACATGACCAATCTAAGTTTATTTTACTACAGGTGATTCCTAACTTTCTTCTCGGATCTTCACTTCTAATTTTTCCTCTCAAGCTTCCATCCTGCAGTTAATACATTCATTTTGGCTGTTTTTTTCCCACTCCACCAAGGTCATGACTTCCAGGTGTCAACCACATTTTTACATTCTGACATTTGAAAACTTGCGAAACATCTTGGATGAGTATACAGAATAATATACTAAACACAGAAAACTGAATGTAGCTAATGAATTGAAGAGAATTTACTGTAAACTATCAACCTACATCCACTTTTGAAAACTTGTTGTGTGTTTCTACAGTTCTTCACTTCCTGATTAGTTCTATCTGTTTCTGTAATCTGTTTTTCTGTGCAATCACACTCTTCCATACATGACAATGTCTTGGTACCAAATTCTATTATGCAATGGTGATAAATAATACTGTCAAGGTAGACAGATTTACAACTTCCGTTTCATGTTTAGCCATTTAAGGTGGTCATCTAGGACTCTAGATAAGAGCATGTCTAAAATTTCCATGATTCTTTTGGCACAATCTGAATCCATCTCTCTTCCCATTTTGTGAGAGAATTTTGTTCTGTTCCCATATCCGCTCCACTCATGCCACAACCTCCTGCCAAAGTGAGTTGACAAATTCTATTGATAAGGTCGACTTAATGCAGCCCTGATCAGTAGTTCAGGCAATGATTCCAAATTACTTCCATTGAAATGAGAGTGGACAGTCACTTCCTCATTTCAGTTTCTCTAAAAACACATTGAAAGCAAACAAAGAAACTAAAATGTTAAGCAACTATGCTAGTCTCTGCAAAAACATGCTGCCATTTTACATTGTCCTTATGATGTTAGCAAAGTAGATCTCTAATACAAGCCAAGTCTGCTGCGTGAGTGACAGCTCCAGACATCGCCAAAAAGAGAGGAACTACAGTCGTCTCCTACTCCAATTCAATTGAATAAATAAAAAAGCTACATCAAAAGCTATCAAAACATCAAAAAAATGGTTTACAGGAAATGGCAAACATGAATGCCATCTTCCTGGGAAAATGAATGTGTGAGATGAATGATTTCTTTAATTGGCAGTTCAACTTGAATATTAACAATGCTGTAGTTTGAAATCTGGATGGGATCTTTAAGCATGTTTTTTACATGAACAGTGTTCACTGGAGTAGAGAGTAGCAGAACTGTTGTTTTAAAATAACAATTCTTTGGACAAGCCATGAGGTCACCACAATATCAATAATGCTGGATTTATCATTTTCCTTCCTTTTCCATGAACAGTAAGAGCATCTATTCTTGATATTTACTTATAGCAGTAAGATTCACAATAGGCAACTTGCTCGCCCAATCAGCCATGAGTTCTTTCTTTTAATATTATGTCTGTCGAGATGAATTGTCAGCCTGTGAATACTTTTGCTGGTTAACACTTATCTAACCATTTACCATTAACAAAAAAAAACTAGAGAGCTTTGCAATCTAATCATCTGAGAAAAACCTTTCTCTGGCAAATATCTTGATCCATTAACTTCCTGACACTCTAATAGGGTTGGCTCACAAAAGTTGCATTATATTACTCTTGATAAATAAATTGTACACATATAACAATATGCTTACCATAAATATAACTTAATAGATGAAGCAAAAAAAAAAAAACCAAACAAACAAAAAATGTAGAATAAACTGAAAAGTATTCTTAGTAACAAATCAGGGTCTAATTGAAGCAAAAGTGAACCTCAATATTTTATGCATTTCATGTGCTATTTGTGAAAAAGTAAAGTAAAGGTTCCCTTCACGCCTAGCTAGACGTATGGGGAATATGGTGTTAGTGACCATATTTTTCTATAACCACGGCACATTTTTGGGTGATGTGGTTGGTATCACACCAGACTGCCTTTACTTCCCAGAAAAATCTCTGGTACTCATTTTTAGAGGCTGAATCATCATGTGCTATTAATGAAAAAATATCACAAAGATGTAGTTTGCACAAAAGTGTTAAGAAACGCATGGACAACTAAGAAGTTTAATCATAAATATAAACACTATTCTTTATTTAAGATGTTAAGTGTAGATGAGGTATACAGCTCAATGTAAGAAATACAAATTACTGGAACAAGACAAAAGATGATAGCATTGCAAGAGGTAAACAACAAAACTGACAGCAGTAGAGACTGTATGTTGTATAGATCTGTTATCAGCAAACACCAGCTCTAATGAAATATGACACCTTTGGATGTGCCTTATTATCTAGCTTGCTTTGCTCCAAATGAATGTAGAAAAACACCCATTAGACCCACTTACCTTCCATAACCCTGTTTTCTCATGTGAGGCCAAGCAGCCCTTGTGACAAGGAAAGATCCTTTCAGATGTACCTTGTGTACAATGTCTAATAAAAAGATTAAACATTCATTATTGACTTAATAACTTCTAGATTATGGTACTGGTTAGAGAACAATAATTCCATTGTTTCTTACAAGTATGTCATAAAGGTCCAATCATTTAGATTATTTATAATGATCAGAAATTTCTGTAGCAACTACACAAAAATAAATATATGAATACTTTTGCTTGATCTTCTTACATTAGTTTAACTTGTAGAAAAAATATTAATAATGATGATTAACTGGAACAAATAATTTATACTTCTTGTTAGAACTAGACTACTAAGAACAAGTGGCCAAATTAAACTCCAATTGATGGCACCTAAGTTCACCCAGCATTGAATGAGTTCAGAATTTTCTGAGGAAAATCGGATGGCCTGACAAGAAACCAATGGTATTCTTGATCCTTCCAGTGCTGCTAGATGCCATATAGGGCTTGTAGTGTCTTTAACCACCAACGTTACTACCCATTAGAAAAATGTGCTGTTGGTAATTAAAATACAATGGACAATAACATCATATTCATTATACACTATTAAGGAGTTGAGATCCTCTCCTTACCTTCCTGTTGTTAAAAGAAAACATAGTTCTATCTATTGACCTTTTGAGCCGTAACCGGCCCATAGGGCGTAGACCAAGATACACCTTCTCCTATATGAATTTTTGTTCTAGCAGTTTTCTTTTAAAGATATTTTATCAAATCTCGCCATCTGTCTCTGTTCTGTGCAAGCAGCTCTATCTCATTGAGGGAGCCGATTCCTGCTGCTCTTGCCTCTCTCATCAATGTTCTATCAGGTCTACGTTTCATTAACAACATCGTTTTTACGATAGCGGCATGTTAAACCTCTGATCAACGGTTCTATACCAAGCCGGAGAAAAATAATTCCTCCATTTTGGAAACAACCGGAAACGGGCAAAAATTAAAAAAAAACTTGTTAATATAACAACACACACAAGGTGCATGCTGGTTTAGGACATATTAAAAATAACACACACATAATAATGATTTTGATTTACAACAAGGTTGAAGCTCACTTCTAGATGAATAAAAGGGTTCACAATTTTATATATTTTAATAAGATGCTACAAGCACTGAACAGAATTAAGGTGATCGAATTAAAAAAATAATTATTAAAGGATGTTTAAATAAAATATAGCAATAAAGAAAAAGACATCACAGCAATGCACAATAAAGACAAGTGGAACAATATTAAAACAGGTAAATAGATTTAAATATTTGGGAACAATGTTAACCTCAGATGGTAGATTTACAACAGAGGTGAGATGCTGAATAGCTCAGGCAAAAGCAGCTTTCCAAAAAATGAGGATAATACTGTGCAATCCATTTTTGACAATAGAAACAAGAAAAAGAGTTCTTAAATGTTATGTAGAGCCAGTCTTAACATACAGAAGTGAATCATTAACAATGGGACAACAGACAAGAAAATCACTGGAGGTTGCAGAAATGTGGCTTTACAGAAGAATGTTGAGAATACCATGGACAGCTAAGAAGAGTCATGAAAATGTTCTGAAAGAGGCCAAAGCAAAGAGAGTGCTAATTTATGAATATTAGGAAGAGAACAATCATAATTTTTTGGCCATGTAATTAGAAGGGAGCAACTGGAATATATAGTGACAACTGGAAAAATTGAGGGATGAAGAGACAGAGGGAAGCAAAGAGAAAAGATACCTGACAGCTTAAGAGAATGGCTTGGCAGAAGGTCAACAACAGAAATGATAAATAACTGTTGAGATAGAAAGTTGTGGAGAGACATGATCACCTACGCCAGCAGGCACGGTGCTTGATGATGATGAAATTAACTTCTTACCCCAGTCCTCATCACTCAGTCGTGCAAATGATTTATCTCTCAAGATTCCTGCATTGTTTACAACAACATCTACAAAATAAAAACAAATTTTAATGTTACAAAAGAACATAAGCATTTTTTGTGATAAAAGGCTTTGAATATCATCTTCTATAGGTCGTTTCAAAATATTTTGAAGGTGTTTAAAATTCCATATCTCTGCAACCAATTGATTGATAATGCTGAAATTTTGCATATGGTCTTGTGATTTTTTGGTCCCAAGAAGTACATTCATTTCCTCACCAACAAACGTATAGTTTTAAATATTCTTTATTTGAAGTATACAAATTTAAGGCATTTTGGTCAAACCATATATTTGGAGGAATTACAGCTTCATATGAGTGAGCACCCACGGACTTGTCATCTTGAACGTAATGCGCGCCAATTTCCCTGTTTTAAGCACTAAAAAACACATAAAACGCGTCATAGTTATAATTTTATATCCGGTGCATCCCATTTCCTGTCGTTTTGTTGTGATTTATGTGCAACGGCTTATCCTAATTATTGGGTAATTTCGTTAAATTTGTGATCTGTTAGTCAATGGGTATAAAAGTAAAGTTCCTTACATTGCAATCAGTGGCAATAAAGGTGTATAAATATTTTTGCATAGAAGCTAAGCGTGGAAAACTGTATCGAAGCATCTCAAAGCCAGAAAAGAGAACTATTCACGCATTGGGTATAAGCAAACGCTTTTTCAAACAAGTGCTTAAAGCTAACGGAGTGTCCAGTTCAATCAAGACTAGGACGCTAGGAAGAAAGAAAGTAGTAGATAGTTTTGACAAGGAAGTGATTAGAAGAGCAATTTGTAAAATGTTCGATTCCAAAGAAACTGTGACTTTAAGAAAACTGAAAATTCGACTGAGAGCAGAAAATGACATTGTTGTGTCGAAAACAACATTATGGAGAACTGTTAGAAGCATCGGTTTTACGTTTAGAAAGTACGATAGTGGTAGAAATGTCATCTGCGAGAAGCCGCACTTAGTTTCTATGAGGAGTAAATATTTACGTGAAGTACGGGAAATGCGTAACCAAGGTTATGATATTGTATTTCTAGATGAATCTTGGATAAATTCTCACCACACAAGTGCAAAGGAATGGCAGTTATCAGATGGAAGTATTAAAAGATGTGTACCCACTGGAAAAGGACAGCGTATTATAATGGCACATGCAGGCAGCCGAAAAGAAGGGTTGGTGAAAAATGCAGAACTTATATTCACCTCTAATTATACTGACAACAGGGACTATCACACCGAGATGAATGGCCATATATTTAGAGAGTGGATTGAAAATACTCTTCTTCCAATTCTAGACAGACCATCCTGTCTGGTAATGGACAACGCGTCGTACCACAACGCTGTGGCAGAAGAAGACAAAATTCCTACATCTACCAGTACAAAAGATGTTATAAAGATTTGGCTAAGAAAGGAAGGAATTCCATTTAACGAGGGATTTTTGAAACCTGAATTACTGTCACTTGTTAAGAAATCGCAAAAGACCAAAGTATTCCAAATAGACAAAATCATTCAACAGCATGGTCATACGTGCTTGAGACTGCCCCCTTATCATCCACAATTAAACCCCATTGAACTCGTTTTGACAAAAATTAAAGGGCAGGTGGCAGCTGAGAATACAAGTTTTAAACTATGCGATATAAAAGGACTGACATATGCTGCTCTATCACAGATTGACAAAGATTTTTGGTGCAAATGTGAAGATCATGTCTTAAAAGAAGAAAATGACTATTGGAAAAAAGATGGACTATCGTTCGTTCAGCCCAGATTAGTAATCAATATGTTAGACTCCTCTGATTCAGAATAAATGAAATAATAATGGACGTTTTTATATGTCCGCATGATCAATCTTTAGCTAAAGTTGATGACGTTTTGAAAATGTAAAGATTCTTGATATGTGTACTGCAGGCATGCAAAGAAACTAAATCACTTTCATATGTCTTGTTTACGTAAAATAATGAAATTCACATGGAAAGACATAAAACGAACAATGTAGCTCTTTACAGTGAAGAGGATCCCGTGCTTACATCGGACTCTTTAGTCACATGCGTACCCATTAACAATAACTTTGCTTGATATGTCATGCTCGTTATCGCTCGCAACGGATAATTAATTTTTTTTAAAATGTATTCTTTGTTGTATATTGTTTAAATAGTTTTCATTAATGGAACTGTTTATACGCTGATTTGTTTTAGACCGTCTGTAAAGGCTATAACATTGACATTCTCATAGTATTTTAAAGAAAGTAAACAATAGAAAGTAAACAGTTGATAAACGCCTCCAACTTTCAAGTTGTGTAGAGACGCCTATGTCGAGAAGCTGATTTCCATTAATGTACGGTAAATTATTTTCTCCAGGAGCAAAAAGATCTGTAAATTCACTGAGATCAAAGGAAAGTGCTGCTTCATGATGAAGCATACTTCCTACGTCATTAAATTTTGTGAAATCGGTGGGACCTTGGAAAAACAAGGCCAGATGCAAAAAATCAAGTTTGTAAGTGCAGGGAAAGAGGAGATATTTCATGTTAATCGTGAACATTTAGATTTGAAACGACCAATAGTATGCATCTAATGTCTTGCAAACTTTAGCTGTTGGGATTATATACATATTTTTAAACATTTTGATACAGTGTTCATGGTTAAAAGTATTTTACATATGAAGCTTTTAGACATTATAAAATCATTAACTTATTGCATGTATCTATAATGATTTTAAAAGTATGCTCAGGAATATCCAAATGGGTTTTGCCCGAAGGCAGTGGTTGGTGTCTCGGAAGAGGTCTAGGCTGATCAAAATCTGCTTCAATTTTTTGCTAGGAAAATCAGGTTTAAGAGGAAATGAATGAGCAGACATGCTTGCTGTGTTGCCTTTTATGAAGAATTTATGAGCAGCGAATGAGTAGATACATAAGATATTTCACTTAAACAGACAGCTGACTTCATGAGAGAGTCTGGAATCCTACTCTGATGGAGTCTTGATCGCAGAGAGAGAGATAAGGAAGGACAAGTAAATGATTCAGGCAACAAATGTGAAGGTACAAGCTACAATAGACTGCAAAAACATAATGTCAAAAGGAGTGATACCAGACATGAGTGCTATACAGGGAGTGGAAGAAGACTAATAAATCAATATAGAACTGCAGTTTTCGGTCACTACATGTTGAGAGATAAAATGAGGAATGGATCGAGGCACTTGGGGTTGTTAGATGTATAGCGAGAATGATAGGTCGATTATAAAACTAACTAAAATAACTAAACTAAATGAATTAACCAACTAAACAAACTTAATTCATGACTTCTACTATATATAACAAACCAATCACAATTAAGCTCAGTTTTTAGCGATTAAAAAGAACTGGCTTATAAACACCATTCTATACAGGAAAAACATTTCTACAGAGGAAACTAAAACACTACTGCCAGGTCAACAGACACAGCAGGTTGGAATGAACAATAATGGAAGGCATAGTTCCTTTGTGACTATCAAGGGCAGACCAAGAAGAAGATGGTTTCAAGATATCTAGGAGACCTTGAACTTGACAAGAGAAGAAGTGGAGATCTAGCTAGAGGCAGAGATTCTTTCAGAAGGGGCTGTGGTGAATACAAAGTTCTGTAAAAGACATGTAACCCGATGATGATGTTTAGCGACACAATATTTCAATTACATGGGGCTGCTTTGATTGATAATACAAAACAAAGGAGTGAACATTAGTTTTGAAACGAAGTAATGTTTACAGAAATTACATAGATGTAAACACTGTGACCTTCCAGGCATGTCGTAAGAGGCGACTAAGGAGGTTGATCGATGGCTTGACAAGCTGTCATTGTAAAAAGTATTGTTATGGAAACAGCGCCATAGATTTTAGAGCAGTGATCTCTGCAATATGTGCCATTTTGGCACACAAGGTTTCTGTTTTTGAGATTGTGGTTCTGCCCTATGTGCCGTCTTCGGCTCGAAAGGACAATAGATAGAGATAGATAGAAATTTAGCTTACCTATTCTCCCAAAGGCATCTAAAGCTGTTTGAACTACCTTGTCTCCATTTTCCACTGAATCTTTCAATAAAAAAGACATTAAAAAGACTTTTGTTTATTTCTTAAGAACAAACACTGCACCAAATAACATAAAATTGATATGAAAAAAAAATTAATCTCTTTCAAACAACTCTTACATCTATGCCCCATTTTAAAATCCTTACAATGATACAAATATACAGAAGATAGAAAAAAACATTAAAAATAGTGTTTTTGAAGTCTTCTCACTGATATAAGTATAGTTACTATAATAACAATATATGGAAATCTTATGCAACTTTCTGTCAAACAAATATTTTAATAAAAGAAAACCCTAACTTGAAGCAATCTAAACATTTTTACATGCAAACAAATGTATTGCTTTATATTCAAGCATTATTGCATGATTATTGTATATTTTGATCATTTAAATCACAATGCAGTTCCTGAAATAAGCAATAAACCTTAAAACAAAACTGTTCAATAATTTTTCTTGAAGGAATGTTTTCCACAAGACAAAAGAGTCAAACTGTATATATAATATACACATATCTATATAAATTCTATCTATAAATAAGTACATAAAGAGACACATTATCAAATGAGAATGAAAAGCAAATGAGGGCTTACCATAGTTTGCAACAGCTTTACCTCCCTTTGACATGATCTCTTTAACCACGTCATCGGCTGCTTTTGAGCCTTTTCCATCACCAAAAGCATTACCTCCAAGATCATTCACTACAAGAACATAACAGCACAATTATATAATGTGCTTGTTAATATAAATTGCACTTTAAAATTATACATTGCATTAGAATTGTTCACAGCTTTAGTGTTTGGTTCACATATGTGAGTATATATTTCACACAACATTTAATACAATATTTTATAAGATTACATGATGAAGAGACAAATAAATTTTTTGCATAGTTCTAACTGTGAAGCCTATATACTGTGCTACGCAAATAACGGCTAAGATAAGCTACCGTTTGATATGATGCTAAATCAGTGGAGAGACGTAACTTAGGCACTATTGATGTTGATCACTTAGTCTAGTGGATATTTTGAGATATAAGGAAACAAAAATTTAGCCAAAGGTCGCTACAAAGAAGTAAGCAAGTTATAGTCCAGCAAATCATCAAATTTCTTGATAGACCAACAAACAGCATGTCCTTAATCAACTCAGTAGAAAGACATTGAATAGCTTGGATTGGTCTTATCATCTACCGTCTCTAAAAGAGAATGATAACAATGTGGATTTTATCACTTACACTGATTTACTAAACAACAGTTCACGCTTTCTGCAGTCTAGAGGCAAGATATCAGTTAAAAGTTAAAAGGAGTAGGCCAAAATTTCTATTGGCTGGACAAATTTGTTTAGCAACTAAATAAATCTAACTATGCCAAAGATGGATGTGTTGGGCTGAAGGATGCAAATATCATGGCTTTGCCATAAATTAACGACACAATACATCCATGCCCACTTAATGGGTGAATGATGATGATTGCAATCTACTCTAATGTACTTTTCTTAAATTTGGTGTCCTAAAAATTTGGAAAAAACGTTGAAAAATTTAATATTTCAACAGCATACCCTGCAGTTCACCTAATCATGAATATAGTTACCAATGTGTGATAGTAATAAGAATCTTAATATTAACCATACTTACCTACAACTGATGCTCCCCTTTCTGCAAAAGCTAATGCATATGCTTTACCCAAACCTGTCCAAAAATAAAGTAAGAAAAGGCATACAAAATTTACCATACTAAATTCAGAAAAATGCAGGAACTGCCAACATCACTGCTAGTAACAATAATGATTACTTTAAATGCTAAAGATAGCTTTATAATAAGTTGTTAGTGGACAGATCATCCTCACTGCACATGAAACACTAGAAGTGCTCAAATCTGTCTTCTCACTGGGGCGGGTTAAGTAGGTGTCGATGACTCCCTTTTTTTGATGCTTCATTTGTGAATTCATCTGTAAATACCCATGTCCACATATCTCTGGGATATTTTTTCTGGAGTATGAGTGACAGGGCTCTTATTTCTGTCTCAGGTTGCTCATTTTTGGAGGCTTTTTCTCGAACATCTAGAATGTTGCAGTTCATTCAAGATTGGAGATTCACAGTCATCGCTTTAATCATTTACTCCTCCTGCCTCAGTGAAAATATTTAGAATGTTTGCCTAGTCAATTGCTTGCTTACTCTTCTGAACAGCCTTGCCAGCAAGTCTGTCTGCTCATTAAGTCCCTCTTACACCTGAGAGGCCTGGCACAAAAATAAAGATTTGCCAAGGCATTTTATAAGAATTAAAAAAAAAAGTAAAGGTCCCCTTAACAAAAAGTAAAGGTTCCCTTAACGCCTTGCTAGGCATATGGAGAATATGGTGTTAGTGACCATATTTTTCTATAACCACGGCACATTTTTGGGTGATGTGGTCGGTATCACGCCAGGCCGCCCTTTACTTCCCAGAAAAATCTCTGGTACCCATTTTTAGAGGTTGGGTGAGCCCTGGAGCCTTGTCAGTCTGAAAAAAATCTGCCACTGCTGGGGATCGAACCCAGGCCCTTCTGGTCTTTTATAAGAGGCCAAAGTTTAAAAAAAAACAATAACATCAGAAGGAAATAATCATTTTTTGGACATGTAATGAGAAGGAAATTCCTGGAATACATATTGTGACACTAAACTAGTAATAATTTAGTTTAGTTTTTGTTCTGCCATTGTTCCCACAGAAGGCTTTATTAGAACATATCAATTTTGTTGGTGTCATCTATCATCAATGTAAAGCTGCACCCACACCCTACATATATTGCTAGCTTAACGTATGCATGTCTATTCTTCACATCTTCTACTCATATTCCTTCAACATTAGATACTTTGACAAACAAATTTTCATAAAACCAGACCTAATGAGGTTTTTCAGTTTTCAGGGGACTTCAAGTTTTAGTAGCAGCTGCAACATTTGACAGCCCTCTATAAAAGTTGGACACTTTGACTAGTTCTTCAGAAAGATACTACACAGTTAAATTACTTTGTTTGCTAGTATCGATTTCAAGGTCTAGGAATTTACACCATGGAATTTTCCAATTATAATTATACAATGAAGTTCTCCAGTTGTAGTTATTGTTATGTATTATAGGTAAGTTGTTTTTTTTCTCACTCATTTTGTGGCAATTGCACACTGAAATTACTAATATCTAGGAAATCAATATAAACATTTAATTTAAAATTATTGTACATTCCTTAATATGTGAAATTTGAAAGTGATTTGGATAAACATAATTTTTTGTAGCAATTAAAATTACCAGCTATCACCACTATTGTCCAACAAGGAAAGATCAAAATATGTCCCAATGAGACTTCAATAAATGTTGTGGGAACACCAGACCCAAGGGCTGATCACAAAAAAGATGGATCAATGGAATATTAGAAACACTAGGAAACAACAGCAGCAGAGGCCAACAGAGGAGCAAAAGAATGTAAATTATATCTCCCCTAGACGCTGAAAGGAAAATATGGAAGGAAAATTTTTTTTTTTTTAATTAAAAAAAATATTTAATTGAATGAGACAGGTCAACTGCTAACAATTTCTTAAGTAAGCATGACTGCAATTATACATTTAAATTTGGTGAAGTCTTAGTTTAGGGACATAAATTATTTCAGCTCCAAAGAACAATGTCCCCTTGAGTTACATTGCACTTTATTCTGTGGTTTTCTAATCTGTCATGATTAGAAGACCCCCCTAATTTATAGAGAAAAGAGAAACAATGTGAGGGTAAAGCTCTATATTTCCTAACAATAACACTAACTCCAAAATAAAATAAATTGCATTAATGGTGAACATAGAGATATTGTTAATATTTGAGAGCCACTGTAGTTTTGTTGTGACGTAAACCAAAAGATCACTTTACATGTGATTTATGTCCTTAAATTAGAATTTTATTTAAATTTAATATTGTATAATGCACTAAAGTAGCATATCCACTCCAGACTACACCCACGCCTGCATACTGAGTGATTCAACGAGCATGATAAAAAAAGTGGAGGCGAACTCTGTGCACATGCAATGAGTAGAGTCATTGCAGAAGTTTTTTTTTTTATTATTCGCCAGCTTTTACCTCTGACGAAGTCCTTAGAGACTAGGAACTGAATTTTGCGTGTTAATCCATTTTTCCCTGGCAGCTGTGTGCACAGGGGTCCCTCGCCGCACAGGCAGATAACTCTGACTTCGGAGGTACTCATATTTTTTCCGTCGATGAGTAATTGACATTTCAAGCTGGGCCTCGCTGCTGAGACCAGGGGTGGTTGCCGCAGAGAGAAATCATAAATAAAAATCCCAACCGGTGTTGCTGGGACTTGAACCCACAACCTCTCTGTCTCGAGGCCGGCATCTTGCCTCAAGACCAACCAGTCCCCCGATTGCAGAAGTCAAAAATATGTATGGTCACCTTTGTCTATGTCCCAGGTCATGTGGGGGTACGGAGAAATGAAAGAGTGGACAGGTTGGCTAGCTGTGCTAGCGATGAGGACGGTCAAACAAGGGCAGACATCATCAATCCCCTCCGAGATGTGGGAAGGACACAGGACTTCGACAACCATGAGTCCATGTCACTCCTTCGGATGAAAGAGATGAGAGTTAAGACAGGCACAGCCAGAACAGAAATGAGAAACATAGTGGGCGTGTAAGAAGACTTATCAACCAACACAGAAATGGAGTCATCAGTCGCTGAGCACTGCGAGACTTGCTGAGGAGGGGATCCGAGCACCTATGGGCATGTTCTGAATGCAATGATGATGACCCACAAATAACTCAATCCACTCCAGCCTAACTCATTCATTAAGTCAAAGTTAGTGTTTTCTCTTATTTTCACATCTTTAATATTTACACTACAAAATACACTGTATGAAATGACACAATTGCTTGTAGTTATTACAATGCTATAAATTACAATAAATTTGAATGCTGCTGGAGCTTTTATTAAACTCTAATTTACTGTACTCTGTTCCCTGTTTTCATAATTCTATTTGACAATACATATACATCATAAGATCTTTAGTAGAAAAAGCCATAGAGGTGAAAACAGATCTTTACCTGTGTTTCATAGATTACACCAAAGCAACAAAGTAAAGCGCCAAGAAACAATAAAATTATAGAAGGCATAAACGTAGACATCAAAGATCTAAGAATAATAAAGAACATGTACTGGCAACAAACAGCGGCCATAAGAACTGGAAATCAATTGGGAATGTTTTAACCAATAAAACAGGGGGTAAGGCAAGGTTGTGTGCTGTCACCAGATTTATTTAATATGTATAGTGAGATTATTTTAAGATCCACACAGGACATACCTGAAATAACAATTGGAGGTCATAATATAAATAATTTAATGTATGCTAATGATACAGTATTAATCGCTAAGAGCGAAAATGAGTTACAAGAAATGTTAGACATTACAGTGAAGGAAAACAAAAATAAAGGACTCAGCTTAATAGCAAAAAGACAGAAATAACGGCAGACACACAAAAAAAGACTTCACCACAATGCACAACAAAGACAAGTGGAACAACATTAAAACAGGTAAATGAATTTAAATATCTGTTGTTCTGAACAATGTTGACCTCAGATGGTAGATGTACAACAGAGGTGAGATGCAGAATGGCTCAGGCAAAAGCAGCTTTCAAAAAAATGAGGAAGATACTGTGCAATCCATTTTTTTTACAATAAAAGCATGAAAAAGAGTTCTTTAATGTTATGCAGACCAAGTCTTAACATATGGATGTGTATCATGGACAATAGGACAACAGACAAGAAAATAGAAAATCACTATCACTGGACGCTGTAGAAATGCGGTTTTACAGAAGAATATTGAGAATATCATGGACAGCTAAGAAGAGTAATGAAAACGTTTTGAAAGAGGCCAAAGCAAAAATAGAGCTAACATCCAATATTATTGAATATTAGGAAGAAACCATCATTTTTTGGCCATGTAATGAGAAGAGAACAACGACAACATGAATATATTGTAACAACTGGAAAAATTGAGGGACGAAGAGATAGAGGGAAGCAAAGAGAAAAAATAACAGACAGCTTAAGAGAATGATGAATGGCTTGGCAATGGCAGAAAGAAGGTCAACAACAGAAATTATAAATAGCTGCGCCGAGATCGAAAGTTGTGGAGAGACATGATCACCTACGACCTACGCCAGGAGCAGGCTCGGTACTTGGTGATGATGACAAGTGAAATAAAATAGACATGGTCATGGTGATTGAATCTGCCCTGTCTTACTCTTCTGTCATGCGGTTCTCATAATTACATAATTGTTTTTATGATATTTTATCACAGCTGTTATAAATCAAGTGTTTGAGTTTGATAGTATAGTGTTTGAGTTTGTACTAAGCAAATCAAATTCAAATAGTTTGAAATAGTAAGTTATTATGTTATAAGTAAGTTGTTAACATTAACTTGTTACCTACCATTCCCAGCACCAGTAACTAACACAACTTTTCCATCAAATCTGAGGGGCTGCGCCATGAGGAAATATAAAAGTGCTAGGTATGTGCATAAACTTTAAGAAAAACTACGCTCACTACTAACAGAGCTGTCAGGTTGGTGATACCCGAGTGTACTTTGTACTGATAACTTGTGTCGGACCACCGCTGTTTACCGTCTGTGGTCAGGAACAAGGGGAGATCAGTCGCAACAATTATGTGATGCCGATGCCGCTCTTGCTGAATTTGCAGAAGTGGAATAGAATCGTTGGATGATAATATCTACAAAAGCAAGTCTGTAAGTTAGTATAAGTCATGAACGAAACATACACAAAGTATTATACAAATTTATGTCTTATGCTTTGTTTGTTGTCTTCAATAATTATTAAATTAAAAGGTTCGCATGTTCAAGCAACCTACTAACTCACTAACAGTGACAGTAACTAGTGAGTAACTGTCTGTCTCACTGTCTCAACTGTATCAACTGTATGTACTCCTCTCCTCTTGTCTTGTATTATTTATTATTTATTTTATTATGATTATTGATTATATTATGGTATTTTTAGAAGTTTTCACATCCAGACTATGAGTACCGTGTAGTATAAAAAGTCATAAGTACGTACTGTTAATCAATGTATTAATATACTGTAACTGTAACTGTAACTAACAAATAAAAAACAAACAAGAAGTAGATTCATAGACTCTATGATAGAGAAAGAGAGTAGGCCTACATGATAAAATAAAAGAAAAAAATAACATTAACATTTCAAGGGTCGCTGAAAAATCCATATGAGTCAACTTTACTATGATTGACGGAGGCTACTACTATTATTATAATTATTTATTTTATTATTATAACTATAATATAATACTGTGTGTGTAGTTAATTATGACTGACTGTCAAAAGTAAAATAAATAATTTAAACAACTTGTTTATAAACAAGCAGTCCATTTGAAGTCAAGGATCTCGACAACACTTAGAATTTCAATAGGTTTTATCATCATCATGTGCCATACCCGACCGGTTGACGTAGGCGATCATGTCCTTCCACAATCTTCTATCTACAGTGCATCGTATCAGTTCTGTTGTTGACTGCTTTCCATGCCATGATGACACCAAGCCATCTAGTATTTTTTCTCTTTGTCGTCCGCGATCTCTCTTTCCTTTTATTTTGCCAGTTGTAACCAAGTTTTCCAACTTTCCTCTTCTCATGATGTGCCCAAAAAATGTTGATTGTTTCTTTCTGATGTTTTTTAGGAGCTGCCTTTTTTTTTAGGTATTAAGGTATTATGGCTACAGTTAATTATGGCCTATAATCTCTTTTGTGTTGACAAATAATCAGCAATCGTTGAACCCACATTGACAGTATATATATCAGTCTGTGGTACTGACAATATATCAAAAGATGGACGGTAAACCTATGACATCGTGAACTATCAAGGTAAGGTACAGAGCAAAATACACTAAATGGTAGCTAACCTTCTTTGTAGAGATACTAATAAATGAAGCAGTAAAACTATATGAGCCGCTGTGAGAATTACAAAAGACAGTAAAATTTATACGAAAAATGACATTGCAGATATAAATACTTTAGGCTTACGAAAGATAGATAGTGAAGCAGTACAACCTGCATCTTGTTCCCTTTATCTTGTGGGAGTCTTGGAACAGGCAAAGACTGAGTGGACGTTAAACCCCAAACAGAAAATTTAGAGTGGAGACCAAAGGCAGTTAATGGTCTCTCATTCTGGCGTCTCCTACAATCAGATTGACATTAAATGTAGCAAAATTGTGCTCCTTTGAATAAAGAATGAGACTAAAAGGGGGTACTGAGGTCTGGGCAGCAGAGAATCTCCTTAGATCTTGTTATGGAAAGATCTTTTTTGCTGTGTTTGCCCTTGAGGGACACATATCTCAATATAGAAAACCTGTTAATTACACCCTCTAATATACCTTGGCTATAGCTGTTAATTGGGAGCCAGGATAGCTCAGTGGTTAGTGAACTGGACTACAAAGGACAAGGGTCGGGTTTGATCCCAACCAACGGCTTCCGGGTTCACCCAGCCTTAAATGGGTACCGGATTTTTTTCTGGGAAAGTAAAGCAGCACGGGCGTAATACTGACCACATTACCCCAAAAATCATGTGCCGAAGGTCTGTAAAATTTAGGGTCACTAACACCATATTTCCCTATACGCCACTTAGTGTGACGGGAGTACTTTACTTACTTTATAGTTGTTAATTATACTCTCTAATAAACCTCATGCGATGTCTCCATAGAATGATGAACATCAAAAGGCAGGACAAAGTAACCAACTTAACTGTCCTGCAAGGTGCTAAGACCCCAAAAATCATGTCGATGCTCAGATGTCGAAGACTACGATGGCTGGGGCAGGTCCAGCGAATGGAAGAAAAACGCATCCCCAGGCAGATACTATATGGTGAACTAACACATGGAAAAAGACAAATCGGCAGACCTAAACTACAATATAGAGATATCTGTAAACCATCTCTGAATGACTTCTCCATCTGTGAATATGACTGACTGGACTGATCTAGCAAGTGATCGCACATCATGGAGAGCATGTATAAAGAATGGTATAACATCATTTGAGACTGTGCTAAGGCAAAACTTAGAAAAGAAAATATTCATGAAAAAAAGATGGAAACCCTGTGGATCAGTGGGCCTGACTTGTTCATTCTGTGCCTGTTTGTGTTTGTCAAACATTGGTAGAATTTAGCCACGAGAGTTGTTCAACAAAAACAAAACCTAACAAAAATACACAATAGCCTCCACTAGACTGTCTGACAAGATGAAAAAGGCCATATATAGATATATATATATAAATAATATACCTTGGCTATGAAGTGCACTTGCCTTGACACAATAACGCTAAATCATTGATCACAACAAGATGTTGACAAAATTATTGTTGGAAGAACATTATGAAAGGGACAAATAAGTATTTGTATGAACAAAGGAAAGGACAGATGACAATGTATATCTTCTGCAATTAATAGTATGACTGCTGTCTTTCATAAAAAAATAAATGATGCTAAACAGCTCAATTTCACAGGTCTGATACAAGCCTTCTGTAAACAAAAACAGAACTGAAAAAAATTAGAAAATCAATAAATTTAGTGTACTGATCAGCACATCATTACAGAACATGCGAAATTAAATTAACCCTTGTATACAATTTTTGTTATGGAAACAGCCATAAGTTTTGGAAGCAGTGATCTCTGCAATATGTGACATTTTGGCACGCAAAGTTTCTGTTTTTTGAGATTGTGGTTCTGCCCTATGTGCCATCTTTGGCTCGAAAGGACGATAGATAACATTTTTATGCAGCATATCAAGAAGGAGGCACACAGAAAGATATTAGAATCAGAATATGGAAGGCAACAATGACTTTCAGAAACCTTGATAAAATATGGAAATCAAAATTACTAAGCTTATGCTTAGTATAAACAAAACTCAGGATTTCAAATCAAATGTATTATCTACCGTTATTTATGCATGCGAGAGCTGGAAAACAATTAAAGGAAAAGAAAATAAATTAGATGTATTTGAAAACAAAGGTTTTAGGAAAATCCTTTGTATACCATGGAATGAGTTCAAGATTACTGCCGAAATAAGAGAAATGACAAAGCATTCACAAATATCATTTACAAACAAGAGAAGAAGGTGGTCATATGTTGGCCATGTGATGAGAAGAGACAAGAGAATCTCAAAACATCCCCTGAAATGGGAACCTGAGGGTAAAAGAAAGTGTCCAGCCTAGAGAAACACTAAAAAGAACACTGAAGTGAGAGGCAACTTCAGCAGGCATAAGCTCCATTTCCAAGATTGAGCTGCTCTCCTAGAACATGGACATCTGACAAGATACAATGCAGGTCCTGTGCAAGGTCTGACACTTGTTAACAGAGATTGTCTGACATGGAGAGCCTAGAATTTCTGCCGTATGCACCATCTTTGGCATGAAAAGACAATAGATAGATAGTTAATAGTTTTACAAATTTTGACATGAAATTTTGTCGTAACTTTAAAATTGTGTACAAAATTGAATTTATTAATGTGATTTTTGTTTATATTTTCAGACTGTTCTGTTTGTCCTCAAATTAAAAATTGGACAGCTCATGTTAAATAATACTAATACACATAACTCATCATGTCAGAAGAGTTGGCTCCATCTATTAGGCGACTGGACGAGGTGGTGGTGAACAGGATTGCAGCAGGAGAAGTTATACAGAGACCTGCAAATGCTCTTAAAGAACTGATTGAGAACAGGTTGATTGCTTTTCATTGTGTATACATTTTTTGTGGGATTGTCATTAATGTTAGAAGTATATAAAGTTTTACTTCATCACTTAGAGTGCATGAACACTTTTATCTCTGTTTCCATATCTTATGCACCTGGTGATTCAAAGTTTTAGATCCCACGTTGCTACTCTCCATTAACAGTGTTTTCTTATTGTGCACCATTCTCTCATTTTGGTTTCATTTGATTTACACTTTGACAAGTTTACATTAGAAAGCAAAATTATTATTAGTAATTTGATGACTTTAGGCACCTCAAATTTCAATTCAAATAATTATGTCCAAACCAGTAAAATTATTCTGGAGTTAGAGAGTCAGCAGTGAATTTAATTACGCTTATTAAAAAATTGATTATTTTCATTTTTTAAGCGGTATTTTTAAGTGGATTTTGAAGTCTTTGTTTTTTTATTTTTTCCACTTTGAAGTTCCTATATAACTCAGAAAATTGTTTAATGTGCAGAATGTCAGTTTTAAACTGTAGCTCCTAAGAAGAGAATAATATTACATCATGTTCTTTTATAATTGCACATGAACTTATATTTTCTAATTTTCCGATAAAATTAAAACTTTTTTACAAACTAATAATAATAAATCTATCTTGGAAGTCACATTGATCGGGAAGGGGATACAAGTAAAGAAATTAGAATCAGAATAGCTAAAGCAACAATGCATTTCAGAAGCCTTGAAAGGTTGTGGAAATCAAAACTCATCAGCATAACCACAAAACTTAGACTATTCAAATCAAATGTACTATCAACCCTTACGTGTGCATGTGAGAGCTGGACAACAACAAGAGACATAGAAACAAATTTGAACACATTAGAAAATAAATGTCTAAGGAAAATACTTGGTATAGCGTGGAATAAATTCAAAACAAACAAGGAAATTAGAGAAATTGCCAATCAACCACTAATATCTTCAGTAATCAAGAAAAAATGATGGTCATATGTTGGAAATGTGATGAGGAGAGATAATAATCGAATAACAAAGCAAGCCCTCTTGTGGGAAACAACAGGTACAAGGAAAAGAGGTCGACCTAGAGAGAAACTGAGAAGAACATTGAACAGTGAGGCAGGAGCAGCAGGAATCGGCTTCCTCAATGAGATAGAGTTAGTTGCTTGTACAGAACAGAGACAAATGTTAAGATTTGATAAAAGATCTTTACAAGGATTGAAAAATGCTAGAATTTAAAAGAAAAAAAAAATTAAATAAGAGAAAGGCTATCTGGGTCTATGCCCTATGGGCCGGCCATAGCTCGAAAAGTAAATAGATAGATAGATAGTAATAAAAAATTAGTTATGAGAAATGTTATGCATTCTCACAAAATAATTTTTAAAATTGTGTGAGATATTTGTTCCGGTTCAAGATAAAGATTATTCTTCTTCAATTTGCCATGGATGGTTGATTGGTGGTTTAACAAACCTCCATTGTGAATCATCCATTATTATTGAAACAGAAATCTGAACTTTTAAATAGAAAATACAAATTCTAATCAAGTCAAGTGGTGAGATACAATGGAGGTCCTGTCTAAAGGCTTTTGCTAATAGAAAAGATGATCAGGCATGGAGAGTCTGGAATTTCTACCTCATGTGCTGTCTTCATCTTGAAAGGAAAATAAGTAGCAAGATGAGATATTGTCCCCTTTGCAAAAAACTTATACTAGGACCTTCGCATTTACAGGGAGCAGATGCCTATGTAAATGTGACAATTTTGTAAAAATATGAATACCTAATTACATTATGTCTGTAATGTTACATTTTAACACAGGTTATTTACATTAGTAAAGTTGAAGATTTCATAATTATAATTAGAAAGCAAGCAAGATGCTATTGAGATTCACCAAATGGTTAGTTATGATTGCACAGTAATGTATAATCTAAATAAATTGCATTATAACCCAAATTTACAATAGTGAAGCAGATTGTTGTTATTATTTTTAAAATGTTCATAATTATATCATCATTATTTATACATACATATATATATATATATATATATATATATATATATATATATATATATATATATATATATATATATATATATATATATATATATATATATATATTTCTTTTTTGTATGAGTAATTCTTGACTTTGCCAAATTTTTACTATTTGTGCAATTAGCACCACATTTTTCACTGTCCTTGCATTGAATTCATTTGTCCACATTGCATTTTTTGTCACCTTGAAACTTTTATTTCCATGTTGGTGATCATTCTTGCACAATTACTCTCTATGCCTGTTTCAAAATTTGACACAAAAACTCTTTTCTTGATAACTTGCAATTGCAGGTAACTGCAAACATTATTAAAACACAATTTCAAGACATGGTCTATTTTTTTTTAAATTTAGAATTTCTATTATTTTGTTTGACACATGGTACGTCATGGATGGACATAATCACCTACATAAGCAGCATTGTGTTTGATTATGATGATTATTTTGTTGAGTTATTAAGTTTTGATCCTTAAAAAATTGTCACCCTCTCACTACGTTAACCCTTCATTACAATACCTATCTGTGACTCATGTGTTTATGATGCTGATAAAAGTTACTACCACTTAAATGGAACATTAAATGCTCTAAAAATATCAATTTCTCTGAATCTTTGGTACACAGCCATGTGTTCACACTAGACGAGACCTGAGGACTTGAATTTCAAGGTTCAGGTTGATTTATACATTACCCCAAAGACCATGTGCTGAAGGTCTATAAAAATTATGGTCACTAACACCATATTCCCTATATGCCACTTGTCATAACGGGGCTCTTTACTTTTTTTTTTTTTTTTTACTTTAGGTTGATTTATGACCTGAGTTTGACCCCCATGGAACTGATGTGTACAATATCATACTGTTCCATCAGTATGTTCGGCTACCTCATAGTATTATTCGTTGCTTTTTCCTGTGTTACTAAACATTTTTATGTCAGTGACGAAAGAGAAAATTTCCTTGGTCACAGCAAAAAGAACCAAAAAAAAACTACCTATATCTTAAAAAATTGGTGATTTTTTTTCTTCACATTATACGAGATCATATCTCACAAAATGGGGTTAAAAAAGTTCCTACATCAATGGAAACAAATCCAACACTCAGGGGTCACCAGAAGTAGTAAGTTGAAAGGTTTATGGAGGAGGCGGGGTTTTTGACCATGGCAAAATATCAAATTTTGAAGAATTTGTGTTCAAATGGGTTAATTTTTATGACTGTAACTTAAATATATATATATCTTATATAATGAAATATAATATATGAAAATCTTGATGAAAAAGTTACAATCAAAAGGTAATACATAAAGAAAAGCATACAAGAAACTTGCAACATCATACAGCAAAAATGAAAATAACCAAAAAAAATGGATAACTGATGTCATCTTGGAAAAAATGGAAGAAAGAAGACAAGTGAAGAACACTGCCCAATACAATAAAATAGATAATGAAATAAGCAATATGTGCAAAAAAAGGCAAGTGAAGATTGGCTCAGCCAAAGGTTTTTTTAGAAATCAAAACTAGGAAAGTAAACAAGATTTAAGAGGGATGCACACAGATATAAAGAGAATGACTAGTAAAAATTTAAAAGCCACAGAAAGTGGATGTATTGAGAACAAAAAGGAAAAATGCTAACATACAACAAAGACATACTTAATAGATGGCAGGAATATATAACAGAATTATTTTATGTTGAAAGGGAAAAGAAACCAATTATAAAATGTACATCAGGTTATAAAATATGTTTAAATCTGAAGTGGAAAAAGCTATAAAACAATGAAGAAGAGAAAAGCTGCAGGACCTGACAACACACAGATAGAGATGATAAGGCACTAGAAGATTTTGGTATTGAAGTGTCACAAACATATACAATGACATACCATACAGGATATACACCAAATGAACTGAAAACATCAACTTTCATTGCATTGCCTAAAAAGAATGGTGCAGTTGAGTGTAATGATTTTAGAACAATAAGGCTTATAAACCATGTAACAAAAATCTTGCTAAAAGTTATACAAGGAAGGATTCAGAATAAAATCAAAATTGAATTAGAAGAACAATAATTTGTATTTATGAAAAAAAGTTGGACAAAAGAAGCCATAATCTGCATGAGGATGTTAATCAAAGAGTACACAGAAGTAAACAAACCAAAATAGGCCTGCTTCATAGACCACACCAAAGCTTTTGATTGAATACACCATAAACAACTTATAGACTGCCTAAAAGATATACATCTAGAAGACACAGATATATGGCTAAAATGTAATTTATACTGGGAGCAAACAGTAATAATAAAATATAACAAAGAGAACTCCATGCTTGTTCAATCTATCATCATCATCATCATCATGTGCCATACCGGTTGGCGTAGGTGATCATGTCCCTCCACAATCTTCTATCCACAGTGCATCGTATCAGTTCTGTTGTTGACTGTTTTCCATGCCATGACACCAAGCTATCCAGTATTTTCTCTCTGTCGCCCGTGATCTCTCTTTCCTTTTATTTTGCCAGTTGTAACCAAGTATTCCAACTTTCCTCTTCTCATGATGTGCCCGAAAAATGTTGATTGCTTCTTTCTGATGTTTTTTAAGAGCTCCCTTTTTGTGTTGGCTTCTTTGAGAACTTCCTCATTGGTCTTTTTAGCTGTCCAGGGAACTTTCAACATTCTTCTGAGAAATCCCATCTCTGTGGAAGGTTGTGATTTGTCATGATTATTCCAGGCAATTTAAGAAGGTAGTTTGCCATTCCTTTCCTTCTTGGCAGTGACTGTACTAGTCGGAGATTGCAGCCATTGTCTCTATACATGAGATCCTCTGCCTGCCATCGCGGTGTGGGGACCATAACCGGCACTACTTGTCAGCTGCTCCCACAACACCATCCACCACCTGCTCCAATGGCTTCACATAACCCTGATAGGTAGGCTAAACGGGAGCTCCACCTTGCCCAGGGGTGTCCTGAAGACTAGCGGAGGAAAGGAGACGTCTTACTTCTCCTTTGGTAGGGCAGAACTCTACCCCGCTAACCACGTTCAATCTATACACTGAGCAAATCTTTAAAAATATCACAGAGATGCCAGGCCTAATCATTAATGGAAAGATAATCAATAACCTAAGATATGCTGATGATACTGTACTACTAGCAGAAAATCCTAAAGATCTACATCAATTACTTAATGAAATAAATATAAGCAAAAATATGGACTAGATATGAATATCAAAAAGACTAAAACTATGATCATAAACAAAGAAAATACTAAAAACCCACAAGTGGATATCAAAGTTCAAGGAATAGATATGGAGACAATTCAGAGCTACAAATACCTTGGACACACTAGAACCAGTGATGGAAAATGTAAAACTGAAATAAACAAAAGTCTAGGAATGGCAAAAAGTAATTTTAATGCCATGAAAAATATATTAACACCAAAACAAATAACATCAGGGCTAAAACTAAGAATAGCAAAATGTTATATCTTCTCAACATTCTTGTATCTTGCAGAAACATGGACATAGATTAGAAAACAGAACAGAAAATTGAAGTCTTTGAAATGTGATTTATTGAAGAATAGGTAGAATTGGATGGAAAAAGAAGAAAACAAACATTGAAGTCTTAAAACAACTAAAAATAAAAATAGAACTACTAAACACAATTCAAACAAGACAAATGAGAATTTTTGGGGGCACATTAAAAGACACAACAGCCTTATAAAAGTAATCTTGGAAGGGGAAATACAAGGTAAAAGAGGCAGAGGTTGTCCAAGACTAACATGGACGGGTATCATTAAAAGATGGAGAAGTCAGCCTTTGACAATCTACACCATCAAAGCAAGAGACAGAACGGAATGGTGCTCCATGGTAGCCAACCTTCGATGTGGAGACGACACTTAATGATGAATGTATTATAGGGTAAAGTGAAAACCGAGTTTCCGGTTGTTTCCAAAATGGAGGAATTATTTTTCTCCGGCTTGGTATAGAACCGTTGATCAGAGGTTTAACAAGCCGCTATCGTAAAAACGATGTTGTTAATGAAACGTAGACCTGATACAGAATGTGTAAATTAGCAGTAGATAGTAGTGATAGTTTTTTCGGCCCTAAAACAACAACAAAAATAGGATTCTGGAATGTGCGAACAATGGCCGCTCCGACGAAACATGCACAGGTCGCGAGCGAGATGGACAGATACGATCTAGATATTTTAGGATTAAGCGAAATGCGCTGGCTTGGAACAGGTAGGTGATCTATTGATAATAAAATAGTAGTTTTTTCTGGAAGGGAAGATGGAAAACACCGTGAAGGAGTAGGCATAATGATGACAGACAAAGCTGCAAGAAGTTTATTAGAATCTATCTATCTATCTATTGACCTTTCGAGCCGTAACCGGCCCATAGGGCGTAGACCAAGATACACCTTCACCTATATGAATTTTTGTTCTAGCAGTTTTCTTTTAAAGATATTTTATCAAATCTCGCCATCTGTCTCTGTTCTGTGCAAGCAGTTCTATCTCATTGAGGGAGCCGATTCCTGCTGCTCTTGCCTCTCTCATCAATGTTCTTCTCAGTGTCTCCCTGGGTCTTCCTCTTTTTCTTTTACCTGTTGTTTCCCATATGAGGGCTTGCTTTGCTATTCGATTATTATCTCTTCTCATCACATGTCCAACGTATGACCATCGTCTTTTCTTTATTACTGAAGATATTAGTGGTTGATTGGCGATTTCTCTAATTTCCTCGTTTGTTTTGAATTCGTTCCATTCTATACCAAGTATTTTCCTTAGACATTTATTTTCGAATGCGTTCAACTTTGTTTCTATATCTCTTGTTGTTTTCCAGCTTTCACACGCATACGTAAGGGTTGATAGTACATTTGATTTGAATAGCCTAAGTTTTGTGTTTGTGCTAATGAGTTTTGATTTCCACAACTTTTCAAGGCTTCTGAAAGACATTGCTGCTTTAGCCAGTCTGATTCTAATTTCTTTGCTCGTATCCCCTTCTCGATCAATGTGACTTATTATTAGAATGGGAACCGGTAAATAGCCGTCTGATACGAACACGATACAAAACAAAACATGGAAGACTTTCAATTATTCAATGTTATGCGCCTACTAACGAAGCTGATGATGAAGTTAAGGATGATTTTTATAACCAACTGCAACAACTTATAAACAAAATACCAAAACACGATCTTTTAATTGTAATGGGAGACTTCAACGCCAAAGTAGGACAAGATAACGCAGGAGTGGAACATGTGATGGGGAGAGAAGGCTGTAATACAACAAGTCAGAATGGAGAAAGATTAATAGAATTATGTTTAATAGAAAATTTAGTTATAGGTGGGACATTATTTCCACATAAAAATATCCACAAAACAACATGGATATCTCCTGATGATAGAACATCAAATCAAATTGACCACCTATGTATTAAACAACAATTCAGATCATCATTAATAGATGTAAGAGCATACAGAGGTGCTGATGTTAATAGTGACCACAACCTGTGCATTGGGAAAATAAGATTAAAATTTAGAAACCAACAGAAGAGGTCAATTACACATAAAATTGATAGTCATAAACTGAAAGATGAAGCAATAAAGGAAAAGTTTAACATAGAGCTAAGTAATTGTTATTCAGCACTTGGTGAAATAGACTTAGATATCAATGAAATGTGGGACTCACAGAGCAAAATACTAATGACAGCAGCAGAAGCAAGTGCTGGACTGAAGAAAATGGAAAAACGAGCTTGGATCTCAGACACCACATGGAAATACATCAAAGAAAGAAGAGAAGCGAAGAGAGCCATGACTAATGTAAAGACAGATCTTGGAAAGGTTCTGGCAAAAGCAACATACAAAGAATTAGACAACAAAGTGAAAAGTTCGGCAAGAAGAGATACAAGAGCTTATATAGACAACTTGGCAGAGAAAGCAGAGACAGCTGCAATTACAGAAGACAGCAGAACTCTTTATACTGTACAAAAGATGCTGACAAACACCTATACATCCAGTGGAACACCAATTCTAGACAAATCTGGATTAATGCTAACAACAAGCGCAGACATAAAAGCCCGTTGGGCGGAACACTTCAAAGAAATTCTTAACCGTCCACTACCTCACAGTTTAATAGATTTTGAAGCTGAAACACCAGCAGCAGAATTAGATGTAAATTTAGATGACTTCACCTTGAGTGAAATAGAAACCACCTTAAAGCTAATGACCAATAACAAGGCTGCTGGAGAGGATAAGTTAACAGCTGAGATCCTCAAGGCAATTGATAGCCATAATTTAATACATCTCCAAAAAATGTTCAACATCATTTGGAAAACAGAGAAGACGCCTCATAAATGGAAAAAAGGAATCATTGTTAAGATCCCAAAAAAGGGCAATCTTAGAGATTGTAACAATTGGAGAGGCGTGACACTTTTGTCAGTTGCCTCAAAATTATTCTGTAAAATCATCCTAAATAGAATAAAGGATTCAATAGATACAGTAATGCGTGAAGAACAGGCTGGGTTTAGAAAAGGGAGAAGCTGTCTTGACCACATTTTCACTCTACGACTTATATTGGAGGAACACATTGAAAAGCAAAAACCTTTTGTACTTAACTTCATCGACTTCAAAAAAGCATTTGATAGTATTCATAGAGATTCTTTGTGGAAAATTCTGAAGCAATATGGCTTACCATCAAAAATCATAAATATTATCAAAGACATGTATGATGGTTACACATGTGCAGTTCGAACAGAGGAAGGACTGAGCGAATGTTTCCCAATAGAAACTGGGGTTAAACAAGGATGTATTTTATCGCCCTTGTTATTTGGAATTGTTATGGACTTCATAATGAAGAAATGCTGCACTGGTAATAAAGGCATTGAATGGATACAAGGAGACCATTTGGAGGACCTGGACTTTGCTGATGACATAGTTCTCATCAGCAATCAGATAAAAACGATGCAGGAAAACACAAATGAACTATCATCAATAGCCAGCAAAATTGGGCTTGAGGTCAATCATGAAAAGACTAAAGTCATGAAAAGTTTAATTCCAACAAGTGACAAAATATACATGGAAAACAAACCAGTAGAAGAGATCGATCACTTCATCTATCTTGGAAGTCACATTGATCGAGAAGGGGATACGAGCAAAGAAATTAGAATCAGACTGGCTAAAGCAGCAATGTCTTTCAGAAGCCTTGAAAAGTTGTGGAAATCAAAACTCATTAGCACAAACACAAAACTTAGGCTATTCAAATCAAATGTACTATCAACCCTTACGTATGCGTGTGAAAGCTGGAAAACAACAAGAGATATAGAAACAAAGTTGAACGCATTCGAAAATAAATGTCTAAGGAAAATACTTGGTATAGAATGGAACGAATTCAAAACAAACGAGGAAATTAGAGAAATCGCCAATCAACCACTAATATCTTCAGTAATAAAGAAAAGACGATGGTCATACGTTGGACATGTGATGAGAAGAGATAATAATCGAATAGCAAAGCAAGCCCTCATATGGGAAACAACAGGTAAAAGAAAAAGAGGAAGACCCAGGGAGACACTGAGAAGAACATTGATGAGAGAGGCAAGAGCAGCAGGAATCGGCTCCCTCAATGAGATAGAACTGCTTGCACAGAACAGAGACAGATGGCGAGATTTGATAAAATATCTTTAAAAGAAAGCTGCTAGAACAAAAATTCATATAGGAGAAGGTGTATCTTGGTCTACGCCCTATGGGCCGGTTACGGCTCGAAAGGTCAATAGATAGATTATAGGGTTAATATCACAGTTTTCATTCTTTGTCAGTTTCATGAGCTCATATTATTCCCAGCATTATTAAAATTCTCTTTATTAGTTTAAAAAATAATTGTGTGTGTGTATTGTCAAGGATAGTATAGAACATTTTGTACTAAATCTGGTATCAAGCTTTAGTTCCTTAATGATCATTTTTATTTCAGCCTTGATGCAGGTGCTACAAATATACAGGTCACAGTAAAACAGGGTGGTCTCAAAATGTTGCAGATTCAAGATAATGGATGTGGAATAAAGGTACTCCTGTATCTGGTTATAAAATATTGTCACCTTTAGAAATACAATACATCAGAAAGATGACATTTTGTTTGTAATGAATAACCAAATAGTATCTCTAATAATAATTTTTTTAATTAAAATTACAAGAATATACTTTGCCTAGTGTTATATTTTTTCAGTTAAGTGGATTTCCTATAAATATTTTAATTTAAAAACAACAATCATAATATTTATTCAGATTGTTGCCTTTTATGAAGAACCTTGAGATTAAGGATGCATTATATTTCAGACTAGAAAAAATGTAAAAACGTTTGCTAACATTTTTAATTGTACGTAGAAATGTTAATAATATATCTGTAAAGTTAAACCCTTTACGAGGGAATTACAATATTTTAAAACTCTTTCTGTCAAAAAATTAATTAAAACTTATTTTCCTTTGTCATAATTGTTATGTTTTTTAAACTGATGTTTAAATATGTAGATTTGTTGCCTTAGTCCAGCCACATCATAGAATCTGTATACAAAACAAAAAATGAAATATGAAGCCAGTATTGGTAGGGTGCAGTAAAGAATAGTGACACTGTGACCTTCCAGGCATGTCGTAAGAGGCGACTAAGGAGGTTGATCAATGGCTTGACAAGCTGTCATTGTAAAAATGTCATTGTTATGGAAACAGAGCCATAGATTTTAGAAGCAGTGATTTCTGCAATATGTGCCATTTTGGCATGCAAGGTTTCTGTTTTTGAGATTGTGGTTCTGCCCTATGTGCCATCTTCGGCTCAACAGGACAATAGATAGATTGGTAGGGTGCACATTCACATACTTGCGGAGTCAGTGAAGATTTCAATAGAAATATGTATAAAATCAGAATAGCCTTTGTCTATCTAAATATTATTACAAGATCTACCCTGGTCAACACAAAAGCCAGGCTAAGGGTTTATGAGAACTGTATTTTCAGTGCTTCTATTTGGATCAGAATGCTTGAAAAAAAAAATAGAGAAGGAAATGTCATGACTGTATCACTTGACACAGCCTGTCTGAGAATAATTCTCAGAATATTAAGACGAGACAAAATCAGCAACCAAGAAAAAATATGCACACCGTGATAACAGGTGATGATAAAGTTGAAAAGGTCATGAGCTCAGGAGATATCCAGAAAGCAACATTAGAATAGTCATGCATTGGACACAGGTGGGAGGACAAAAGGGAGGCATTTTAAGAACTTTCTGTGGTTCACGTAAGTGGAGAACTTTGTTGCCAGGCGACCATTAACTACTTTGTTAGGAAAGGGGAGAAAGAGACAAAAGTACTGCACATCACAAATAACAATATTGATACATAAATTGACTTATTAGTCTGATATGTAAAGTTGTGTGAGTAGCACCAATAAACTGTCATTACATTTAACATCAGCTACATATTGAATTGATCCTGACTGTACCCTTATGAGATGAGTTCTAACATCCAATTTATCCCAGATTTATTCTAAGTTGGTACATCAAATGCTCATATGTTTTAAAAGAATACTTCCATAACTTCACAAATATGCCTTTTTCTGTTTGTTCTACTATCTACTCCAGAAAGAGGATATGGATATTGTTTGTGAGCGATTTACTACTAGTAAGCTGCGACAATTTGAAGATCTCAACTCTATCAGCACTTATGGATTTAGAGGGGAAGCCCTTGCAAGCATTAGCCATGTTGCCCATGTTACCATTACCACTAGGACAGCATCATCAAAATGTGCTTTCAGGTAATCTCATCATTGTTTTGTTTTTTAATGAATGACAATTATATTATCAGGCTGACAGTGCTGTTCTCCTAGTGCCCAATATGCTCTCAGAATGATATTAATTGTTGTCTTCTTGATTGTTTTGCCCTAAATTGTGGCAATTGTTGTGTATTTTAGTACATATCTATTACTTTAGTTTAGTTTGTGTTTAATTTATCTTGAGGGTGTAGTTTGAATATAAAGCAAAATAGAAGACCCTGGCTGATTGATCTACAGAACTCATTTACTGTGCTGAAATCTTCCTAAGTGGTCAAGCAGGAGATCATAGTATTGTAAAACTGAGTGTAGACCTCTATACATCAAAACAACAAGTAAAATTAAAATCATTTTATACTAGTTTGTTGAAGGCTGAAATATTTGCTGAAAATTTGCATTTTTCCCCCTTATTACCGTAGATACTAACAACATACGGAGTAAGCCAACTACTAACCAACCTAATTAAAAGTCTTTACATCAACAGCACCTGCACAGTCAGAACAACAGCAGGGCTACACGGACCACTTCAAAGTTAGATCTGGTGTAAGACATAGGTGTGTACTATACCCCTACTGTTTACATACATGCTCTATATGTGCAAGTTAGCCAACCTATCTGAGACAGAGGAGTTCAACGAGCTTTTATTTGCAGATGATCAGGCACTATTACATGAAAAAATAGAAGACCTACAGAAACACTTAAATAAACTCAACAACACAGGCACAAAATACAACATGAAAATCAACAAAACAATAGTCATGAATGTTGCCAAAAGTAAAGAGAATATCAGCATAACTATTAGATGGCAGGCAACTAAAACAAGTATAGGAATTCAAATACCTGGGAAGTTTAGTGACAAACAACAATTCACAAACAACAGAGATAGACTCAAGATGCATTAATGCTTGTCAAATCATTGGACAGCTATCACCACTATTGTCCAACAAGGAAAATGGCTCTAGAGGTAAAACGGGCACTGTACAATATAATCTTCATTCCAACATTGTGCTACCAATGCCAGTCCTGGTCCTTATATGCAAGAACACTAAGAAAAATAACATCTACTGAATTGAAATGTGTCAGACGAATGACAGGAAACAGTCTGAGAGATAAGATCAGAAATAAAGAACTGAGAAAAAAGCTAGGAATAATCCCCGCCATAGAATATATAAAGAAACAACAGATAAAATGGTTTCACCACGTGACAAGACAGAGTAATCAAAACACAACACAACGAGCCCTCATTAAACATTTCAAGAATACCAGACCCAAGGGTCGACCATGAAGAAGATGGATCAGTGGAATATTAGAAGCACTAGGAAACATAGCAGCACAGGTGAACATAAGAGCAATAGACCACAGATTATATCTCCCCTCGATGCTGAAAGGCAAATGAGGAAGGAAAGAAGAAGAAGATTACTGTGGTTTTGGACAGAAATAATAATCCTAGAAGAAGCATATGCCTCTTCTAATTACAATGAGACATGAAAATTATACTTTTACTATATGTTTTTTAACTAGGGGTATGTACTCTGATGGTAAATTGAAGGAGCCAGTGAAGCCGACAGCTGGAAATACAGGAACACAAATTACAGTATGTAACATGTGCATTTTGTAATTATATTTTTTTAACACTTCCATTTGTTTTATGTAGTAATGAACAAATCTCATATATGCTGTAGATATTTACCAAACTTTTTCAAGCCACTGCTCCATGATTTTTTTCATAAACCCATCCTTTTTATTTTCTTGATTCAGTTAACCCATTAACATTACCTCTTGTACAACCCTGACTTTACTGTTTAAAATAATCAGATCTATTTTTGGCCCTCATTTGAGAGGAGGTTACTGGTCATAAGAACAACAAAATTATCCATATCCATCATTATAAGTTCACTGTATTGACATGCATCAACACGTAAAGTGCAAAGTCTACAGAAGAGACAGAAAACAGAAATATGTACTGTAAAATTAAGATAATGAGAGCATTTTCATTCCAAGATACAAATGCTCTATTCTTGATAACTTGCAAACACTGGTTACCTTACTTGCATTTCAGCATCTCTTTTGGGAATTCCAACACCCTTGTACATATTTCATATCACATGCCTTTCTCTTTAAAATTATGCTGATCTTTGTGGGCTTGCAATTGTCCTTTTTGAAAACCCCTGTTTTAGATAAGTTTTATATTCTCTTCAAAATATCTTCTCCCCCCAAAAAAAATTTTTTTTATATTTTATATTGCTGTATATGTGCCTCTTTCTTTTGTTCCTGTTTTAGGTAGAGGATATGTTTTATAATGTATCAACCAGGCGTAAGGCATTGCGCAGTGCGGCAGAAGAGCATGCCAGAGTGGTGGATGTTGTCAGCAAGTATGTATATACACTTTTGTTCTGCATTTTGAGAATTATTTATAAGTTTATGACTTATCAAATTTCTATAGAGCGCTACTGTTCGTGGCATGCTCTTTGGTTGGGAGGACCTAAGTCACGACGATGCTAATGAGGCACTTCCGCTGCCATCCTAGGAGGTTACTAGGCTTGAAAATCAGGTGTTTCAAACCTACATTAATGACCGCTGTCTTCATAAGCTTTCACTAATTTTTCCCACCTTTGCAGAGTTTTCGGCTATCAAAACAATTGCTGTTTATATATAATGCCGGGTAATCTTAACAAGTAATTTATTTGATTCCAATCTAATGTTTGTGTTTCTGTCCCTGTTTTTTTAGTTCACATCGCTAATTTGCTAAAAAAACAATGAATAACATGCTTAGTCTCCTATCTATTGACCTTTCGAGCCGTAACCAGCCCATAGGGCGTAGACCAAGATACACCTTCTCCTATATGAATTTTTTGTTCTAGCAGTTTTCTTTTAAAGATATTTTATCAAATCTCGCCATCTGTCTCTGTTCTGTGCAATCAGTTCTATCTCATTGAGGGAGCCGATTCCTGCTGCTCTTGCCTCTCTCATCAATGTTCTTCTCAGTGTCTCCCTGGGTCTTCCTCTTTTTCTTTTACCTGTTGTTTCCCATATGAGGGCTTGCTTTGCTATTCGGTTATTATCTCTTCTCATCACATGTCCAACATATGACCATTGTCTTTTCTTTATTACTGAAGATATTAGTGGTTGATTGGCGATTTCTCTAATTTCCTCGTTTGTTTTGAATTCGTTCCATGCTATACCAAGTATTTTCCTTAGACATTTATTTTCAAATGCGTTCAACTTTGTTTCTATATCTCTTGTTGTTTTCCAGCTTTCACATGCATACGTAAGGGTTGATAGTACATTTGATTTGAATAGCCTAAGTTTTGTATTTGTGCTGATAAGTTTTGATTTCCACAACTTTTCAGGGCTTCTGAAAGACATTGCTGCTTTAGCTATTCTGATTCTAATTTCTTTGCTCGTATCCCCTTCTCGATCAATGTGACTTCCAAGATAGATAAAGTGATCGATCTCTTCTACTGGTTTGTTCTCCATGTATATTTTGTCACCTGTTGGAATTAAACTTGTCATGACTTTAGTCTTTTCATGATTGATCTCAAGCCCAATTTTGCTGGCTATTGTTATTATTAGTCTCCTAGCCCAGTGTTATTCATTTTATTACCAGCAAGCAGAAAAAATAGACCAACTTAAAGTGCAAATATCTCAGAAACAATTCAGTGATAAATATTCAAACCTTCACGTTTTACTCACAGAATTATTAAACTGTATTCTTGTGTTAACAAATATTTTACATCTCTATTACTAGCAGAGATTAAATGTAGAGAAATATGTAAACCTCAATATATTATAATGTGTCATGTGCTTTTATCAGCAGCAAGCAAAAAAAATAGACCTATTTAACCCTTAATTACAATATCATCCTGTGACGCGCATCGTTACATTTCGTAGAATAAATTACAACCACTTAATTGTAACATTAGGAGCACTAAAATTAGTTTCCTTGAACTCTTGACACACCTACAATATATATAGATTTTGTTTTTATGGTGATTGTTAAATTATTTGCTATGAACTGATGAGACAGAAAAGGGGATTCTGAGGCCAGGACAACACAGAAATTCCATAGACCTTGTTACAAAAATTGCAAAAATTCAAACACGTCAAATGCGATTTTTGGGCCATGTTAAAAGACACAACTGCCTACTAATAGTAATCCTGAAGGGGAAAATGCAAGGTAAAAGAGGCAGACCAAGACTAACATGGACGAGTAACATCAAAAGATGGACAAATCAGCCTATGACAACCTGCACCATCAAAGCAAGAGACAGAACAGAATTGTAGCCAACCTTCGTTGCGGAGAAGGCACTCGATGATGATGATGATCTTTGCAAAACATTTTCATCTATAGTCCTCTTACTTTTTGTCTTCAATATTTCCTTCTTGTATGATCTTCAGTCAGGAGTAATGTATTTTTTGCAGTCCATTTAACTATGTGTAGAATCTTTACATCATTGATTATTTCACTTCTAAATTGTAACCTTTTTTAACTGTTTGATTTTTTTAGACTATGTAGTAATTTCTCAGGGACTTCAGTTCTATGTTCTAAAAGTAGTTCAGTTTAACCCTGGATTACTTACAATACAGATGTAAAAATTACTGCATCAAAATACAAATTCCTCAAAATTTGATAGTTTGCCACTGTCAAACATTACCTTTCTCCACGTACCTTCTTAATTACTACTTCCAGTGACCCCTGAGTGTTGGATTTTTTTTTGTTGTCCATTGTGGAGATACAATATCATAATGCGAGAGAAAAAAATTCAACAATTTTCAACAAATTGGTCTTTTTTTTTTAAGGCAGTGATCAGGGAAATTTCCTTGATTATTGGCTGACATCAGAGAACCGTTTGTAACTGGAAATGCAGCAAATAATGCTGTGAGGTAGCTGAACATACTGACAAACTTACGGCTGCCGTATGAATAGACAATGTAACACGTCTGATTCATGAGGTAAAATTTCATGTCATAAATCAACCTGAGCCAGGAAATCTGAGTCCCCTGTGTCTCTCCTAGTGTAAACACACAGCTGTGTGTCAAAAGTTGAACGAAAATACTATTTTTAGAGTTCCTAACATTACAATTAATTGGTAGTTATTTTTACTACTATATCATATACACATGAGTCACAGATAAGTATCATAATTTAGGGTTAAAATTATTTGTAATTATAAAGGAAGCCACAACAAAGCAGTGATTAATGATGATCTATTGAGGACAAGTAGCCAGGTTTATTTCACCTACTGACCAACCTCTAGGTTTACTCCACTTTAAATTTCTTTAGTTATTAAATTGCTTGACTCCACAGTTTAGTGAAGTTAGGAAAGTTTTTATTTTAAAATTGAAAATTTACACTTTTGAATTATTATTTTTCATCAATGTTTAATCTATTTTGTGTAAAATAAATACTATATACGGCCGAAAAATGTATTTTTTTTTTTTAAAGACTCACTTATATACATTCCCAGATATGCAATACACAATAGTAAAGTTGGCTTCACACTCAAAAAGGTATTTTTTTCTTAACTTAACCTTTTACGTTAAAGAGCAGCAATTTTCAGTTAACTGGATATTGTCATAACAATCTAGATGGCCGTCTTTGGCTATTTTAACTTATATTTATTCTGATTTTTAAAATTATAATTGTTTTAAGTGTTTTTTTATCAGTATTTTGAACTACCAACTCTGTGTGACTATTTTTTTTTTGTTCGTCAGCTATCACTCTGGTGAAGTCCATAGAATATCTAGGAACTGAATTTTGTATGTTAATACATTTTTCCCTGGCAGCCATTTGCACAGGGGTCCCTTGTCACACATGTGGATAACTCCAACTTCAAAGGTTTTCATATTTTCTTTGTCTTTGAGTAATTGACGTTTCAAGCCAGGCCTTGCTGCTGAGACCAGGGGTGGTTGCTGCAGAGAGAAATTATAAATAAAAATTCCAACTGGTGCAGCCAGGATTTGAACTCACAATCTATCTCAAGACCAGCATGTTGCCTCGAGACCAACCAGTCCCCCATGTGCCTGTAATGAGAGAATATATATTATTTCTAGTCAAAAAGTTTTGACTTAATAAGCTGTCAAGATGCTTAACAAAACTGATTTTCAACATATTTTGAAATTGACTCATCATATTTATATTGTTATCTATTTATTTTAGCAACATGTAGGCAATAATAAGCTATTTATTTAATGCTCACAAGCTTTATTTTCTGATTAGATATTTTGAAATTTGGTATCAAAGAGAGATATTGTTATCAAATATATACAATATATCAAGTAACAGATGGATGTTTTTTTAAATGTGATTTAAAAATATTCTTCCTTACAGACTTCTAAAATTAAATTATTTTCTTTTACAGTATATCTCTATTAAAGTTTTGTATGTTTGCCATAATGCATTTTTAACATTTGCTAGAAAAGTGGAATAAGGTTAATAAATATGTAGAATAACAAGAATTGTCTAGCTTTTCTTATTCCTTGACCTTTTAGGTCACTTAGCCAGTGTTGTTGTTGGCTACCACTTTCTGTCATGTTTCAGTCTGGCACAGATCTTTGTGTGCTTGCAAAGTCAATGCCTTTCCTTTTATTTTATGCTGTCTTTGCGTTTTTGGATTCATCTCCTTTTCTGACTTAGCTGTACCTTGGTATTATCACTGCTAGTGGTTAGTTGAAGGCCTCCGTATCACAACAAACAAATTAAAATCCATAATTGCTCAACCGCCCGTGCCAGTGGAATCATCCAAATTAAAACTCATCTCATTGAAGGATCCAAACAAAGAAAGGCAGCTGCAGTCCCCATCATAGCAGCTACAGCACATGGCAAAAGAAATAAGGCCAAGAGGCACCGAAAGTGAACTCAACTGAGCTGTCTTTTGTCATACTGTTTTTTCATCATTGCTAGTAATGTTAACCATGAGAGGTCATTTATGGACATCAACCCCTTGAAGTTTTCCTTTTTGTAGATAATGAGCTGCCAGTTTGTTGAAGTGACAAGGCTTAGTATTATTCGGAATGGTTTCAAATCCTTATTAGGGGATTACTGTCTATTGTTTTCTGTATATACAGTTGTTATTTGTAGATTTTTTTGAGTGCCATTAAAAATACTTGTATTCATGCATATTCATGTTTGTGTCTCACCTCTGAAGTTTCCTTCAATAATAAGTATTCAGTTATTTAATGTGATTGTCTTAGGGCTCATATTAATGTTTTATATTAATATTACTATATTACCATTAGGAGAGTTGGGAGTACAAGTCATAACAAAATTACTCAATGACATATATAACACTAGACATATACCCGAGGATCTACTAAAATCTATCTTTGTAGCCATACCGAAGAAGTCAGGCGCCACTGATTGTGAAGACCATCGCACTATTAGTCTCATGAGCCATATGACTAAAATATTACTAAGAATAATCATGAGACGTGTAAGGAACAAAATAAAACAAGAAATAAGTGAGGAACAATGTGGATTTGTGGAAGGAAAGGGCACCAATAGCGCAATATACATCTTAAGGACATTGATAGAAAGATCTATATATGTGCTTTAAAGACTACACGGAAGCATTTGACAAAGTAAAGCATGTGGAAATAATCAATATGCTGGAGAAATTAAATATTGATGGCAAGGATCTGCAAATCATAAAAAACATGTACTGGCAACAAACAGCAGCTATACGAATTAACAACCAAACAGGACAATTCCAATATATAAAACAAGGAGTCAGACAAGGCTGTGTTCTGTCACGGACTTGTTTTCACTTTACAGCGAATATATTATGAGATCAATAGTAGACAAAAAAGGAATTGAAGTCAATGGTCACAACATAAATAATTTGCGATATGCGAATGACAGTCTTAATAGCAGAGACAGAGAACGAACTACAAGAAATGATAGACATAATAGTGGAAGAAGGCAACAAGAAAGGTCTCAGTCTGAATAGTAAGAAAACAGAAATAATGGTTATATCGAAGAAACAATCATCACCAACATGCAGCATAAAAATAAACGAGACAAATCTAAAACAAGTGCAACGTTACAAATACTTGGGCACAATAATTACATCAGATGGGAGATGCACCACAGAAATAAAAAGCAGAATAGCTCAGGCCAAAATAGCATTTCAGAAAATGAAAAATATCTTATGCAACAAATCTATGTCAATAAAAATGAGAAAGAGAGTTCATCGGTGCTATATAGAACCAATTCTGACCTATGGAAGCGAATCATGGACAGTAGACAAACAAATGAAAAGACGGTTAGAGGCCACAGAGATGGGATTTCTCAGAAGAATGTTGAAAGTTCCCTGGACAGATAAAAAGACCAATGAGGAAGTTCTCAAAGAGGCCAACACAAAAAGGGAGCTCTTAAAAAACATCAGAAAGAAGCAATCAACATTTTTCAGGCACATCATGAGAAGAGGAAAGTTGGAATACTTGGTTACAACTGGCAAAATAAAAGGAAAGAGAGATCGCGGACGACAAAGAGAGAAAATACTGGATAGCTTGGTGTCATGGCATGGAAAACAGTCAACAACAGAACTGATACGATGCACTGTAGATAGAAGATTGTGGAGGGACATGATCGCCTACGCCAACCGGCAGGGTACATGATGATGATGATGATGATATTACCATTAATGAAGATAACTCAATACTTGATTCATTACACAAGTGAAGGTTCTATACTTTTGTAATTTAACCTGTGAGCTAAGAAGATGCTGTCTTTATATCACTGTTGAACATATATCAACAGCAAGGAGAAGGCATGGCTGATGTTCGCACTCTACCAGATTCAACATATGTGGACAACATCAGAGCTATTTATGGAGTAGCTGTCAGCAGGTAGTAATAAAACATGATGGTTGTGTTGAAAAAAATATTCAGATATTGATTGTGAAAGGTTCTTCATATTTTGGATAAACATTTCAGTAGTGTCTCTGTAGTAAAACTTGACATCCTCAGACTTATTTTCCTTTAATAAATAGACCATACACTTTGTGGTTGTTGCATTGGCTTCTCCTTCAAAGATGTGTATAGGGTGTTCATTTCTCTTTAGTAACACCCACAAGTCAACTTATCTGTAAATGGATATTTGACTCATTTTTACTGATAAAAGTAGAAGTCATTTGACTGAGAAGTCTCAACCACTTCTTATCATTTTATGTTATCTGAAAATTGTTACTGTAGTGCTCCTCATTACTAACAGTTTTGGAGATTATGTCAGTTTTAATTATTATTTCTTTTGCAATGTTTTACATGACAAGGTTAGAGATTCTATAATGCATGCATGAATACACACACACACCACTATAAATAAAATATTCAGTGCGATGGCCCTCCAAACCTGACTATTATCTGGTCTACTATGCAAGTGACCACCTTAGGCAACATGTTTGTTAGTGTTCTCTGGTTTGTCAGCCCTCTTCATTTAGACTCCAAACCAATAGTGAATTGTTAAATCAAATGTGCTAAATGAGGTAAAAGTAGATAATATAGTGGAGCTACCTGAATTATATAGAGGAGATTTATCAAATTATGGTCTCATCCAGATGGGACAACAATGGGCAGCTGAACAAGCACATGATGATGCATTACCTCCATGATCATCTTAAGGTGTGGATCTCAAGCAGTGCTATAGTGTTCATATACGTGGGTCAGGGTTATCTTCATCTATTCTCGAGGTGGATATCAGACCATCCATGGATTCATCTGGTGTTTTTTACCCACAAGTAAACAAAATCAGCAAGAAGAAGATCCAGCAACAACATTACCAACTGCCACACTACTCCATCCTGAGATTTTACCAGGCCACACATACATTTCTTTCAACACATTTGAGAGATTTGACACTGATTCTTCTCTACCCAAGCTCACCATGTGCAATGATGAGGATCTAACCTCTTCTGCACCCTTTAGTAATCTCAAAAAAGACTCAGATTATCCTCTACCAATTAGAAATGATGAGAGGGAGGTGAAGCCTCATAAGCTTCTCTTCCTCCAATAAGTACCACTGCATCCACTACTACCTCAGCCATCAATGAAATGTTAAATTTATGTTTATCTTATTTGTTAGTTATTTGTATGTGAAGTATATATTTATCTTCGTTTAAAGTTTACAGGTGTACATTTTTTTTGGCCTTTGTTTAGCTTCTTCTTCTTCTTTCCTTCCTCATTTGCCTTTCAGTGTTGAGGGGAGATATAATTTGCGGTCTTTTACTCTTCTATTCACCTCTGCTGCTGTTATGTTTCCTAGTGCTTCTAATATTGCATCGATCCATCTTTTCCGTGGTTGGCCCTTGGGTTTGGTATTCTCGCAATGTTTAATGAGGGTCTCGTTGTGTTGTGTTTTGATTACTCTACCTTTTCATGGGGGCCAAACCATTTTATCTGTTGTTTCTTTATATATTCTATGACAGGGGCTATTCCTAGCTTTTTTCTCAGTTCTTCATTTCTGATCTTATCTCTCAGACTGTTTCCTGTCTTTCGTCTGACGTTGGGATGAAGATTGTATTGTACAGTGCCCGTTTTGCCTCTAGAGTTATTTCCTTGTTGGACAATAGTGATGATAGCTGTCCAATAATTTGACAAGCTTTGATGTATCTTGAGTCTATCTCTGCTGTTTGTGAATTGTCGTTTGTCACTAGACTTCCCAATTATTTGAATTCCTATACTTGTTTTAGTTATCTATGCCTATATCCTATTTTTTTTGGGTGATATTTATGACTTATGTTTTGTTGATGTTGATTTTCATGTTGTATTTCATGCCTGTGCTGTTTGAGTTTATTTAAGTTTTCTTGTAGGTCTTCTGTTGTTTCATGAATTAGTGCCTGATCGTGTACAAATAAAAGCTGATCTCCTCTGTCTCTGATGGGTTGGCTAACTTGCATATGTAGTCCATGTATGTAATGAACAGTTAGGGGAGATAGTACGCACCACTGTCTTGCTAACTTCAAAGTGGTCAGTGTTGCCTGCTGCTGTTCTGACTGTGCAGCTGCTGTTCATGTAGAGACTTTTAATTAGGTTGGTTAGATGTTGGCTTACTCCGTATGTTGTTAGTAATCTCCGTAAGTTATTTGTTTAGCAACTGTCAAAATATATTCAACCAAAAATATACTGAGGGAACATAACCTCTTTTTATTTAATTGTCTGTAGTAAAATTTGTTTCGCTTAATATTGTTTCAGCAGTTGAGTTATGTCTTTTTGGAATCTCTCTCTCTCTCTCTCTCTCTCTGCGTTCAGGACTCAATCAGAGTAAGGATTCCAGACTCTCATAAGAAGTCAGCTGTCAGGCTAAGTGTATTGATCGCCCCCACAGACAGAACATCACAATTAGAGTCTGTCAGATCCACTCTGACTGAACACCCGTTAATACGTTGCACTGTGTTCTGCGCCAGTGGCCCAGTGCATCCGATTTTAGCCAGCATTTTATTCGGGTTTGCTTTCCCTAGCCTTTGATTGTCCCCAATCTTCCTGCAAGGCAGCAGATTGTCTTTTCTGTAGGGGGATTCTGCCCTTAGATGGTAGGCCCTCCCAGGTTTACGAGCACCATCTGCCCGAGTCACTAGAGGTGACTAACACAGACATGCACACACACTGTAACTGTAACATTAATCTGGGACATCCTGTATTCTTCTCTCCACCCAAATGAGACTCTGATGTCTATGCTAACTTGGTTCAGCATTCGTAGTTTTTATTTTTTAACAATTTTAAATTTTCTAATCTGTTCAGACTGATGGCTTTTAGGTTCATATAATCTTAAATGGGTAGAGGAGATTTTTATGGGGAGAAAAGATGGTACTGACACTAACCACATTGCCCAGTATGTATTGATGGTAGAAAAATATAAGCACTAACTTGATATTCTCTAAACACCACACTCAAGACATGACAAAATTTTTTTTTTTATATCTGAAACTGATTTTCTATTGCATGTACTATTTATTTAAATAATATGTAGTTATTCATCATTAATAGTGTCTACTCTGTGTTTTTTTTTTATTTTTTGTCTAGAGAACTATTAGAGGTAAACCATGATGATAGCAAACTTGGTTTCAAAATGTTAGCATTTGTGAGTAATGCAAATTATTCTGTGAAGAAGTCCACATTTCTGCTCTTTATCAATCGTAAGTTATACATTGCTTTTTACTTTTTTGTTTTAATCTATTAATATAAAAATGAACACACAGCTCACTAATTAAATAAGGATGTAACTCTTTGGAAAAGAATTAGCTGTTCTGTTCAAAGAAATCCTCCAATCATAGATATTATCCAATGTTATTAAAAATCTAACTAATAGCATTTAATGAATCTTCATTACTCAGGACACTATTTTGACTTTTTTTTTCAATTTTAAATGCTTTTCTTGGCTTTTAAAAAAATTATTGTTGTTTGTATTTCATAAACAAATTTTTAAAAATATTTAATAATATAATTTTAATAATAATTTAATATTTGTATATATTTTGATTTGAAATTATCTCTTTATAACCATATTAGCTGCCTACTTTTATATCCATCATTATTGTTTGATAAATGCAGATCAAGACCCATTAGTCAAAATGTCATATGCTTGTATTTATGTCTTTATTTAGTTATTTGCGGGTCATCATCATTGCACTCTGAACATATGTCTTTATTTAAAACAGCTGAATGTTTTGGTCGGCCTTAATTTTTAATTATATGCATAATATGTTGATTAAAAGTTTATTGCTACTTTTCATTATTAATTGTTTACTCAACTTGTAATAGTATTGATGTAGCTTCACTAAGACCATCTTTGCCAGTTGTGATTTTTATTTACTTGTGTCAAGAATAATATAATCATTTATTTTTCTTGTAGACAGGCTTGTTGATTCAACAAGTATAAGAAAAGCTTTGGATACAGTTTACCAGTCTTATCTTCCAAAGGGAACTCACCCATTTGTTTATTTAAGGTAGTTTCTCTCCTCCTCTGGCAATTAAGGTATAAGACTGTAGATTAGTACAGTGTCAGATTTAACAATATATGTAAAGACAAAAACTTATAACATATATGCTGAGGTGTGAAGTGTTTGTGGCTCAAGGTACTTTCTAAAATTCTGTAACGTAGATGCTCATTATGCGTTCACCATCTTTTACCTCTGACAAAGTCCCTAGAGACTAGGAACTGAATTTTGCATATTAATCCGTTTTTCCCTAGCAACTCACCAGGATCCCTCACCACACAGGCAGATAACTCCATCTTCGGAGGTACTCATATTTTTTTCCGTCGATGAATAATTAATGTTTCAAGCTGGGCCTCACTGCTGAGACTAGAGGTGGTTTCTGCAGAGAGAAATCACAAATAAAAATCCAAACTGGTGCAACCAAGATTTGAACTGACAACCCCTCTGTGTCAAGACCAGTGGGTTTTGCCTCAGGACCAACCAATCCCCTAATGAATTTGTTTGAGCCTTGGTATAGGTGGACAAAGATAAGAAGTAATGACTGTGGCTACTACTTCTTAGTTTCATTATCGGTTAGTAATGAATTTATATAAAACAACAGTTATATTTAAACATCCCAGACTTATATTATAGACTCTCCTCATGATACTGACTGAGTGGAGCTAACGTCTGTGCACACTCAGCCCTGAACATAGGCAGTTTATTATAGACTGTTTAATCGTTGGAAGTAGCCATGTTAAATAGCTTTTTAGATTTTACTTTAGTTTGTTTTAATTAACACGGTATTGTGGTGATAAGTATGTGCCCTGCTTTGGTGACAAAGCATTTTATATATTTTGATACTTCAAGTGCCTTTTGTCTTATTTGTCATCTTATCATACTATCCAAGGTCTTTACTCTATTTAAAAAATTTCTCTTATGCTTGTTTCTAATTAATAATTTATTTTTTAAATGTTAGTTATTTTTTATTTTGTAATATAAAGTTAATTATTATTCTCATTTGTTATATTTCAACTGCCATTAAGACTAGCCTTGCCTTAGGAAAATGGTTATAGAAGTGTGATTTGTTAGTTTTGTTCATTATTTCTAAAAGACATTCTTTTTATATAAGTCAGTGTGGTCCAATCTTTTGTTCTCCAAGGGCCAAACGCAACGGCCTGCAAGGAGTTGCAAGCCATCATATGAATATATATATGTGTGTGTGTGTGTGTGTACAAACAAAGATAAGATAATCATATTGTTATGTAATAACACAAGTTTACAAGTAATGTAATTTATTAGTAAAAAAAAAAAATGAGAATGTCAAAGAATTTACATGCTGTTCTTCTAAATTCCTTAAGCTCTGAACTTTAAAACAGTCTGTGAACAGTCAAACTAAAAATAAAAAATCACTTGACTCCAACTCATGTTTTTTTAAAGGCTATAAGTCAAAACCACTCTCTTGAAGACTAATTTAATACCCGTTTGACAACTCCAATTGAATTTGCTTTTATAGATATTTTTTTTCTGGTACCTTCCATACTAATGGATAAAACCTGATGGTGATCGCTCTTTTGGAGGACCTCGACTTTGCTGATGACATAGTTCTCATCAGCAATCAGATAAAAACGATGCAGGAAAACACAAATGAACTGTCATCGATAGTCAGCAAAATTGGGCTTGAGACCAATCATGAAGAGACTAAAGTCATGAAAAGCTTAATTCCAACAGACGACAAAATATACATGGAAAACAAACCAGTGGAAGAGATTGATCACTTTATCTATCTTGGAAGTTACATTGATCGAGAAGGAGATACAAGCAAAGAAAATAGAATCAGAAAGCTAAAGCAGCAATGTCTTTCAGAAGCCTTGAAAAGTTGTGGAAATCAAAACTCATCAGCACAAACACAAAACTTCAAATCAAATGTACTATGAACCCTTACGTATGTGTGTGAAAGCTGGAAAACAACAAGAGATATAGAAACAAAGTTGAACACATTAAAAAAAAATGTCTAAGGAAAATACTTGTATAGCGTGGAACAAATTCAAAACAAATGAGAAAATTAGAGAAATCGCCAATCAACCACTAATATCTTCAGTAATAAAGAAAAGACGATGGTCATATGTTGGACATGTGATGAGAAGAGATAATAACCGAATAGCAAAGCAAGCCCTCATGTGGGAAACAACAGGTAAGAGGAAAAGAGGAAGACCCAGAGAGACACTGAGAAGAACATTGATCAGAGAGGCAAGAGCAGCAGGAATTGGCTCCCTCATTGAGATAGAGCTGCTTGCACAGAACAGAGACAAATGGTGAGACTTTATAAAATATCTTTAAAAGAATTGACAACTGCTAAAACAAAAATTCAGAGAAGGAGTATCTTGGTCTACGCCCTATGGGCCGGCTACGGCTCGAAAGGTCAATAGATAGATAGAATGACACTCTTATTGGTCAATCTTATCTACATCTTCAGATAGCCCCTTTCATTCATTTTATAGCTTTGTTCCAGCATCTGACAGTTTCTCAAAAACAATCACTCAACTGATTTTCATTGTCTTTGGAGTCACGAAGATTAAACTGTCACTACGGCCTGTAGGTGAGATTTTTTTTTACACTTACACGCACTTGATACTCCGGTCAATTGGAGAGACTGCAAGACAAATTTTGCACCTAGGACCAGTAATTCCATGCTGGCAGCCAAAATCCACATTCGCACCGACATGAGAATGGTGTTTCTGGTCAAATATACGGAAAGATATTCCTTGTGAAGTCTCAGTAAAACCTGCTGGAATGTCTAGTCTAGTCTAAGGTTTTATCACTTGTTACATTTCATGAAGTAAGGCTACATTGTTACGTGAATACAGAGTGCTTTTTACTATGAAAACTATAGAACCCGCAGAAAGAAATTGACTTATTTATTTTTCCAATCCCACAATTTTAAAATTATCGATGGTATTGGTTTATATTTCATTTATTAAAACTGTTGAAGAGGTCCGAGGGCCACCAAAATGGGTCTCACAGGCCACAATTGGCCCATGGTCTGTTGGTTGGGCCACGCTGTTATAAGTGATTACATCATTATTATAAATTTATTGATCAAGTTTATTTTGCACAAGTGAACAAAGGCAAAATAATCACTAGCATAGTTTAGACTAAATTTCATAATTTGTTGTGTTCTTCATTGTTTAGTCTGGAAATTGCTCCACAAAATGTTGATGTGAATGTTCACCCAACAAAACATGAAGTTCATTTTCTGCATGAAGATGCCATCATATCCTCATTACAGACAGCTGTAGAAGCCAAGTTGTTAGGGTCTAACACATCCAGGACCTTCTTCACTCAGGTAGATTGCATTTTTGTTGTTGTTACAATTTAATGTTTACATTAAAATAATATATTTTTTAATGATTCTATTACTTCTAGAGCGTAAAAATAAAATTGATATTAACTGTTATCTTTAAACTTCATCTAGTCATTTAGTTGCTGTCATTTCATTTTTCTTGATATTTTTTTCAGTGCTTGATTCATACATATTTCCAACTAACCATTAAAAATCTCTTCCTCATTCCTGTATAATGGATCTCAGCAAAGCCTGTAGATCTTGTAATATGTCCATCATCATCATCAAGTGCCATCTCCACAACGAAGGTTGGCTACCATGGAGCCAATTCTGCTCTGTCTCTTGCTTTGATGGTGCAGGTTGTCATAGGTTGACTTGTCCATCTTTTGATGTTACTCGTCCATGTTAGTCTTGGTCTGCCTCTGCCTCTTTTACCTTGTATTTTTCCCTCCAGGATTACTTTTAGTAGGCTGTTGTGTCTTTTAACATGGCCAAAAAATCGCATTTGTCTTGTTTGAATTGTGTTTAGTAGTTCTCTTTTCATTTTTAGTTGTTTTAATACTTCATAATTTGTTTTCTTTTCCTTCCATCCAATTCTACCTATTCTTCTATATATCCACATTTCAAAGGCTTCAATTCTCTGTTCTGTTTTCTTGTCTAATGTCCATGTTTCTGCACCATATAGGAATATTGAGAAGATGTAACATTTTGCTATTCTTAGTTTTAGCCCTGGTGTTATTTGTTTTGATGTTAGTATGATCTTCATGACATTAAAATTACTTTTTGCCATTCCTGTTCTTTTGTTTATTTCAGTTGTACATTTTCCATCATTGGTTATAGTATGTCCAAGGTAGTTATAGTTCTGAACTGTCTCCAGGTCTATTCCTTCAATTTTGATATCCACTTGTGGGTTTTTAGTATTTTCTTTGTTTATGATCATAGTTTTAGTCTTTTTGATATTCATATCTAGTCCATATTTTTTGCTTATCATGTTTATTTCATTAAGTAATTGTTGTAGATCTTTAGGATTTTCTGCTAGTAGTACAGTATCATCAGCATATCTTAGGTTATTGATTATCGTCCCATTAATGTTTAGACCTGGCATCTCTGCGATGTTTTTAAAGATTTGCTCAGTGTATAGATTGAACAAGCTTGGTGATAGGATGCATCCCTGTCTTACTCCTCTTTTTATATCAATGGTGTCCTCTCCATGGCTTCCTCTGGACTAGTACGTGATGAGGCTCCAACCTCTTTCACGGTGGTCAGCTACATTCATCTTTCGTGTCCTGAACATACCTCTTGTGTACCACACACTTTGCTGTTTTAGCTTTCTATGCCGTTGGTCATTGCTGACTCTTCCGCCCCATCCACCTTTGCAGACTTTGTACAATTCGGAATGGACATTTCCATCTGCCTGGCGCGACAGTGAAAAACAATGACCTATCACTGATAGGTCAATCTCGAATGAAAAGAAGATAAATACTCACTTAACAACGAGAATTTCCACCAACCACCAGCCTGTCAGAAGTTAAACAACCACAACAGGCATGAGCAGAAGTAATATGTCCATACCATTTTAAATAAAATTTTAAAAATCATTGACAGAAAGTCTTTCATTTATACTGTGGATCATTGAATTTTGTTTCATATCTTCTCATTGGTGGTATGGCCTGGTTAAGGTATATGTAAGATCTTTCTATATCATCTCGGAAGGCAACAGAAAACCACCGTCGTAATTTCTTTGTACAGTCATGAATCACTATTAGGAAGAAACAATCATCATTTTTTGGCCATGTAATGAGAAGAGAACAACTGGAATATATTGTAACAACTGGAAAAATTGAGGGATGAAGAGATAGAGGGAAGCAAAGAGAAAAAATACCAGACAGCTTAAGAGAATGGTTTGGCAGAAGGTCAACAACAGAAATGATAAATAGCTGCCGAGATCGAAAGTTGTGGAGAGACATGATCACCTTCACCATTAGCCCGGTACTTGATGATGATGATATCATCTCATTTCTAGCGCCTATATTCTTCTTTCAAGATCAACATCGAGTATCCATGTTTTGCAGACACAAGAAATATAAATATAACCACTTTTCATAATTGATTTGCATAGGTTTAACAATATTTGTCTATCTATCTATTGTTCTTTTGAGCTAAAGACAGCACAGTAAGCAGAAACTCTTAGCTCTCCATGTCCAATGATCTTTGCTATTAAAGCATCAGACTTTGCACAGGACCCACATTGTATCTCACCACACATCCCTGCTCTGGGCTAGTCTCTTAACTTCAGCAAGGGATCTGGTACCCACTGTTGTTACCTCTCATCTCATTGTTATAACATTTCTCTAGCTCTGTCTCTTTTTTTATTTTGCCCTGTTTCTCATTTGAGGGCTTGCCATGTGATTCTCTTATTATCTCTTTCTACCACAAGGCCAATATATTTGTATATCTCTGTTAATTATTTTATAGTATATTTGTCTTCATTTACTTTAATATTATGAATTTGTATCTTTTTTGCTGTCCTTTTAAAAAATGAATAAATGCTCTCATCCCTTAGGCAATGCTGCCAGGTATAGCTCAAGATGAACTGCAGTGTAAACAAAATAAAAAAGATGGTAATAATTTATTTCAGTTTGTTTATTGGTCTTCAGACTTTTGTTATAATATTGTGCTTCTAAAATCTGTATGGTTAAAGGCATTTAAAAGCAAAACCTGTTTATATACATTTCTTTGGTGATATACAATAGTTTATTGTGTAAATACAATGGTTAATTTAACACATGGAGCCATAAATTTAGAAATATGTTGTGCATGTTTTTAAAAAAAGTTTCTTCTTTAAGTGATGTTTTAGTCTCACACAACTAAATTAATTGTGTGGGTTAAATGCAGAGATATTTGCAAAATAGTGAAAATTGTAGTGTGAATATGATTTGTGATATTCATTCATTCAAGGTCCATACCAAGAGGTATTTATCATGTTTTTCTATAAACCTTTGATTGTGTGTGCTTTGTAACAGTTTCACCATTGATCTTTTCCTGTGTCATGCTGTAAACTATCTAGCATCTTTTCCTTTTGTCTATCTCTCTGACCTTCTATTTTTCTTGTTGTTATTAAATATTCCAATCCACCTTTTCTCCACACATGCTCCACATATCTGGACTGCCTTTTCCTAATTTGTTTTAGAATCTTTCTCTCTAAATCTGCCTCTTTTAGTATTTCATTGGATTCTTTGGTTGCCCGTGGTTTTTTAGCATCCTTTAAAAAAACCCACATTTCATCTAATTTGTGATATAATAATGTTCAAGAACTGTGTTTCATCATAACAAGGTGTGCTGAAAATCTAGATACTGACTGTTCTAAAATGCAGAGTGGTACAGGCCATTGTGGTGAATGTGTTAATTATTCCGAAGACTCAAAAATAAGGTTTAGATGATGTTCATTATGAAAGTAATGACAAGTAAATTTAATTACGTAATTATTTAAATGATATAGGGTTGTGATGAATCAGATTACAATCAACAGAAAATAATTAAATTTTGTTATGTTTGCAAGGAAAACAACATTTTAGTGTAAATGTAAAAGCTTATATCATCATCATCATCAAGTACCAGGCCTGCTGGCGTAGGTGATCATGTCTCCACAACTTCGATCTCGACAGTTATTTATCATTTCTGTTGTTGACCTTCTGCCAAGCCATTCTCTTAAGCTGTCTGGTATTTTTTCTCCTTGCTTCCCTCTATCTCTTCGTCCCTCAATTTTTCTAGTTGTTACAATATATTCCAGTTCTCTTCTCATTACATGGCCAAAAAATGATGATCGTTTCTTCCTAACATTGGAAATTAGCTCAATATACAGTGTTTTAACAAATGTTTTCTAGTGCTATACAGGAATGAGAGTGTACAGAAGACTAAGAGAATTAGGGAAGCAGAGGAACAAATCTGAAAAATTCTTAGTAGCTGATATGATAGATTTAAATGTAAGATGTGTCAATGACTCATGACTGGATAAGGAACTATTGGGAGATAAGAAATCTAAGCCTTCATTTTCTTTTTGCCCATAGGAAACGAGCCAGTCAGAGCTCAGGACATGGTTCGAACAGATAGCAGGGACCAGAAACTTGATGCTTTCTTGGGCCAGTCCTTAATAACACACTCAACCAAAACATCACAGCAGAATCTGGGGTATGTTTGAGCATCTGTTGTTTTTGATCTTGTTTAAATTAATTCAACTTTTGGGAATTGAACATTTTGCTGTGGTTCTTTTCTCCATGTATTATTTAAAATGAAAGAGACTCTTTACTATTGAATGTATGTAATTGTCACATCCTTTAAGCCCCCACTTGGGAGCATAAACCAAAGACAAGGTCTCTTTTTCATCCCTATCCTTTAACATTTTCTCCATTTATTCATGAGCTTTCCGTTTTTTTTTTTAAATATTTCCCTGTGGGTTCCATAACAGTGCCAGGTCTATTATACTGGATATCAGATTTTCTTAGTGTGTGACTAATCCATCACCATTTTCTATCCTTAATCTGTTGCTCTATTGGCCCTTGTTGTGTTCTTTCATATATATCTTCATTTCTGATCTGATTACTTATAAGAATGCTTGTCTATAATGGTCAATATTATACATTTTACTTATGCATTTATTTATACATTTGTTACACCTTTTAATTAAAAACTTTTAAAATAATATTATATCATGCTGTAATTTGTTTCTATCAAAGGCAAGAACATAATACACCAAATGTTGGCAAAAACAGTATTGGCAATGGCATTACACGTGAAGTTAGTGAAACAGCTACAAGTAAAAGTACTGGTGGTGGCGCTAGCAAAGACAATGATGGTGGTACAGGAACTAAAGTGAAGCGAAGAGAAATTAAACTAACTAGCATCTTGAGTTTGAGAGAAGAAGTTAAAAACAATGCTAGTGAAAGTAAGTGTTTCCTTGCTTTTTTATGCATATATGTTTTTGGTCTTGTTGGCATTGTACCCATTGATGGGGAGATCGATTGAGTGAGGAAAAGACAAGATTTTAAATTTTAAGCTTCTCAGATCATCTAACAAGATTATTTTAGTTCATTGTCTTTCAATCAGTGTGTTCGACCACTAATTTACTGCCTTTCTTAGCTGAATTTTTTATTGTGTACTTTAGTATTCTGAATATAATGAAGAATCATCATCAAGTACTTGCTTATTTAGGTGACCATGTCTCTTCATAACTTTCTGTCTATACTGTTGTTTATTTCTTTTTAAATTCCTACTAAACCACTCTATTAAACTGTCTTTTATCCTTTCATTTGCTTTCCTATATATTTTCTTCACTCAATTTTTCATGTTGTCACAATATATTTCAGTTGTTCCCTTCTCAAAACGTGGCCAAAATTGTTTTCCACCTGATGTTGGAAATAAGTGATTTTTGTGTGTTTACCTCTTTTAGTTACTCTTTTAGCTGTCCTTGGTCTTCTCAACTTTCTTCTGTAAAACTATATTTGTGTAGCCACCAACAGTTTTCTTGTCTGTTGAACGATTACCCAGGATTCACATCCATATGTCAAGATTAGCACCTCTGAAGAACTCCTTTTTCTTCTTTATGTTGACAAAAAGGGATTGCTTAGTATTTTCCTCATTCTTTGGAATGCAGCCTTTTGCTTAATCTATTCTGCACCCCATCTCAATCGTACATCTACCATCTGAAGTTAGCATCATTCTTTGAATTATGATTGAATAAATCTGAAACTACACAACCATGAACGCATGTCAAAGTTGGAGATGCCAGATAGCAGCGCTATGAAAGAATCAACCTTGTGGTGGTTGACTTGTCAACCACCATAATACCAATCTTGTTAATCACTATATATTGATATACTTCAGAGAGATCTGAGCACTTATGGACTTGTCCTACATGCATTGAGGATGACGTGTCGACTAAACTAGACCTAAACTACACATATTGCATAAAGCTGGTGATAGTACATACCTTTTTATATTTGTTGAAACATTCCCAATTGATTTCCTGTTCTTTTGGCTGATTCCTGTTGTCAATAAATGTCCCTTTTTATTCTTAGATCTCTGCTGTCAGCATTCAAACTCTAAAATTTTATTATTAATATTTCTCTCAAAGTTTTATCTTGTGAAAGTCTTCCAGACTGGTGATATGATCTCTTTTGATGTTTTTTGTTGTGCTTACTCTTTGAGCATTTCTTATTGTTTATCTATAATCTGTATCTTCTCTTTTGCATTGTACCTTTTCTGGATTGTGATATTTTATTTCTCATATAACTTCTTGTCTGATTTAAGTGTATCTCAATTTAATTTGATATTAACTGCAGCTGTTTTGTTTTTACTTTTATTCTGAGTTTTCCTACAAATGGTGCCTAATTACTATTGCAATCTGCTCCTGGTCTAGTTTTCACAGATATCAGACTGTTAATGTATAAAAATAGTTCTTTGTGATATTTCACATCGTTATAGGAAATATTATTATCACCCATATTTTCTTAATCAGATCTTTTCAATTGTATTTAATGAAAGCAGATTATAAATAAAAGCGTTTGGTAAGTTTTCTTATTTTAATATGTTACAGTAAAAGTAAAGAGTCCCGTCACATCATGTGGCATATAGGGAATATGGTGTTAGCAACCATAATTTTTATAGACCTTCAGCACATGATTTTTGGGGTAATGTGGTTGGTATTATGCCTGTGCTGCTTAACTTTACCAGAAAAATTCTGGTACAAATTTAAGACTGGGTGAATCTGTTTCCTCGTTGAGATTGAGTTGCTTGCACAGAACGAAAACAAATGGCAAGATTTGATAAAAGACCTTTGCAAGGATTGAGACTGCTAGAGAGAAAATAGAAAGAGTATCTGGGTCTATGTCCCATGGGCTCGCCACGGCTCAAAAAGTCAACAGATAGATAGATGGAATTGAAGATAAAATATGAGAATTTACTATTTTTTTCAAAATTCACCAGAATATATCTCTTCCTTCCAGGCATGCGTGAGTTGTTGCAGAAGCATTCATTTGTGGGTTGTGTCAGCGAGAGTCATGCACTGGTTCAGCATGGTACAAGACTATATTTAGTAAATACAACCAACTTAAGGTAAAATGAGTCTTCTAAAGTACACAGCTTATAAAGCCTTGATATAATATTTAAAGTGACTCTTACTCATTGTTGTTTGGATCATTGATTTATTACTTTTATCAAAGTTGAAAGGATGGAAGAGGACTGGTAGTAAAACTATCAATGTTTCACAATTTTATGTAGTGTAGCACAGCACTTACAAAGATGATAGAATCAGAAATGAGGCTTTGGAAAAGAAACATGTGACCTCGAGAGGGATCTTTATGAAGAATAAGGCTTTGTTTTTTTACACTGGCAGCCATAAAGAAAAATTAACATACACAATAATATGGAGTTCTAGATTAAATATAATTAGGATTTCAAATGCACACACAATAATTTTTAGTTTAGACTTTACCAAAAGTAATTTACTTTTCGGTGGAAGAATCTTTGTTCAATCTTATTATGCAACATGTTTTTAATGCTTATTTATATTACTTTCTTAAGCTTTACAGTTCAGTCCTTGGCAAAACAGAAGAATGTTGGTGTATATGAATTGAATCAATGTAATTTGATATCAGCCTAAAACAAAATTCAAAGTGTAATTTTGGCATTATGTCTTGCAGCAAAGAGCTCTTCTATCAGATATTACTTCAGGATTTTGGTAACTTTGGAATCCTGCGACTATCTGTGAGTATGTTTTTGCAAACTGGAAGCAATTCTGTGTCTTGAGCATTACATGTTATTTGATTATTGTAGTTGTAATAATCTTTAAATCATATTTTAGTGTAATGTTTTTGACATATGAAGAAATATTTTAATTATTAAAAACCCACTATTTAAAAAATCAAAAAAGAAGATTGGCGCAGGAAAGGATCAATTTATGTTTCAATAATGTTTATTTTTTTTTCTGCTGCGGATGAAATAAAACCTCTGACCTGAGCACCACATGGTGACTACACTGGGCTGACAGCCTTTATTCTCCAACCTTACAGGACACACCCACTCAAGAAATTGTTATATTTTTTTATATGAGTTATTTGCCATAGTTATAGTTTTTCTTTTTTTTTAATTTTGACATTGATCTATCAAAATATTCATGAACATTTTGTAAATACAAAACATATGCAGGTAGCAGTGTAAAGATTTTCTATTCCAACATAACATATAATGTATTGAGTTATTTGCGGGTCATCAACATTGCACTCCGAACATGTCCATAGGTGCTCAGATCCCCTCCTCAGCAATTCCCTCAGTGTCCAGCGACTGATGACTCCAGTTCTATGTTGGTTGATAAGTCTTCCTACACGGCCACTAAGTGTCTCATTTCTGGCTGTGCCCAACTTAACTCTCATTTCCATCATCCGAAGAAGTGACGTGGATCTGTGTTTGTCGAAGTCCTGTGCTCTTCCCACATCTCGGAGGGCATTGATGATGTCCGCCCGATCCATTAGTTGCCCATGATCAACGACAGCGCAGCTAGCCAACCTGTCCATCCTTTCATTTCCCCATACTCCCGCATGTCCAGAGACATAGACAAAATGAACTTACATATTTTAGATTTCTGCAACGACTCTACCCATTGCATGTGTACAGAGCCTGCCTCCACTTTTTTTATCATGCTCATCGAATCACTCAGTATACATGCGTGGGTGTAGTCTTGTGACTCTAACCATTTGAATGCCTTGGTCACTGCCATTGCCTCCATTGTCATGCTACTCGTGGTCACGACGTATGCACCACTGTCTTCGTAGACTATTCTGCCTGCCGAGCGTGCTGTAAATGCCCATGCACTTCTTTGGTGTCGTCTTACAGATCCGTCTGTATAGATGACTGCATCTTTCTCATCGGTGTTATCGCAGATGAGACCGTTGACCTCAGCATTAAACACGACCGGGTTCTGTTCCCTACTTTTCCTGTCGAGTGTGATAATACACGAGAAAGTCCCCTTGAATGACGTAGACACCGGTATCCACTCCTCACCAACGCAGATATTGGTAAGCCCACAGACCTGTTTGATGACATCTTCTGCTCGGCCCACCCATGATTTGCCTCTTTTTAGCCTGTCACCTTTCTCTGTGTTGAGCATGTGGTGCAATGGATGCTCTGTATCTGTACTAATCTTCAGGTATGCTCGTGCTCTCCAGATCTTGATTCTGTCATCCATGGTTGGAAAGTCAAGAAGATACCTCATTGCTACACAGGGAGTGTCCCTCATATATCCCAGGATAATGCGCATGGCTTCATTTTGTATTTTCTCCAGCCTATCAATTTGAGTCGTACTGACAGTAAGAATTGTCAGGGCATATTCGATAGGTGCGAGGACTAATCCCTGGAACAGAAGAGTAAGTAGCCTCTGCTCGATGTTTGGCAGCTGCCATGACCTTCAAGGCGGCTAATCCTTTGCGGGATTTTGTTATCACATGGTCGACGTGGTCCCGAAAACACAGGCTGCGATCAAACTTAACTCCAAGGTATGTCATTAACTTGTCCCTGGTCACCTCATCAGCTCCCATTCGTACTACCGGTGTGGTCGTATTAATGATATGATTGTTAAGGGAGAACCATGAAACTGATGCTTTATCAAGTTACTGAATCTCAAATATTTTCCTTTGTATATTATTATTTCCCGCATTAACAATTGGAGGTCATAATATACATAATCTGAGGTATGCAGATAATAAGGTCTTAATCGCTAAGAGTGAAAATGAGTTACAAGAAATGTTAGACATTATGGTGAAGGAAAGCAAAAATAAAGGACCCATCTTTAATAGCAAAAAGACAGAAGTAATGGTAGCAACAAAGAAAAAGATCTCACCGCAATGCATACTAAAGACAAGTGGAACAATATTAAAAGAAGTAAATTAATTTAAATATCTGGGAACAATGTTAACCTCAGATGGTAGATATACAACAGAAGTGAGATGCAAGATGGCTCAGGCAAAAGTAGTTTTCCAAAAAAGGGAGATACTGTGCAATCTATTTTTGACAATAGAAGCAAGAAAAATAGTTCTTAAATGTTATGTAGACAAAGTCTTAACATATGGATGTGAATCATGGACAACAGACAAGAAATCACTGGATACTGTAGAATTGCGGTTTTACAGAAGAGTGTTGAGAATGCCATGGACAGCTAAGAAGAATAATGCATATGTCCTGAAAGAGACCAAAGCAAAAAGAGCTAATTCCCAAAATTAGGAAGTACTGGAAGCTGGAATATACTGTGACAACTGGGAAAATTGAGGGACAAAGAGATAGAAGGAAGCAAAGAGAAAAGATACCAGACAGCTTAAGAGAATGGCTAGGCAGAAAGTCAAGAACAGAAATGATACATAACTGCAGAGATTGAAAGTTGTGGGGAGACATGATCACCTATGCCAGCAGGCATGGTACTTGATGATGATTATTTGTAACTAACATTTTACAGGAGCCAGTGCCTCTCAGAGAACTGTTGTTGCTGGGTTTGGATTGTTCTGCCTCTGGGTGGACCCCAGCAGATGGACCTAAAGAGGAAATGGCTGATTATGTTGTCACATTTCTTTCATCAAAAACAGAAATGCTACAGGATTATTTTAGCCTGGAAATTGAGGTAAATTTTTTTATGCATTCTTGCAGCATGTAAAGCCACAAATGTAAACTTTTCTATTCACTACCCTTTGTTGAGCCTGTATAGAATATCTTACATGCCTATTCCTAGTTAACTTTATATCTCATTTGCTAACTTTTATCTTGGCCATATACAATTTTGTGATTTACTGGAAATGATGTATTTATAATATTTTTAATCAGCATTTCTAAACTAGTGAATTTATTATTTAGACGATACACTCAATGATCTGATAATATAGACAAATATTTTTATAACTGATTTAAACTCCTGACGTATCAATTTGACAACCATCTTTTTGCAGGATGGAAAGTTAGTGACACTGCCTATGTTGTTAGAGAACTACATTCCACCATTAGATGAGCTTCCACTGTACATTCTGAGATTAGCAACTGAGGTGAGAATTTTAAGGTACATGTTTTGTGTGTGTGTGTGAGAGGTTTTTCATTTTACTAACTCTTTAGGGTGTTAGCTTTAGTGTAGCTGATAGATAGGTCAAATAGTTTGTAAAACTAGATTAGTCAGCAACCAATTATGCAGAAATCCTGCTAAAATTAAAAATGCTACACTAAAGTATACTGTTAGTTGTTGAAAGATAATTTATAATGATGCTATATTTATAATATAGACCAGTGCTTCTCATCTATGGTCCTCGGTTGGCCACAGATTTTTTTTTATAAAAAGCATAATTGGGGTACTATGGCACTAGACTTGGGGGCCATGTACATGGATGCATGTGTCTGTACAGAACTGTGCCTAGATATCACTTTTTCCACTCAAATGTTTTATTAGGTTTGCCTATAAGAGAAGCATTTGGTGGACTTTTTTCATTTGGTGATGCACAACAGAAGTATTTGGTGGACTTCAAAAGTGACCATCCTTGTTGGACCGATTGCCTTTGGTGTCTGCAACGTCCATTTCTTCTCTTTCTATTCCTCCATACTCAACCACTGCCTTTCATAGTTGTCCTCTTTTCTGTAGTCTTATGCGAGGCGTGTTGACAAACTTCAAAGAAGTATAAAATAGACTTTCAAGTTTGCTAACCAGAGTATTAAAGAACAAACATTTCTCTGTCCTTTTGCAAATGCTGTGTTTAATTTCTTAGCATCATAAAAATTAATTGTGACTGACATAACCCATGATTTGTGAGTATATACACAGATATGTAGTAATATATCTTGTAAATAGAAAATGTATTGATAGCAGTATGCACTTAAAATACTTAGAGAACTATGCAAGTTTTGCAATGGCATAATGTTGCACTGTATTTGTTTATGAAGTTATAATGCTGTTTGTTTATGAAAGGTGATCTTTATAATTTTTCAGCTGCAAACATATGTACAGTTTGTCTGTGTTTTACAATTTTATTTCCTCTCTCATTACATAATTTACTGATACATGATGGCTACCTTGACAAAGAAGAAAAGTAGACAATACTTAGTTGAGTATCTTGGCTATGGTTTTATCTGGCCACTGCAAGACCACACAAAACCCATGTGCTTAATTTGCAATATTATACTTTCCAGTGAAAGGATGCAACAGGGTAAATGCGACCAAAGGCATTTGGAAATGTCCCATAAAGACAGAAGGATAAACAACTGGAAAATTGTCGCGTGTGGCTATAAATTTTGAAGCTAGACCTATGGTGACAAAAATCATGAAGTTCACAAAAATCATTCAGAAATCTGCAGATTTAAATGACAAAGGTTTAATCACTCCTTACAAAATATCAAAATTGGTGTCCAAATAAGGAAAAACATGCACAACAATAAGCATTTGAAATAACAGGAATAAGGCAGGGAAGCCTTCTATCTCCATTTCTCTTTCTATTGGCCATAGATTGGATTATGAAAATAACTCAAAACAACAGAAATGGAATCCAGTGGTCACTGACCAAGCAACTTGATGATTTAGACTTTGCTGATGATATAGCTCTCCTATCACACAACCATCAACAGATGCAAGATAAAATTAGCATACTTGATGAGAGATAACAACAGATGGGACTGAAAATAAACATAGATAAGACCAAAATTATGAGAATTAATGCAGTTGGCAATAACCAAATAAAAATAGGAGAAATACCTCTACTAGACATACAATCTTACATATATCTAGGCAGTAATATAGACGAGGAAGGAACAGAAAATGATACCAAAATAAGGATATCAAAAGCAAGAGGAGCATTTGTTGCACTGGGAAACATATGGAAGTCCAAAGAAATTAGGTTAAATACTAAAATAAAAATTTTCAACTCCAATGTTAAGTCAGTCTTATTATATGGCTGTGAAACATGGAGAACAACTAAAATGACAATCATGAAGATACAGATTTTCATTAGTGGATGCTTATGCAGAACGGGTGCAAGAGGAAGTGAAGAAAAACGTGTAAATTGTACTATTTGATCTTTCTGAATTGTTACTTATTAAACAAATTCCACTGAATTGACCAGATATACATAAATTTCCTAAGTCCAGAAATGGGTACCAAAGTAGTGCTCTGGGAAGGTGAGGCATGCCATCTCGCATCGTGAGTTTCGATGCTTGAAGCGACACTATCCAAAAGTCTCCAAACACTTCTGGATAGGTGGCCGAGCACAGTTGAGCGAAAACATGTTTGTTAAGACGCTGATTCAAGTCTCATACTTTACCTTTAAGAATGATCTTTTCTATTAATTTCAATATTTGTTCTGCTTTTTACTTAGGTGAACTGGGAATCTGAGAAAGAGTGTTTCCATACCTTTTCTGAAGAGACTGCACAGTTTTATTCAATGAAGAGAAGTTTTCTCAAGACAACAAATGGCAAAGATGACATGGTATAAAATATTGTAGTGAGATCAATTTCTTTACCAGTAAAATCAGTTTTGGTTGGGAAAAAAACAATTTTTGTTTCAATGCCTTTTTTTTCCAATGTTTTTTTTTTCCTGGAATGAGTGACTCACCACACTCTATAACATTTATTTGAGGGAATATCCACAAGTTATAAATGTGAAACAGCTTTATACTAATAAAATATGAGTGTTAACAAGAACTACATTAGTAATATAATAACACAATATTTATTTTTCATAAATGGAATTAGATTAGCTGGTATTATCATAATAGCATATATTTGTATGCCCTATTGGAAGATATATTTATTTATCTAGTCTCATTACTTAGTTTAGATTTTTTGCTTGCACATTTTTCAATACTTATTTAAAGATTGGAACCTTTATTTCCAACCATTTCCACACTGTATATAAATGCAAGTTCTGTCTGCTATGGTCTGCATGTTAATAAATAAGGTAAATTTCTCTGTTTGCAGTTAGCTTATGTATTTTTTACAACAGGTAGGGACTTTGCTTTTATTTCACACTCAGTTTTAAAATAATTATTTCACTTTACAAGAAATAAAACTGATCTGATTGGCAAATAACCATTTGGCCACCCTCTTCCTAGTGTATATTCCTTAATCTTTAAAATAATTTGTTATTTATATAATATTTCTTTTAGTTTTATCGTAAAAGAGTGTATTATTATTATTATTATTATTATTTTTTGAAATAATGAATAGAATAATGTAAAGTTCTCATAGTACAAATATATTGTATTTATTTTCATGGTGTCTTGTTATAAAACCAAATTTTTTTTATATATCAGGAAACTGACACAGACGATAATGAAGCATCTAACAGCAAAGAATTTTCCCACAACTGGCAGTGGACAGTTGAGCATGTGATCTATCCAGCCTTCAGACACAATTTGTTGCCACCAGCATATATAGAAAATGATCGAAGTATCATACAGCTTGCTAATTTACCAGATTTGTACAAAGTTTTTGAAAGATGTTAATTCTTGTTTATTTCATCTTTAAAGCCATCAGGGTGTTCTTCCAGCTCCCCTCTATCACTTTCTTTATTGTTATATTCTCATTTTTTTTTACTTCTCAGTTCATCTTTTAGAGTCCTTTCATATTTGTCAGTGCCTTCCTCTTGTAAAATCATTCATCAAGATGTATAATTGTTTAAAACCATATTCAAACATTTGGCTAAATTTAAAATTTACTTAAATTTGTGTGCAAATTATCAGAGCTGCAGAGTTCATAGAAGGTACATTAATAAATCCATGCATGCTACCTGATTCACAAAAGTAAATGCATGAATCATATTTGATTTAAAGTCATTACTTTTGCAAGTCTGAACACACATTTGATAAAGACAAAACAAGAGTGCAAGTCTGTTTTCTGTTTAATATCTATCATTGTATGAAACAGAAAAAAAAAGACATAATCCGTTACATTATTCCTTTACTTTGTTCCTTCAAGTAATCTGACATCTCCAATTCTTGTAGTAACTTCAGACCAAGTGTTTGAACTAAATTTTCTTGTCACCCACATGTGGGTAAAGGCTATATTTTTCTTTCAGATTGTATTTGTATAGTGCACAATATGTAAAGATGTTTAAATAATGAGAATAAAGGTTTATATTAATAACATTAATCTTTTTTTTTTTTTTTTTTTTTTTTACTTGTTCACATATTATAAGCTGATCAACAGTGGTTATCAAAGCAAGCAACAAAAATACTCAAATGTAGAATGCACTGGTTTATATTATTAATCCATCTGTAAACAGATGTATGAATGACAGTTATATGATACACTGGCCACCGACATTGCAAAATGGCTGCATGTTGCCCCCTGTTCTTTTCTTACAGAGATTAAACATAGTCACTTAAACCATTTTCTATCTATCGACCTTTCGAGCCGTAGCCGGCCCATAGGGCGTAGACCAAGATACTCCTCTTATCTGAATTTTTGTTCTAGCAGTTTTCAATTCTTTTAAAGATATTTTATCAAATCTCGCCATTTGTCTCTGTCCTGTGCAAGCAGCTCTATCTCATTGAGGGAGCTGAATCCTGCTGCTCTTGCCTCTCTCATCAATGTTCTTCTCAGTGTCTCTCTGGGTCTTCCTCTTACCTGTTGTTTCACATATGAGGGCTTGCTTTGCTATTCAGTTATTATCTCTCCTCATCACATGTTCAACATATGACCATCATCTTTCTTTATTACTGAAGATATTAGTGGTTGATTGGCGATTTCTCTAATTTCCTCGTTTGTTTTGAATTCATTCCACGCTATACCAAGTATTTTCCTTAGACATTTATTTTCGAATGCGTTCAACTAAACCATTTTGGTTGGTTTTTTTAATGTATGTTTTACAGGATACTAGTGCGGAAATGACTGTGTATTGAAATCATTTGAAATTATTGCCTGTGTGCCGATTAAGACTGCATGGTGGTCGACCTTGTCAACAGATGCCAATGTCAGTCTGAACTAAAAATAAAAATCGCCACAAGGGGAATTTGAACTCTAGACCACCTGGTTAGCAGAGGAATGCCCTAATTACTTCATCACCTGTGTTTTGTTTTTGAGTAGAAAATAACACAAATTAAACCTACCTTAATCAATTTTTAAACATTGTGTGGCTTCATCAAATATTTGTGAGAAGTTGCCTTTTATTGTAATGAAGAAAAAAAAATGAAAGCTGATTATTCCTAATTCAGGAAATTATAGGTAACATACACTACTGATAACAAGAATAACATATTTTTTTTAAAAGTACAATTATATATGAACAGAAAAAAAAATTATGAATACCTATTTAACTGCAAAAACTAGTTGTATAGTCAGTTCACAAATTCATGCAAGCGTTTGCTTTCAATTTGTGTGAAAACTACCCGCTATATCGCAGTGGTGTTTGTATGTAGCCATAGAATATCCATGACATTATATAAATATTTTTTGCTCTTAGACATTTGATTTAGTTTGCATGATTTCTTCTTTCATCATCATCATGCGCCGTACCGATTGGCGTTGGCGATCATGTCCTTCCACAATCTTCTATCCACAGTGCATCATATAATTTCTTCTTTAGGCTATATAAAAATCGGACTCATGTTAGTAGATCTATGGTGTTTAGTCATATTGTTCTAAAAATAGTTTTGTTTTCACATTTAAGCAGACCTAAGAAATACAAATTCTCAATTTCCCCATGCACCAATTCGACTTTCAGTTGAAAACAGTAACGTAGTAATGTGAAAGCAGCTGTTCATGTCAAAGGTGTATTCTGTTATTATTGTGGTATAATGCTGGCTTATAAAAACTAACATTAATATCTTCATAATGAGTTTGAAATGCAAATTTATAACTATGCTGAAGGATACCGTTTTACTATACCAGCACTTCCGCAGGGAACTGAAGATGGTCATTTATATTGCGATATTCATGACCCAGAGAGACAAATGCAATTGGTGTTTGGTCTGGATAGAGTGCACTCAGTTCAAACAAGGATGGAAAAGGAAGGTTGATGAATTTGACATAAGATGGGAGATATTTTAAATGTTTGCTACAAATATACTTGTTACTCTCAGGAAAGTGAAATTAATACTACATGAAGATTGCAAGGTAGAAATTTCTAAAAGTACTCTATAGAAAATTGTATGAGCTGCAGGCTTTACTTTCAGGAAAACTGAGCAGCGGAGTCAAGACTCTTATGATATTGTATATTTGGATGAATCACACATATGCTAAAGAATGGCAACGGTAGACTGTGAAAAGAAAAGAACAATTCTCAGCAGCAAAGGCCAGCGCATCATACTAACTCATGCTGGAAGCTGTGAAAATGGCTTTATCCATGACACTGGACTTATTTTCCAATCAAAAAGTACTGACAGTATGGACTACACACAGAAATGAATGAGCAAATTTTCAGGCACTGGTTGGAGAATGATCTTTTTCCAATCCTGAAGAGACCTTCATGCCTAGTAATGGATAATGCATCTTACCACAATGATGTGTCAGCAGAAGACAAAGTACCAACTGCATCAAAAACAAAAGATCAAATTAGGACATGGTTTGTTAAAGATAATGTCAAACTCAACAATATTTATTTAAAACCGAAGCTGTTGCAGTTTGTGTGGAATACAAATAAAAAGGTGTATCATAATGACAAAATCATTGAAGAATACGGCCATACTTCTCTGCGACTCCCTACATATCATGAACACCTAAATCTGATTGAGTTTGTGTAGGCTAAAGTCAAAGGACAAGTTGCAGAACAGAACATTTAAAATGTGTGATGTTGAAGATCTGGCACGTGAGTTCCTCTCAAGTATAGACATTCAGTTCTGGGAGAAAGAGTGTGTTGCACTTGTGTTCCAAGTGGAAGACAAATATTGTCAACGAAATGGATTTGTCCTGCCATTAAACATTATCAATCTCTTAGAATCATCAGATCGGAATATATTGAAACCCTTGGGCCCATCTGATATGTCTCCTCATGGAAAACATAACAGGAATCATGAAAAAAGGCACCCAATCAGACACAGAAAGAAAACATGTAGCAGAAAAACACATACATGATACCTACCCACAGGACTCTTTGTCCCACATATACACAGATGGCTCTGCTACAAATGCCACCAGAAATGGAGGGGGAGGTATGTTCTTGACACTGAATAATCAGGACAAGATCACCAAGTCAATAGCTACTGGAAAATTCTCAAACAACTTTAAAGCAGAAACTGAGGCCATCAGAGATGCTGCAACACTGGCTACTCAACACAAAAATAACATGCACAATAAATTGGTGATTCTGACTGATGCACTGTCAGTACTATCAGCTCTAAAAAGCCCCAAGAACAATGAACTAGATGACTTGAGAACAACTCTGGACCAACTATGCAATAACTTTCAGAGAGTAGTCATTCAGTGGATACCATCACACTGTAATATACACGGGAACGAACGCGTAGACAAATTAGCTAAAGAGGGAGGGAGATTACCACAAGAGAACCATCCGCTCAGTTATGATGAAGCCAAATCCATCCTCAAAGGTCAGTTCCATGAAAAATGGAAACGAGAACACCCAAAGCATAACGAGAGTGACGGATACTACCATCAAGGAGGGACCAAGTCATCATACTTTGCCTACGCACTGGCCACAATAGAATGAGAAATCACATGTTCACCAAATTCAAAATAGGTACAACCAGCCTATGCCACTGTACACTATGACTTCAAAAAATGTTCTACAGGATTGCCCCCAGTACACAGACCTGAGTAGAGCAATGTGGTCCACACCACCTCCCTGGAAGAAAAACTATATGGGGCAATCGATTCGCTTAAACAGACAGCTGACTTCATGAGAGAGTCTGGAATCCTACTCTGATTGAGTCTTGTTCGCAGAGAGATCAGATCGGGATGATGAAGACCATATTTTCTTGACAGATAGAATAACAGCCTGTGATGATTAAGCATAGGTTGAGCAAGTAGTTAACTGTATGTACAATGGCAACAAATATATTTCTGTATAAAAATGCATCTACCATAATTCAATTTTGGGGTGCAGTTAGGACACCCTGGAGTCTAATAGTGACCAAATGGTAAGATTAACTGTATCAAATTGGAGTCATGTTTGCGATTACAGATAAAAGGCAACACACATAATTACTTAATCTATAAATATATTATGTATATATGCCGCTGAAAAGAACTGAACTGGAAATTAACATGTTTACTGTAAAAACTAAAATTTGAATCAACTTATATACAATGGTTCTAACAGATCAAATGAATTAACTGATGTACAAAATCTGTTGTTTCTGTTGAATAAAGAATAGTAATATTTTTGTGTCCTGGATATTCTACGGCTGCATGCAAAAAATAACTGAAATAACAGGTATTTTTTTAACGGACTCTTCTTCTTCATCTGCCTTTCAGCGTCGAGGGGAGATATAATTTGCGGTCTTTTGCTCTTCTGTTCGCCTCTGCTGCTGTTATGTTTCCTAGTGCTTCTAATATTCCATCGACCCATCTTTTTCATGGTCGACCCTTGGGTCTGGTGTTCTCACAACGTTTGTTGAAAGCTCATTGTGTTGTGTTTTGTTCTATCTGCCTTGTCACGTGGCCAAACCAATTTATCTGTTGTTTCCTTATATATTCTATTTAACGGACTAGTTGTAGTTTATTGTTAGAAATAAATGAAAGTTAAAACTTTATTAAATGAATGACAATTGGATAAGTTAACTACAAAACATGTACGAGCAGAAAAAAATGACAAAACATGTACGAGCAGAAAAAAATGACAAAACATGTACGAGCAGAAAAAAATGACAAAACATGTAATTTAAAATAAAATCAGATGAGGTGGAATAATGCTGGAGTTTGAATAAAGTTAAAATTGTAAATATGATTGTTTTGTGACTTCTTTATGACCAATTTTGGGTAAATTTGATGATCATGTCAAATCCTTGTGAAGTAAAACCAAAATCTAAAAGTTACAGTTTGCTGCTTATTATATATATATATTTTAAAACTAATGACCTAGCCAAATCTGACTGTTCTGGCCCTAATTTGAGATTATTATTTTTTATATTTAGCTTTTATCGTCTCACAAAAGAAAAGTATTGATAATTATATCAGTGTAGAGTGTTAAAACAATGCCCGAAATCAGGGTATACATATAACCTACATCTTATATTATAGCTACTGTTACAAAAATCCTTGTCTATTTATGTTATGGAAGGACATTAGATCTATGCTTAGTTTTTTTTTTTTTTATTATATAAATTCACATAAGTTTTTATAAACATCTATGATGCTCTGAAATGATCCTTCTCATTCCTCAATGCACCCATGACCTTGACAGGATCAGACTCACCAGTGTGCTTCTGAACTGATGACACACTAAAAAAAAAAATTAGAAAAAAAAGTCATATTATGTTATTTTCTTCACCAAAGTTAAATAATTTTAACATGAACTTTTGTATTAATGAATGTAGTACTAAATCCATTTTCAGCAAGTTAATGCACATTTTGAAGCACTAAAAATAAAAGGATATGTTTAGCATTCTGTCTTGCCATAAAAAAGGGAAAGTATATATAGGCTCTCTCTTAAAATGTCAGAGAAACAACTGGTTTTTTACATTTTGAACTTTAAAAAAAAACATCTTTGTTCAAAGTGAATCAAGGTACATGTACACTGAGATAGGAGGTATTACCTACAGTTAGATAAACTTGGTAATATATTCTACTTGAATCCAATGGATTCCTGTCCACTACGGACACATATCAGGAAAGAGGAAGTCAACAAACCAGCAAAGAAAAGCACCAAAAATGAAGAATTCATATAAAATATCCCTTTTTAAAAAGCCAAAATGCAAATAAAAGAATATACTAACACATGAAGTCAATGAACAGTAAATATCCACAGGAACCCCTAATAAAACTGTACAAAAGACAACAGATTTGGAAACGGACATTACAGGTTGATCACCACCCCTCTAAATTGAATGCAACCTCAACCCACAGTGCACATGTCAAGTGAGACTCCAAACACCAACACAAATCTTGGAGCAGCTACTACAATATTGTGCAACCTATCTTTGATAGTGGAGATATATTGTCATATAGAAGCGTATGCTGGACAATCAGACATGAGACAGAAAAATTGTTGGAGGCCACAAAAATGTGGTTTTTGCAGGAGAATGCTAAAAATCCATGGGCAGTTAAAAAAGAGTCTTCTATCCTTCCTCTATTGCCGTTGGCGTCGAGGGGAGAAACAATCTGCGATTCTTTGCTCTTCTGTTGGCCTCTTCTGATGTTATTCCTCCTAGTGACTCTAGTATTCCCTTTATCCATCTCTTTCTCGGTCTTCCTCTTAATCTGACGTTTTCGTAGCGTTTGTTTATGGCTCTTTGATTCATTGTTAGTTCTTTCTGTCTTGTTATGTGGCCGAACCAATTTATCTGTTGTTTCTTTATGTATTCGATGGCTGGTTCAATTTTGAGTTTCTTCCTCAGGTCAGTGTTTCTTACTCTGTCCCTTAAGCTGTTTCCTGTCATTCTTCTGACACATTTCATTTCGGTGGTCGTTATCTTTCTTATTGTTCTAGAGTCCAGCGTCCAATTCTGGAACTGATAGCACAGAGTTGGTAGAAAAATTTATTTGTATATTGCCCTTTTTGCTTAAAAAAGAGTAATGTTGTAAAAGCGGCAAAGGCAAAAAAAAAAAAAAAAAAATACTTCTTGCCAACATCAGGAGGAAACAATCATCATATTGCCAAGTATGAAAAGGGAACAGCTGGAATATATTATGACAACTGGAAAATTAAATGAAGAAGAGATACCAGACAGTTAAAAATAATGGTGTGTTAGGAAATCAACATGAGAATTGGAGAATTGATGAACAGCTGTAGAGATAGAAAGTTGTAAAGAGACATGATCAGCCACTTATGTCAACAGTCAAGGTACTTGCTGCTAATGAAATTTATTGAGGTGGCTCAGTGTGCAGTCTTCTGAACATAGAAAATCAAATGCAGAAAAAGAAGATTTAATATTTATTTTTTAATCCCTTTCTAACACTGATTGTGCTTCATATACTGTTAATTATAAACTGCAGTATTTTCCAGTATATAACTGGGATAATTTATTTCAAAAATAAAATGATGCCTTACTTGACCCTCATAAATGGGTTGAAGAGAAACTCATCCTGTATTGTAGATGGAACAGTGGGCTCACCATTACTTCTTTGTTTCTGAAAGCAAACATAAACATAGAAAATGTTAATCAAAAATAAATATTTTTAAGTTCATTTTGTCCACAAGTTATCAAGATTTGTGTGAAAATGGAGATAATGGAAAAGTATGCTTTAAAATATCATGCACATGTACATGCATTGATAGAGAGAGTGAGAGATGCAAAGTAATTTTTAATAGGCAATGGTTAATAAAAACATATCTCAATAACTGATAAAAGTGATTCTACACCACCCATTTAAAACAAACAAAACAAAAAAAAAAGAAAAAAGATATTTTAAAATGTATAATTTACTAACCTGTGCCAAGTTTAATCTTGCGGTAATATTAGAATTGTCTGGCTCAACAGTTGCTGCAAACTTCAGATTGTTGACTGTATACTCATGACCACAGTACACTTTCTGAATAACAAGAATATATTTGCTCATTTTGCAGCATAACAATACTCAATCACATATTAATGAAACAGATGTAACAAAAAAGGTTTGACTGTGGTTTGTCATAACTAACAATTACAAGTGCCATTGCATGTCTTCAATTTAAATTAAGTTCGGCTGAGAGGAGATAATCAGTAAATGATGCAGCTGGAAAAGTTATATAATCAAAAGAGATTCAGAAATAATCACAAGATAATGGAAAGTCTAAAATATTTTTTTTTTTTTAAACCCCGAAGCTGTGATATAAATGTAAACAAAACATGAGACCATTTTTATAATACAAAAGCAGGAATTGGTATCTAGTCTCACATACTTGACACTGTTTATGTACTTGCTAATAAAGAAAACCAGAGGAATAGTGAAACATTTCAGATAATAACTGTTGCATCAATAGTTAACATACATTCAAGATCATGCATATAATATTATATATTTTCCCTCATGAGATGGTTTGGCCACATATCTCAATCAACTGGCCCGACAAAGACCATTCTGCAAGAAACTATGAAAGTAGAGAGGAAAAGAATGGGAAGATAACAGAATGGACAGGACATGACTTTGCATAATCCCAAAGAATGACTGAAGATAGAAATGGAGAAGGTTGATGAAGTCTGTCAGTGGTACCCCAACAAGCCCCAGAGTTATGGTATGAAGAAGAAAAGATCCTCTCTCACCAAATATTTAACATGAATTTTATTCTTTATTGGTTATAAGAAAGGCTTGAATTATTAGTTTAAATAGTAACAGTCCAGATAAAGACATTTTCTACAAACAAGTTGAATATACTGCATCTCTTAACACATTCACTACCAAGGGAATTAACACGCTGCTGATAGACCATTTTTAACATTTTAAAAATGTGAAATTCTTGATCTTTCCACGCCATCAGACACCGCATAGGGTTTGTAGTATTTTTCGCCACCCATCTCTATTCTGGGTGATGGTTCAATCTTATCTAATGAGTCTATGCCTGCCAACATTGCTTCTCTAATGAGTGTTCTTTTTAGTGTCTCTTTAGGTCTTCCTCTTTTTCTGTACCCTGATGTTTCCCAGAGAAGAGCCTGCTTTGGAATTCTCTTGTTGTCTCTTCTCAGTATGTGTTCAATATATGTCCATCTTGCCTTCCTAATTGTAGAGGGAATTATTGGTTATATGGCCATTTCTCTTATTTCAAAATTAGTCATGAATTCATTCCATTATACACAGAGTAATTTTCTGAGGCATTTGACTTCAAAAACGTTAGTTTTTTCTCAATCTCTTTTGATGTTTTCTCACATGCATAGGTGAGTGTTAATATGTTTGAGTTAAATATTCTAAGTTGGGTTTTCTTGCATCCTATTTTTATTTCCTTATTTTGTCCAGGTTTTTCAAATTTGTAAACTTTGAAATAACAGTGACATTGATCTAAAACACATGGTTCATTCAGACAATTTACCTAGGAAGCCGGAAAAGAGGTTGAATAAGAGAATGACAAAGTTTTAGTGGAAATAACTGAGGAAACGTCAATAAATTAAAATCCACAAAGCACAGCATCTGGGTTTCTTGTGTCACTTACTAGAGCCACGGTTTGTAGCTCTAAATTAAAATCCACAAAGCACAGCATCTGGGTTTCTTGTGTCACTTACTAGAGCCACGGTTTGTAGCTCTTGGTAAGAGTATTTACAATATCCAAAAATCATGAATGAATTATCTACACATAGTAGTCAGGCTGTACATACTGTTTGAGGTGGCAGCTTGCCAAGAATTTCAATGAGAGCTTTGTACATTTCCTGAGGAGTGCCTTCAAAAAACTTTCCACATCCAGCAACAAACAGTGTGTCACCTGGCATGACATTTGTATAAATAACAGGTCACTTCTGACACAAACAAATACATGCAAACTTTTGTTTTCAGTATTATTTAATTACATTCTTCATTATATACATCAGCATATGGTTACCATTTCACAAGAAATATCTGTTGCATTTTCTTGTTAGTAAATAAATAAATGTAAGTAAATAAATTATCGGCTCCCTCAATGAGATAGAGCTGCTTGCACAGAACAGAGACAAATGGCGAGATTTGATAAAATATCTTTAGAAGGATTGAAAACTGCTAGAACAAAAAATTCAGATAAGAGAAGGAGTATCTTGGTCTACGCCCTATGGGCCGGCTACGGCTCGAAAGGTCAAGAGATAGATAGATAGAAAGAAATAAATGCTTGATATATATAGGGGATATTTTGCAAGTACCACTATTTTCTTCATAAACATAAATATATTTATGGGAGATGAGGTTATTATCACATCAGGCCACCCTACTTAACCAGAAAGATGTCTAGTACTAATTTTCAGGAGCTTGTAACTCCAAAACTGTGTTGGTCTATAAATAAAAAATTGCCATATTTTATAATGAACGTGAACCACTTAATCAGAAGATGAATGCACTAACATCTTCACGAATGAAGTTTCTAATGTTTGCTTTTTCTTGTGCCATGACATATTCTCACACTAACCTGACTGCGCTAAATATTTAATTATTGTATCAGTACTCTTATAAGTCTTTGTTGGCCATGGTCTGTGATTGGGGCATATTGGACTCTTTTGCACTATACAACTTTTGTAATATTCTGTAACAAAATATGGATGTACAAAAAAAATTGTACACAAACATTTTACAATAAAATAGTATTCTTTAATCAAATCAACCAAATTTTAAAAAAGCATGTCTCATAAACTTGATAAATTGTAATGGTTTTCTTTCACATATTCAATAATGGATTAAAATATGTAATCAACAAAAAACAGTGTAGAACTCAGAAATTCTCCAATAACTAACCTGTAAACACAGCTGGTTCAGTATCAGATGGACCAGTCACAAAATAACAAATGTGCCCTGATGTGTGGCATGGAGTAAATAGGCATTTCACATGTAGGCTTCCAATCTGCAATCAGCATACATTTTCTGAAGAATGTTTCAATTTGAAGGGGGAAACTTACAAAACAAGCAACTTAATGTTCATGAAAAGACAAAAAGCTAAATTCATGCATATTTCCATTTGTCTTATTACTTAGACCTGTTGTTTCAACCAGGAGCCACAGGATATTCTAGGTAGGGGTCACAGGTAAAAATAGTGTGGTGGGTAGGGCACCATACATATAGATGCAGATTTTTGTAGATAACAAAACTCAGATACCACTATTTTCCACTCAGTGAATTATTTCACAAGTGGCTCCTGCTAACAAGATCAGAAATATTTAGCGGACTTCAAAAATGACCATACAGAGTGGACCACCTTTGTTGATCTCTGTAGCAGCATTGCTTTCCATAACTACTTAACTATTTCTCCCTCTCCCCAAAATTTCCAGTACTGTATATATCATGGCTACCCTAGCAAAAAAGAATTGACAACACTCAGTTGAGTACCTTCACTGATGGGATTTATCCCATCACAAGACCAAATTAAAGCCATCTGCTTAATTTGCAACATTACACTTTTCAATGAAAGTATGCAACTATATAAGTTGCAGAATAATTTAGAGAAGTCTTGTAAAGACAAAAAGGATAAACCACCGGAATATTTTCACATGTTGCAAGATAATTTTGAAGCTAGACCTACCATTAAAGAAAATAATTATCAAGAAATCTACAAATTTAAATGACAATGGTTTAATAGCTTCTTACAAAATATCTAGACTGATAGCCAAGAAGAAAACCCATACAGAATCACATAACAAGCATATCATTTGTATGATATATATTTATATTATAAAACAATCTATTTGCAATCAAAACTCTTTCAATTATATTTATGCACAAGGGGGCCCCAGGAAGAGAACAAGGCTGAAAAGGGAGGGGAGATAGGGAACAGTAGAAAAAAAATTGAGAAACACTGCCTTACACTATGGACACTACTTGTGAGTTACTAGTTATTGGCTTCATTGAACAATCACATTCCAGCAACATGTAAACAAATGGTGTCAATGTATCTATTTATAATTTATATTTAAACATTTATATTTATTAGAATATTTCATAAAAAATAATTAACCAAAAAAAAAAAATAATAAAGAACACACACATTGATAACATGAATGAATATATAATATATATATATACATAAAATGGGAGCCACGATAGCTCAGTGATTAGTGAATTGGACTACAAAGGACAAGAGGTAGGGTTCGATCCCAACCGACAGCTTCTGGGTTCACACAGCCTTTAATGGGTACCGGATTTTTTTCTGGGAAAGTAAAGCGGCACGGGCGACCGACCACATTACTCCAAAAATCATGTGCCGAAGGTCTGTAAAATTTATGGTCACTAACACCAAATTCCCTATACGCCACTTGGCGTGACGGGGGCGCTTTACTTTACTTTTATATACATAAAATGAATGTTATTGAACAGGTAATGTGCTTAGAAAAAGTCCTCATGTACTGCTGTGCAATGTACCCTGGAAGGAAGATTAAAAGTGAAGCAAAGACAAACTGGCAGACAATAGTGGATACAGAGATGAATAATCTGAGTTAGACAAAACCAGCACACTTATTTTCTGAAGACAAAAAATATTATAATTTTAATACCCAAAAAAACAATTATTTTTTAAGTGAATAATATTATCTTTCATATAACAATTTCCGACCTTCAGTTCATCTCCATGAGTCACTTTACGTGTTAGTGCTCCAATTCTAGTGTCACCTCCCACAACTTCTTTCTTGCCCACAGCTTCAATTAGCTTCACATTTCCTCCAGCATGATCCCTACAAGTGACAATGATACAGTGTGGATATAATTTTTAATTGCCAGTGACTCTCCCTGATAAAAAATTAGGCCATATGCATCTTTATTTTATCAATTCTGCCTTACTTTACATTATTACAATTCTTATAATGAATATGATGAGCATGTTTAAAGCTATATGAATAAAATAAAAAAAAGGAATAATCCATAAATAAATTTTCAATAATCACTAATAAACTTGACTGAGTCAATCAACTAATGATGTCATTTATCTACTAAATGTAACTCACCATCACAGAAAGTGTCTTTGCTCACCTACAAACAATTATGTGAGATTAATGCTATATGAGCTAATTTTCTGTTTTCCAGAACTGGTTTAAATTATTTGTTACAGACATCCAAGCTTCCATCAAAGAATCACTATATCAAGGACAAAATGCCACTAAAAACACTAAGTACATTTCCTAAATAATTTTCTTTTTGTATGCTGATATATGTTCAGTTCTGGTGCAAACATTTAATTTGCAATAGAAAAAACATCATCTGGCAAAATTATACTAGACACCTCCTTGTGAAAACTCATTTACTACTAAATAACAATTAGGAACAAATAAGTTTAAGTTCAATAAAAATGTATTTATCACTGATTTATGATGACATTAATCACCACAGTGTAATTAACAACTTGTGTGTTTTGAGGTTTTTTTTTCTATTAATTATTGGACATATTACTTGATATTTACTATGGAAGAAACAATCGATGCCATGGATTGTTATTGTAAGTTGACAAGTTACTAAACTTGTAATATGTCTTTGTATAGTTTACCTATTTATAACTTACAATGCCTAGATACCAAACTTTTAGTTGTGCCCCTTGTTTTAGCGAAGTGCACAGATGATCAAAGATTGTTATATCTCAGTAAAATATAGTTCTTAAATATTTTTTTTAATTACACCTTCTGCAAGCGCTTAAAACATAATTTAATTATATTAATTTGAAAATTTTATGTTATTCTCTTAAATATTCTCTTTCTTAGCATATAAAATATGTTAGTAATAATTTATAATGGCTTTTTTAGAGGGCAGCTGATCTGTAATTTTCATACATGCACACAATTAACCTGATCTAACTATCTAGTATTCCTATCCTGTGTTATTGAAAAAAGAATTCTTTTTAAAAAAAATAACTATGCCAGTGAAACACCATTTAAAATGTAAATGAATTGTTACCTATATAGTTTTATTTTTTTTATCTTATAGCCACATAGTTTTCTCATTATCATGTTTAAATATGTAGATCACTCTGACTTTACTGACAATGGTTGCGATCCATGGTGAGTTGTTGCAAACATTTTTTCTTAACCTTAATGAAAATATGTCAAAGGTGAAACTTCAATGAACGATGAATGGTCCATTAATTTATTATTATTAGAAAGGTTTTTTCTTGTTTGAAAAGCAATACATGCAACAGTACCAGGGGAATTTTATGTCATCTTTTATGACATATTGGAAAACAACAACACCTTCCCCCCCCCCCCCCAACTACCACGCTAGGTATAAATAATCTGTGTCGCAAAGTGCTAGCAGAGTTATCCTCAGAGGCAGAACTAAAATAGTCATTGTTTTATAGAAAAAGAGGCCCCGTGAACTGTTAATGCCAGCTACGACATAGATGTAAGTCAGTCTTTCATACTGTTGAATAAAGTTTTTATCTTCAAATGATATATCTTTCATCATTTTGAAGACACATTATTAATTACACTCTTATGCATTTCTAAAATAATGCATAATTAGATGTTATAGTAGATATTAGAAAACATTCTATCTATTGACCTTTCGAGCCGTAACCGGCCCATAGGGCGTAGACCAAGATACACCTTCTCCTATATGAATTTTTGTTCTAGCAGTTTTCTTTTAAAGATATTTTATTAAATCTCGCCATCTGTCTCTGTTCTGTGCAAGCAGTTCTATCTCATTGAGGGAGCCGATTCCTGCTGCTCTTGCCTCTCTCATCAATGTTCTTCTCAGTGTCTCCCTGGGTCTTCCTCTTTTTCTTTTACCTGTTGTTTCCCATATGAGGGCTTGCTTTGCTATTCGATTATTATCTCTTCTCATCACATGTCCAACGTATGACCATCGTCTTTTCTTTATTACTGAAGATATTAGTGGTTGATTGGCGATTTCTCTAATTTCCTCGTTTGTTTTGAATTCGTTCCATTCTATACCAAGTATTTTCCTTAGACATTTATTTTCGAATGCGTTCAACTTTGTTTCTATATCTCTTGTTGTTTTCCAGCTTTCACACGCATAGGTAAGGGTTGATAGTACATTTGATTTGAATAGCCTAAGTTTTGTGTTTGTGCTAATGAGTTTTGATTTCCACAACTTTTCAAGGCTTCTGAAAGACATTGCTGCTTTAGCCAGTCTGATTCTAATTTCTTTGCTCGTATCCCCTTCTCGATCAATGTGACTTCCAAGATAGATAAAGTGATCGATCTCTTCTACTGGTTTGTTTTCCATGTATATTTTGTCACTTGTTGGAATTAAACTTTTCATGACTTTAGTCTTTTCATGATTGACCTCAAGCCCAATTTTGCTGGCTATTGATGATAGTTCATTTGTGTTTTCCTGCATCGTTTTTATCTGACTGCTGATGAGAACTATGTCATCAGCAAAGTCGAGGAAACATTATATATCACATATTACATATTACAATTAATATGACAAAATCTACATAAAGACAATTACTAAAACTGTTCACACTGATATTCTAAAGCATATCTTATAATACTTTCTTGTCTGATATTGTTGTGATTGGAATAACTAGTTTGAGGAAGCTTGCATCATTACAACCATAGTTTTAAATCAAATCAAATATTACAATTTGTCACTAATTATAAAGCTGGAAAAATACTTTTAAAATATTAATATAAAACATCACTAGCATAAAAAAAAAAAATGTTTTTTCAAGTAAGAAGAAAATATATGTTCCTTATAGAATGAACTTGCACGAGCGTAATACCGACCACATTACCCCAAAAATCACGGTGCGGAAGGTCTATAAAAATTAAGGTCACTAACACCATATTCCCTATATGCTACCTGGTGTCATGGGGCTCTTTGCGATACTTTTTTATAGAATGAACTTATGTTTACTCTAATTCTGTAGATTATAAATTAGTCTGAAACTGTTTAAGCTGTGTGGTGTACAATGGACAAACAGGTTCATAAGCTGATTTATGTTGTCATGTGTTCTGATCCTTGGTACAAATTGATTTAAAAGAAAGAAAAAAAGCTTTAATTGCAAAAGTATGAGATTATTCAAGCATACCAGTGATGGTGAGTTGTTAGAACTGTTGTTAGTTCCACACCCTCTTCCTTAAGAGCTTGCTGTACCTTTTGACAATAACAAAATAATGAAAAGGGTTGCATTAAAAGAAAACATTCATTGCATTTTACTAATCAGACAATCACCTTGCAAGAACAATGGATACAAAGGAAAATCAACAATATCTACTCCATCATTGAGTTTTTATTTTCATTTACTTAGTAAATGATTCACAATATATTTAACCCTTTATTACAATGTCAATCTGTGACTCACTTGTTTACAATACCATAGTAAAAATTGCTACCACTTATTTGGAGCTCTAAAAATAGTGTTTTCTTTGAATTTTTTGACACACAGCCATGTGTTTACACTAGGTGAGACACAGGGAAATCGGAGGTTGATTTATGACTTGAATTTGACATTAGGGGTTGGACGTGTTACAAGGTCTGTTGGTACGGAAGCAGTAAGTCCATCAGTATATTAACTACCTCGTGGCGTTATTTGCTGTTTCCCAAGATACAAAGGGTTGTTTGATGTCAGCCGATGACTGAGGAAATTTCCCTGGTCACAGCAAAAAAGAAAATCAATCAATTTCTTGAAAATTTACAAATATTTGTTCTTATTATATGAGATTGTATTTCACTAAATCAGAAAAAAAAAATCCAACAACAACTGAAACAAATCAAACACTCAGGGGTCACTGGAAGTGGTATTTCAGGAAGGTACACTGAGGAGGAAGGGGGGGGGGAGAGAGGACGTTTGAATACGGCATGTCACATTTTGACATTTTTAAGAATTTCAGTTCTGATGCAGTAATTTATACAACCGTATTGTAATCTGGGGTTAAAAAGTACATATTTTTATTAACATTAATTTTATTCTCAAATTGTAGGGTAAAATAACAAACAACACTCTAGCTTGTGAGGCATTGAAAGAATATCACACCAAATGAAGAGACACTAGAAACTGTCAACCAGTTCAAATATCTGGGCTCCATTGTCACTGACTGAGGCTCACGAGCAAAAGTATTAACTAAACTTGCACAGGTAATGGCAACCCTGACAAGACTAAACAATATATTGAAATGCACAATCTTCTTCATAAGAACAAAGATTAAATTATTACAAACAGAAGTGTAACATCTGTATTTCTATGTGCCTGTGAAACATGGACACTGCTGATCTTGAAAGAAGAATACAGGCTCTGGAAATGAAATGGCATAGAAAGATCTTGCGCTTATCTTATATAAACACTATCACCCATAAGAAGTGTACAAACAAAATTCAACAATCCAATTAAATTATTATTTACAATACTACAATTAATTACTGGCAACAGTAAAAGAACAAAAATCATAATGGTATAGATATGTCACATGATTTAGTAACCTCCGTCAGTCATAGATGACTATGACTTTGCAGTGCCCATTGGAAATGTTATTTTTTTCTTTTCCTTCACCGTATATTTGTTTTTTATTAATCTGTCTGCTTCTCTCAACAAAGACTGAGGTCTGCAGCTATGTCTTCCCAGGATGCAGGGTTTAAGACAATTCTGCAGGCACAGTACCACACAAAAGAAGTCCAAGGAAGCAGTGGAAAAACATCAGAGAATGGACCGGATTAACTTTACTTCCATCTCAGAAAGCATTTCTCAATCATCAATATGGAAGAAAGTTGTGAAAATGTCACTTGGAGAGAGCACCAATGAAACAAGTTATGGGACTAAAGAAATACATTTCTTGTGGTCTGTCTCTTCTATGTAAACATAGATTTTGAAATATGAAATGAAAAATAAATTTGTACTAATTTTGTAAAACTGATTTACAATCTTATTATTTGCATCTAATTATAATTTTTTTTTACTAGTACTTACTGCATTTCACAAAAACTCTAATGAAAGTAATACTTCTCATAAATAATACAATTTTCTTATAACAACTCTATGAAAACCACATTAGAAGCTTTTATTAAAGGCAGTAATAACTGTATGAACAGGCTGGGTTTAGAAAAAAGGAGAAGCTGCCTTGACCACATTTTTACTCTACGATTTATATTTGAGGAACACATTGAAAAGCAAAAACCTTTTGTACTTAACTTCATCGACTTCAAAAAAGCATTTCTCTCTCTCTCTGCGATCAGGACTCAATCAGAGTAGGATTCCAGACTCTCACATGAAGACAGCTGTCTGTTTTAAGTGAATTGATCGACTCCACAGACAGAACATCAAAAAAGCATTTGACAGTATTCATCGAGATTCTTTGTGGAAAATTCTGAAGCAATATGGCTTACCATAAAAAATCATAAATATTATTAAAGACATGTGTGATGGTTACACATGTGCAGTTCGAACAGAGGAAGGACTGAGCGAATGTTTCCCAATAGAAACTGGGGTTAAACAAGGATGTATTTTATCGCCCTTGTTATTTGGAGTTGTTATGGACTTCATAATGAAGAAATGCTGCACTGGTAATAAAGGCATCGAATGGATACAAGGAGACCATTTGGAGGACCTCGACTTTGCTGATGACATAGTTCTCATCAGCAGTCAGATAAAAATGATGCAGGAAAACACAAATGAACTATCATCAATAGCCAGCAAAATTTGGCTTGAGATCAATCATGAAAAGACTAAAATCATGAAAAGCTTAATTCCAACAGACGACAAAATATACATGGAAAACAAACCAGTGGAAGAGATCGATCACTTTATCTATCTTGGAAGTCACATTGATCGAAAAGGGGATACAAGCTAAGAAATTAGAATCAGAATAGCTAAAGTAGCAATGTCTTTCAGAAGCCTTGAAAAGTTGTGGAGATCAAAACTCATCAGCACAAACACAAAACTTAGACTATTCAAATCAAATGTGCTATCAACCCTTACGTATGCATGTGAAAGCTGGAAAACAACAAGAAATATAGAAACAAAGTTGAACGCATTCGAAAATAAATGTCTAAAGAAAATACTTGGTATAGCATGGAACGAATTCAAAACAAACGAGGAAATTAGAGAAATTGCCAATCAACCACTAATATCATCAGTAATAAAGAAAAGACGATGGTCATATGTTGGACATGTGATGAGAAGAGATAATAACCGAATAACAAAGCAAGCCCTCATGTGGGAAACAACAGGTAAGAGGAAAAGAGGAAGACCCAGAGAGACACTGAGAAGAACATTGATCAGATAGGCAAGAGCAGCAGGAATCGGCTCCCTCAATGAGATAGTGCTGCTTGCACAGAACAGAGACAAATGGTGAGATCTGATAAAATATCTTTAAAAGAATTGAAAACTGCCAGAACAAAAATTCAGATAAGAGAGGGAGTATCTTGGTCTAAGCCCTATGGGCCGGCTACGGCTCAAAAAGTCAATAGATAGATAGAATAACTGTATATATATATATATATAGTATATGTGAATAGAGTCATAGGTACCTTCTCAGGCTCAACAGGGTCTACGACAGCACACTTCTTGGAATGTTCATCAATGATAAGGTACATGAAGTTGTCCTCAAGAGCAGGCAGGAGTTTGATCTTCATGTCTGTGTGTTGTGTAATCAATTGAGAAGAATGGCAATGGCGTAATGCAGAAGGTCTTACTGAAATTAGGACATTAATGTCATAATCACTTCACTATGATGTAACAGTTATTACCAAGGTAGAAACATAAATCTTTAGTTAAGTTATTTATTTTTCTGTGTGCTTTATTTGTGCTACAATGTTACCTCATTTATTATAAATTTAGTTCACTAAACCACAGAATTATTGGTTATTGGTTATGGAAGGCCTCGGTATCACTGCAAACAAATTAAAATCCATAACTGCTCAACCGCCCGTGCCAGTGGAATCATCTGAATTACTAACACATCTCCCAAACAAAGAAAGGTAACTGTAGTCCCCATCGTAGCAGTCTCAGCACACACCAAAAGACATAAGGCGAAACCGCGCAGAAAGTGAACACAACCAACTGTTCCCTGTCATACGATATCATCATTCATCGTAAACAAGCGGGATATCGAAACAGGATCAAAACGGATGAGACACACAGCTCACGGTGTGCACAGAGCACTTAACTCAGTAGCTCCTGCAACAAGCCGGACTTGGAATATGAGGAAACTGCAAGAAGGAACACTTTTCAGACATAGCCTTCAATGGTTCCTGCCGCCTATCCACCATATACCATGGAAGTTCATGTCCTCCCAAAAATGATGATCGTCGTAGCACTTGATGATGTTAGGCCATCGTTGATGACTCCAATTCCAAACATATAGACACACAGTGGTGGTAAGTTATCATTTCCAATCCAACAGAAGCCACCTGAGGACCTGTAGTTTGTAAAACCACAGAGAGAATATGATTTTGTGACCTTCACTGATTCACTCTTGGATGTGAATGTGTAGTTTACACAAGAGGAGAAGTTTTCAACTAAAGTGATCCCATTTAAGGCAATTCTGGGATAGCAAGGCAAGTCTCCTTTATAGCAGCAGAACTTGATGTTCTCTGCTCCCTTCTTGTAGCTGCTGCCACACGATTCTGATGTCTCATTAACTTGGACATCATTCAAGAACAATGTCAGATTCCATAGATCTGGCTCTGCTGATGAAGTGCTTGGTGCAACAGTTGTATCAATCATACAGGAGGCTCCTGGTTTGTGGTCATTAATATCACAGACGACATATGATGTTGTTATATTCAGTATTTCTTTCTGGGGTGTAAATATGTGGCACACACATGGAGAGTGGTTTGTGGTCACAGTAATCCCATTAAAGACAATTCTAGGGTAGCATGGCATAGCTGTTTCAGAACAGCACAATCCTATGATGTTTTCTGTGTTCGCTATAAAGCTGCTGCTGCTACACAATCCTGACCAACTATAGGTGTGGACATTATTCACTTGCAATGACAAAACTGCTTTGTTTACATCATAAACCTCTCGTAGCGAATCATTTATGGGACTAATAGTACAATTTATTCTTCCATCGGGGATATCTTCCTTGAGTCCCCAAAAAAAAGGTCTTTGGTTAAAAAGCACATATGCTTTTGAGTAAAAGCACATATGCTTTTGAGTTAAACACAAAATGAGCCCACTTCATAGATTCAAAATGATCCTTGCCAATGCCATCCGTTTGCACAAGTTAGGTCCTTAGCTACCAAGGTCACAAACGAATCCATCAAAATAAAGACTTTATCTACAGCGAAGGTTAACGAACTGTGAACAAACATTTATGTTCAAACCCTTGAATACATTTTCAAAAATCTGCCAACTCGCTGCAATAACAGATATTAAACCACAGAAATACTTCAATAGTTTAGGTCTAAACCATTTCTTTATATTAAAACAAAAGAAAACATTATTTTACATTTTTTTACACTCAGTACTCAACTCAGTCACTATTTCTGATACAAAAAGTGTTCTCCCCTAGACCGGACACACTTCAATTATCAACTGTTTCTAGTTTCTGTGCATTTATTAATTTAATTTTTTCAACAAGGTTTAGGGTTAGGCGGGTTAGTTGTAGTAAAGGCTATTCCAAACCCTAAACCTAACACATGGATCTTCTTATGACAGTTTGAAAAGCGACCAAATAAAGTGTAAGGGGCGTTACTCTGGTTTTTGAAATAATTTGGGAAACTAAGCTCGACCTTTACCCAACTATTGAACAATCATTCTTATATTTTCAATAATCTATAATTATATTTATATATTGACTACTAATAATACTAATTTAGTAATAGTTATTATAATAAATTTAACTTTTGTGGTTTCATATTCCATCATATTGAATTGATATTCATATAATTGTTGTCAAATTAATAATATATAAATTAATAGTTTAACAAAAAAAATTAACATTTATATGTATATGTATGCATTATTATTCATTATGATATGAAAATGAAAATTATGATATTATTACTATACAATAATATATTATATTATAATAATATTATTATTGTGACTGAATACTACTGAGATAGTAAGAAACCTTAATATTTACTTTAAGTTAATTTACTGACTACAGTCCAGTCAGAAAGATTAATCGAGGAAACTATCGGCGAAACTCAATTATTTTACGTCTATTTAAACAAATTGTGGAAATCACTGGCCCGAATGCAAACAATGAAAAATGACTGCTATAGTCACAAATAGTGCTATAGTCTATCCATGTAGATGATGAACCGCACATACCGTGACGCAGCAAAGTAAGGCAGCGCACCAACGACCTGTACACTGTCATTGTTTACATCATGAAAACGGAAGTCCCCCCTCTAGTGCTGCTGCAAGGTGTGCATAGACTTGATCAGATATGCATTGAGATCATAGACATCTTCATATGTGCTTGAGATAGGCCTACTCTAGTACAGCAACCTCTATCAATAAAAAAAAAATGTCTGAACATTCTTGTTAAGCACGTTGCTGTTCGTAATGTCCTAGTTTAAGCACAGAAATTATTTTTTTCGGAAAGAGTAACGTCCCCTTGAGTAATATTGCACTTTATATTCGGTGGTTCTCGAATTTTTCATTATTGTAGAAAAAAAAAGATAAACAACGATAATATGAAAAGTGTTCCTTGTTACATCATCATCAAGTACTGGGCCTACTGGCGTAGCGTAGGTGATCATGTCTCTCCACAACTTTCGATCTCGGCAGCTATTTGTCATTTTGTTGACCTTCTTCCAAGCCATTCTCATTCTCTTAAGCTGTCTGTTATTTTTTCTCTTTGCTTCCCTCTATCTCTTCGTCCCTCAATGTGTCCAGTTGTTACAATATATTCAAGTTGTTCTCTTCTCATTACATGGCCAAAAAATTATGATTGTTTCTTCCTAATATTGGAAATTAGCTCTCTTTTTGCTTTGACCTCTCTCAGAACCTCTTCGTTACTCTTCTTAGCTGTCCATGGTATTCTCAACATTCTTCTGTAAAACCACATTTCTACAGACTCCAGTGATTTTCTTGTCTGTTGTCCTATTGTCCATGACTCGCATTCATATGTTAAGACTGGCTCTAAGTAACATTTAAGAACTCTTTTTCTTGTTTCTATTGTCAAAAATGGATTTCATAGTATGTTCCTCACTTTTTGGAAAGCTGCTTTTGCCTGAGCCATTCTGCATCTCACCTCTTTTGTGCATCTTCCGTCTGAGGTTAACAAAGTTCCCAAATATTTAAATTCATTTACCTGTTTTAATATTGTTCCACTTGTCTTTATTTTGCACTGAAGTGATGTCTTTTTCTTTGTTGTTACCATTACCTCTGTCTTTTTGCTATTAAGGCTGAGTCCTTAATTTTTGCTTTCTTTCACTATAATGTCCAACAATGTCCTTGTTTCAGTTTCCTCATATTCCAAGTCCGGCTTGTTGCAGGAGCTACTGAGTTAAGTGCTCTGTGCACACCGTGAGCTGCGTGTTTCATCCGTTTTGATCATGTTTCGATATTCCAATTGTTTACGATGAATGATGATATCGTATGACAAGGAACCGTTGACTGTGTTCACTTTATGTGCGGTTTCGCCTTATGTCTTTTAGCGTGTGGACTACAGCTATCTTTCTTTGGGAGATGTGTTAGTAATTCGGATGATTCCACTGGCACGGACGGAAAATTATGGATTTTAATTCGTTTGCAGTGATACCGAGGCCTTCCATAACCATAAACAACGATAAACCTAAACTCTGAAACAATGTTTAGTATTTGAGAACCGCTGTAGCTTTGTTTTCGATGCCAACAAAGGGGAAATTCTTCGTTTGTCTGAAATAATTTATGTGCTTCAACAAGAAATTACCAAAGTTGCTTGTTATTATACCGCCGGCTGTAAATCTAAACGCAATGTTCCATTCTTAAAATTCTTGCCCTTAGCGATGGCATTTAACATTTGTTGTGGCCACATACAGCAAGGGTTATGTTGCTTACATTGCAGCTTTTGCGTTCGTCGATTGGCAGAGACATAGTGGGGTGACTCCCGGAGTTTCATAGTAGTCAGGAGGGATGCTGTCTAGATTCAAGAGGGCTACTGTGAGATAGAGGGTAGACATGTGAACTGGTTCATAATTTCACAAATTCACATTGCAGGGAGATCTTACCGTCTGTTGTTTGATGTGGGACGGGGATAATCCGATGACTAACAGTCATCGGATTATCCCCTTCGTACATCTAGAAAAATCTAATGACAGTGTTTCATTTGTCCGAATGTGGAGTCAAAAACGTTGTCCTAACATCATCAAGCGCTATACATAACAAAAAACAAAAACACGATGATCATCATTTTCAGGAGCACGTGAACTTCCGGTCAATATGGTGGATAGGTGCCAGGAACCATTAAGGGCTGTGTCTAAAAAAAAATGTTCTTTGTTGCAGTTTCCTCATATTCCAGGTCTGGCTTGTTGCAGGAGCTACTGAGTTAAGTGCTCTGTGCTCACCGTGAGCTGTGCGTTTCATCCGTTTTAATTGTGTTTCAATATTCCGATAGTTTACAATGAATAATGATATCGTATGACTGGAAACAGTTGGCTGTGTTCACTTTCTGTGCGGTTTCGCCTTATGTCTTTTGGCGTGTGCTGAGACTGCTATGATGGGGACTACAGCTACCATTCTTTGTTTGCGAGATGAGATAGTAATTCGAATGATTCCACTGGCACGGGCGGTTGAGTAATTATGGATTTTAATTCATTTGCAGTGATATCGGGGCCTTCTATAACCATAACCGTCTATCGTGATACTCTTCCGTCTGTTCCGCTGTTGTTCTCTTTAATTTCTACTTCTTCCAATCTACTTGTATATCACATTCATTAATGTTCACCACTGGGTATTCCTCTCTCTATCTCTCTCTCTCTATATATATATATATATATATAGTTATATAACTTCTCTCTCTCTATACATATAATGCCCCAGACGGTTAGTAGCAAACAATCAAGATCGTCGTTTGGGATATATAATATAATGTTCTTTACAGTCCCAGGATATGCGAGAGTACAAGGAAATGAAAGAGCGGACATGTTGGCTAGCTGCGCTATTGTTGAGGATGGTCAACCAATGGATCAGGCGGACATCATCAATGCCCTCCGAGATGTGGGAAGGGCACAGGACTTCGACAACAATGAGTCCACGTCACTTCTTCGGATGAAAGAGATGGGAGTTAATATGGGCATAGCCAGAAACGAGAACATTAGTAGACGTGTAAGAAATCTTATCAACCAACACAGAACTGGAGTCGTCAGTCGCTGGACACGGCGGGACTTGTTGAGGAGGGGCTATGATCACCTATGGACATGTTCGGAGTGCAATGATGATGACCCTGAAATAACTCAAAATATAGTGTTACATGTTGGATACTGTTTACTGAGCAGCTTCCTCGATTGCTGAATCTGCCAATAGTAACCTCATCATCATCACCATGTGCCATACCGGTTGGCGTAGGTGATCATGTCCTTCCACAATCTTCTATCCACAGTGCATCGTATCATTTCTGTTGTTGACTGTTTTCCATGCCATGACACCAAGCTATCCAGTATTTTCTCTCTTTGTCGTCCGCGATCTCTCTTTCCTTTTATTTTGACAGTTGTAACCAAGTTTTCCAACTTTCCTCTTCTCAAGATGTGCCTGAAAAATGTTGATTGCTTCTTTCTGATGTTTTTTAAGAGCTCCCTTTTTGTGTTGGCCTCTTTGAGAACTTCCTCGTTGGTCTTTTTAGCTGAGCCTACTAGATAGAAACGACCGCAGAATGAACAAGATGCATTCGACTTCGTGGCGTCTAGCCTGTCCTTTATTTAGTGCTGTTTGTCGTCTTTGACATCAACGCTTCCTCCAATGTTGCTGTGCCATTTTTATTTCTATGAGCTACGATCTGATCCCAGATTTCTCGAATTTCTTTCCCTGCCAGAGAAGTCACTCAAGGAAGCCCTGCAAACATCCTTATATCTCGGCGTTGGTCTGCCCTTTGATCTCTTTCCATCCCTAAATTCGCCATACAATAAACGTAACCTATACAAAGGCACAGGGGAAAAGACAAAGAGGAAGACCAAGGAATTCTTGGAGAAGACAGATCGAAGCAGAGATGAAGATGATGGGAAAGACATGGAATGATCTTAAAAGAATTGCAAAAAACAGAACGACTTGGAAAGTGTTTGTTGAAGACCTATGCTCCACTGGGAGCTAAAAGGTAGAAGATACAAAGGTATGTGTGCGTGTGTGGATATATGTTTATAATGATATTGTTCATCCGTTAATTAAATTTTATCCGAGGACCAAGACGCCCAAGCAGCAATAGAGCTAATGGCGGTCAGCGAACCACAACTGACTGCACATGCTAGGATCGGTGAAAAGCAGAGCTGATAAAGACCCTTGAAGCCCTCCACCCCTCAGTTTGTGAGGCTATAAAAACTGTAACTTATTTAGTCTATGCTTAAATCCAGCCCCGTGACGGTACCCACAAAACAATGTGCTGAAGTCGGAATGAAAGGCGTACGTATTGCAGCTTGCTGTAAACCACAGAGCAATGTTAATTAATTAATTAATTTCCTAGTCTCCGATTTATTCTCTGGTATAAAAGGCCACCACTATAGGTTTTCATTGTTGTCTGACTTGCCAGCCTTTCAAGTATACACCCTGTGAAGTATTTTCCTTCAGTTCGCTCCCTATTAGCTGTACTATATCATTTTTCGCTTTTGGTCGTCCTCTTTTTCTCTTCCCATCCAGCGAAGACCTACTCTCAGGTTTGCTGCAGTGCCAAGTGCGCACATTTAATGTCTTTTAATAGCAAACGAGAGAAATAATAGTGGGGCTATATTTTAATTTTTGTTATGGGCCGACGTCTTGCCTCGAGACCAACAAGTCCCCAAGTCATTTTTATAATAAACTTATCAGGCATAAATAAAACAAATAACTTTGTTATCAGTAAAACGGTTTTTTTTTTATTATGTAAAAAAATACATTACATTTTATTATCATGAAGTGAAATTCTTTGTCTGCACACACACACACGCACACACAACAACAGCAATAACAGACGTTCATCTCAAGAGATAAATCGTGGTGTCATAGAAGGTCAAGTGTGAATACAGCGTTTGTTGTGACTAAATAGTCATATTGTAGAATGACATTCTTGTCTACGCTGAGAACATAAGAGTTTCATTTGAATACGCCTTGAATCTAGCTGGATGTTGAGGCCATCTATCTATCTTTCGTTCGCTCGAAGTATTGTCTATATCAGCAATGTCGTTTCCTGTATGAATTTTACTGTCTTTTGTAATTCTTGCAGTGGCCCATATAGTTTTGTCTGTAGTGTTGTATCTATGGGCCAATGGATTTTCCTCAGTCTACTATATTCAGTGCAGTCTTGAAGTATGTGTTCAGCAGTCCACATGTACAAGTAGTCGAGGTGCCGATCTTGAATTTTGTATACATGTGACTATGGAGTCGATTGTGTCCTGTTCTTATGCGTATAATGATAACTTGTTCATATCTATTCATATTATGGAAGGCATCCTGATTTGGAGCTTGTGGTCCTCTGATTGATTTGATCATCTGTTTCTGATGATGGTATGTAACTGGTGTATCTAGTTGTGTGCCTGTTGAACCTTCCTTTGCCAACTGATCTGCTTTCTCATTTCCTGGTATTCCACAGTGAGACGGGATCCGCTGCAGGGCAACCCTGTGGTGCTTGCAGAGTTCAGTCAATAAGGTCTGCAGATGTGGTAATTTTCTGGATTGTAGTGCCTGGAGTACTGATCTTGCATCTGTCAAAAACACTACAGGCTGTAGGCTAAGATTACTGTTCAGCAGTTTTTCTATTGCCAACTTTATTGCTTGTATTTCTGCATCATAATTGTGACAATATTTCCCTGTTGCTATTTTATTCATATCCCTAGTGTTATTTGGGTACTCTATATATGCACCTGCTCCCCCATTCTTTACTGCATTCTGTGCTGATCCATCTGTGTACACACGGATCCATAGGTCTTGTGGGTATTCTTCATTCAGGAAACTGAGAGTTATTGTTTATCGCTGTAGACTATTCTGTTCCTCTTTGTCAACTATTCCTTTCACTTCTGTCCGTATTTGAACTGATAATCCTGATTCATCTGTCCAGGGAGACTGTTCTGGTATGGGCAGTAGGGGGTTAACAACTCTTGGCATGTCTGGTGTTTGTCTACTAATACGCTTGGCTTGGTGGATAAAACTGCTTCTCTTAAGTCGTCCCAATGCAAGATTTTGGAATCGGTCCTTCATTGGATGTCTCGGCATGCATACACATTTTTCTGCCTGTATCAGCACCTTTGTGTCTCTCCGTTCTCTCAGTGCTGGTATCCTCCACAATTTCTCCATCTCCAATATTGGTGTTGATTTCATTGCTCCTGTGATGACCCTAAGTGCCTGGTTTTGTACTTTATCCAGTTCTTGCAATGTGGTGTTTGATGCTGAGCACCAGGCGGATGATCCATATTCTAAATGTGGGCGTATACTCTGTTGGTAAACTTTATTGAGTATTTTCCCACTCGCAACCTATGTGGTTCCACACAACTTTCTTAGAACAGCCAATTTCCTCCTTGCTTTTTGGGTTACCTTATTTATCTGCTGTTTCTAAGATAGTTTGTTATCAAATATAACTCCGAGATATGTAGCTTGTATGTCTTCTTTCACAGGCTCATTGTTTATGTAGATGGCTCCTGCTTTTTGTTTTGGGGAGAGTGTGAAAAGTGTAGTACTGCATTTGTCTGTATTCAGTACATTCATAGCTCTTTGTAGCAATTTGGAGGCCACTGTTGCATACTCCTCTGTGCACCACATTACCAAGTCATCTGCATACATTGCCACTTTGATGCCATGTGGTAGTTCAGTAACTAGGTCATTGATGTAGATCAGAAAAAGTGTTGGAGATAGTACCCCTCCCTGTGGAACGCCCTGGCGCAATAAGACCTTCTTACTCTTAAGACCATCTAGTTGCACTCTGGCTCTCCTGTTATGCAGGTATGCTTTGACCCATTTGTACATCCTGCCATTTACTCCATAATTTCTCAGGTTTTTCAAAAGCCCTTTCTTCCATACCTTATCAAATGCTTTCTTTAGGTCTATCCATGCTGCTAGTACCAGTTTCTTTTTTTGAAACGCATCTTCAATTTCCTGGGAAAGATAGGTTGCTTGATCTTCGGTAGAGTAACACTGTCTAAAGCCTGCTTGTTGTGGGACAAGGAGATTTTCACTTTCCGATGTTGAGGCTGATGGTAATGTTTTTACTGTATCTTCATTCCTACATCTTCTCTTTTCTTGCCAAATATTTTGTCTTTTTTTTTTCTCCAATCTTGATATCCTTTTTATCACACGTCTATCTTTAGTACTTGTTTCAAGAATAGTGATGCCGGTGTTGAAATGCTTCCTGACATGCAAGCAGACAACTTTGAAATGGAGTTTTGGTCAATCTATAGGTCACATAGCAGTTGCCAACTCATTGTAATGTTCAGATACTCTTTTACTATTATTTGCGAACTTATCAATAAGTGATTGATTGTGAGTATTCTTTAGAATGAGCTATTAGTGGAGCATCGTCAGCAAAAAGCAGCACTCTAATAAGGACTTTTCTTAGTTTTGTTTTTGCTCTGAGCAGAGCAATACTAAAAAAAAAGAAAAAAAAGTGGTATGGTGATAGCTTTACGTGGTAATGGACGAAACAAAAGTCGACGTTTCGGCCAAGTAGGCCTTCATCTGGACGAACAACAAACAAAAACGCATCTCTACGCATCTTGATACCTTTACCTCTCTGAGCAGAGTCAGTTTGTATAATCCTCGATCTGGATTTGCATGACAAGAAATGGCTTCGTGTGATAGAGTGAATGCATACGATCATCATTATCATCAAGTACCATGCCTGCTGACATATGTGATCATGTCTCTCCACAATTTCGATCTCGGCAGTTATTTATCATTTTGTTGACCTTCTGCCAAGCCATTCTCTTAAGCTGTCTGGCATCCTTTCTCTTTGCTTACTTCTATCTCTTCATCCTTCAATTTTTCCAGTTGTCACAATATATTCCAGCTGTTTCCTTCTCATTACATGGCCAAAAAGTATGATTGTTTCTTCCTAATATTGGAAATTAGTTCTCTTTTTGCTTTGGTCTCTTTCAGAACGTTTTCATTACTCTTCTTATTTGTCCCTGGTATTCTCAACATTCCTCTGAAAAACCACATTTCTACAGCCTCCAGTGATTTTCTTGTCTGTTGTTTTATTGTCCATGATTCACATCCATATGCTACAACTGACTGGCTCTACATAACATTTAAGAACTTTGCATAAGATAGTAACATAAACAAAATAAAATCCTACAAAAAAGTGTTGGTGCTAGAACACTGCCTTTCTTCACACCATTCTGAACAGGAAAAGCATTAGAGATGTTCCTGTCATATTTATTGCACAATCTATACTGATATGGAATACAGTGATTGTATCTAGAAGTTTTGGTGGACATCCGACCTTTGCAAGACATTAAAACCATTTTAAATAGGGACTTGCAGCATATTTCCTGTTGCTATTATAGAATGAAAAACAAACCGATGGTGTATTGACTGGTCGGAAACCCTATTGTGGCTCTAGGATAACATGGTCTGCCAATCTAAGCAACCTTTTTATGACTTCTCAGACAAAAGGTTTTTCCTACTATGCCTATATGCGAGATTCCACCTTTGTTATTGCAGTCTCTGTGGTATGCCTATCTGTGAGATTCCACTGTTGTTATTGTAGTTTCTGTGGTATGCCTATATGCAAGATTCCACCTTTGTTATTGCAGTCTCTGTGGTATGCCTATCTGTGAGATTCCACCATTGTTATTGCAGTCTCTGTGGTTAATCATTTTAACAATATGATTAACATAAAACTCAACTCGCCTTTATTCTTGTATAAGATAAGAGGTTTATTCTGACAAATGACAACAGCAATATAGCAATTTGCAGAGACTCTTTTAAGTACTTTTGATATAGTACATTTCAAACCCCTGGCAGAAGTTGCAGAGATCAAGAAGTAGACACAAATAAATTAGAATCAGAAAAGCACATGCAGAAATGGCACGCGAAAACATCTGCACCAAAACTCCAAAGCCAAAAACATAGCTCATAATTTTTAAATTGAATGTATTATATACCTTTACTCATTATTTGGAAGCAATGACAGAAATAGGATGTAAATTAAATGCATAAATTAAACATGATTTGGTGAATTTATTTATCAGATAAAGGGAGTTTTTTGTTTATTATTTCTGTTCTATGTGCCATCCTCGCCTTACTACTATCTCTATAGAAATGTCATTACAAAAGGTTTTTTGCTTTTCAATGTGTTCCTCCAATATAAGTCGTAGAGTAAAAATGTGGCCATGGCAGCTTCTCCCTTTTCTAAACCCAGCCTGTTCTTCACACATTACTGTATCTATTGAATCCTTTATTCGATTCATGATGGTTTTTGCAGAATAACTTTGAGGCAACTGACAAAAGTGTCATGCCTCTCCAGTTGTTGCAATCTCTGAGATTGCCCTTTTTTGGAATCTTAACAATGATTCCTTTTTTCCACTTATGAGACACCTTCTCTGCTTTCCAAATGATGTTGAACATTTTCTGGAGGTGTATTAAATTATGGCTATAAATTGCCTTGAGGATCTCAGCTGTTAACTTATCCTCGCCAGCAGCATTGTTGTTGTCCATACGCTTAAATTAAGGAGGTCTCAATTTTTCTCAAGGTGAAGTCACCTAAATTTACATCTGATTCTTCTGCTGGTGTTTCAGCTTTAAAATCTATTAAACTGTGGGGTAATGGACAGTTAAGAATTTCTTTGAAGTGTTCCGCCCATCATGCTTTTAAATCTGTCCTTGTTGTTAGCATTGAACCAGATTTGTCTAGAATTGGTGCTCCACTGGATGTATAGGTGTTTGTCAGCAACTTTTGTATAATAAAGAGAGTTCTGCTGTTTCCTGTAATTGCAGCTGTCTCTGCTTTAAAAAAATATATAATGGTATTAGGCAGCTGAACCTAGGGGAGATGAGACACACTACGACGTTTCGGCAAAAGTCTTCATCGGGTACAATATCATCAACATAAAGTACCATGCCTGCTGACATAGGTGATCATATGTCTCTTCAAAACTTTTGTTCTTGACAGTTATTTATAATTTATGTTGTTCACTTTCTGCCAAGCCATTGACTTAAGCTGTCTGGTATCTTTTTGCTTCCCTCTATCTCTTTGTCCCTCAATTCTCCCATTTTTCTCACTTGTCATAATATATTCCAGCTGTTCCCTCCTCATTATTTGGTCAAAAAATGATGATTGTTTCTTCCTAATATTGGAAATTAGCTGTCTTTTTGCTTTGGCCTCTTTCAGAATGTTTTCATTACTCTTTTTAGCTGTCCATGGTATTCTCAACATTCTTCTGTGAAACCACATTTCTACAGCCTCAGGTGATTTTCTTGTCTGTTGTCTTATTGTCCATGATTCACATCCATATGTTAAGACTGGCTCTACATAACATTTAAGAACTCTTTTTCTTGTTTCTATTGTCAAAAATGGATTGCACAATATCTTCCTCATTTTTTAGAAAGCTGCTTTTGCTTGATCTATTCTGCATCTCACCTCTGTTATACATTTACCATCTGAGGTTAACATTGTTCCAAGATATCTATATTCATTTACTTGTTTTAATATTGTTCCACTTGTCTTTATTGTGCATTGAGGTGATGTCTTTTTCTTTGTTGTTACCATTATTTCTGTCTTTTTGCTATTAAAGCTGAGTCCTTTATTTTTGCTTTTATTCACTATAAGGTCTAACATTCTTTGAACTCATTTTCACTCTTAGCGATTAAGACTGTATCATCAGCATACCTGGGGAGCCGAAAAAGCTCAGTGGTTAGTGAACTGGACTACAAAGGACAAGAGGTAGGGTTCGATCCCAACCGATGGCTTCCGGTTCACCCAGCCTTTAATGGGTACTGGATTTTTTTTTGGAAAGTAAAGTGGCATGGGCACAATACCAACCACATTACCCCAAAAATCATGTGCTGAATGTCTGTAAAATGTATGGTCACTAACACCATATTTCCTATACGCCACTTGGTGTCACGGGGGCATTTTACTTTACTATCAGCATACCTGAAGTTATTTATATTCATCATCATCATTGAGTGCCATCTCCGCATTAAAGATTTGCTACCATGGAGCACCATTACGCTCTGTCTCTTGCTTTCATAGTGCAGGTTGCCATAGGTTGACTTGTCCATCTTTTGATGTTACTCATTCATGTTAGTCTCGATCTGCCTCTATTACCTTGTATTTTACCTTCCAAGATAACTTTTAGTAAGCTACTGAGTCTTTTATATGCTCCAAAAATCTTATTTGTCTTGTTTGAATTGTATTTAGTAGTCTCTTTTCATTTTTAGTTGTTTTAAGACTTCATCATTTGTTTTCTTTTCTTTCCAACCAATTCATGCTATTCTATAAATCAACATTTCAAAGGCTTCAGTTTATGTCCAATGTCCATGTTTCTGCACGATACAGGAATGTTGAGAAGATAAAACATTTTTCTATTCTTAGTTTCAGCCCTGGTGTTATTTGCTTTGGTATTAGTATATTTTTCATGGCATTAACATTACTTTTTGCCATTTCTATTCTTTTGTTTATTTCAGTTGTACATTTTCCATCACTGGTTATAGTATATCCCAGGTAGTTGTAGCTCTGAAGTGTCTCCAGATGTATTCCTTCAACTTTGATATTTATTTGTAGGTCTTGAGAATTTTCTTTGTTTATGATCATAGTTTTAGTCTTTTTGATATTCATATCTAGTTCATATTTTTTGCTTGTCATGTTTATTTCATTTGTAGAGTTCTCTTTGTTATATTTTATTATTGCTGTTTGCTCTCAGTGTAAATTACATATTAGTTGTATGTCTTTGTCATCTACATGTATACATTTTAGGCAGTCTATAAGTTGTTTATGGTATATTCTATCAAAAGCTTTGGTGTGGTCTATGAAGCAGGCATGTTTTGATTTGTTTACTTCTGTGTACGTTTCGATTAATGTCCTCAAGCAGATTCTGTCACTCCTGTCTCCTTCCATTTGAGATCTCCAGGCCACAATACCTCTGAAAACCTCTAGTTTACTGGAAATGTCTCTTGCTCCTCAGATACTCACAATTGATTCGCCTTGGAAAACCAACTGATAGCCCGCATTGGCACTCTCCATGCAAGGGGGCTAAACTGTTTTAATTTTTTCCTTTAATTACTGACCTCTTCTATTCTTCTATCTCCTACCTTTATTTTCACTTGCCGCCCTTTGTTTCTCTTTTTCAGTGGACCCCTACTTTGTTTGGCTCCTTTTTGGTCCTCTTTTGGTCTATTGACCACTTATCATGTGACCAACTGGCGCACTTTGGCCCTGGTCACTTCCTCTTCCTGTCATTACTTCATGTGGCACTTCTAAGGTGGATAAGTACTTGCCTTGTGTGTGTGTGATTGTATTTATATTTGTAATATTGTACCTGACCAAGGATTTTGCAGAGACGTCGTAGTTTGTTTCATCTCTCCTTGGGTTCAGCTGCTTGATACCATTTTCAATTTAAAAAAAAATTTTAACTTGTGTGTAATCAAACTAGACTAACATGTACAACAACTTCAGTGCCATGAAAATGAATATCATGCAACATGTACACTTTGAGAACTAGTACAATTCAAATGACCACAATTTCCTTAGAACTGTGGTACAAATTAAATAACTAGAATTTCTTTAGAAGTGGTGCAATTCAAATAAGTAGAATCTCAGCCTTTTGGCTAAGATCAAAGTGTAGTATCTGTTCTTATCAGCTTAATATCTGATATGTGGCCTATTGGGTCACTTATATATTTATTTCCGGCTTGTTGCAGGAGCTACCGAGTTAAGTGCTCTGTGCACACTGTGAGCTGTGGGTTTCATCTGTTTTGATCGTGTTTCGATATTCCGATTGTTTACGATGAATGATGATATCGTATGATAGAGAACAGATGGCTGTGTTCACTTTCTGTGCGGTTTCGCCTTATGTCTTTTGGCATGTTCTGAGACTGCTATGATGGGGACTACAGCTACCTTTCTTTGTTTGGGAGATGAAATAGAAATTCGGATGATTCCACTGACACGGTGGGTGATCAATTATGGATTTTAATTTGTTTGCAATGATACCGGGGTCTTTCATAACCATAATGTGTAATTTGGTGTGTAATGATCCCCAATTTTGATTTAATTGGAGCAACTTTCTTAATGGAATGGTCCAAAAGCTGCCTTGATACTTTCATCTTATATTTCTAGTGTCTGAATAAAATGAATTTTTTTGCATAGTTTTTTTCCCAGTAGTTTTTTGATAGCATCTGGTTGTTCTTTTAGCTGTGCGTGTTTCATTTCTAAGTACAGATAATATTTGGGGGTTTCATATATATTAGTAGTGCTATTATTTGATTGTCTCTAAGAGTTTAAATTTGTCTAGATTGGCTTCAGACCAGTTTGCATTTACAATTATAGTTATATTAATATTTGGATTAAACTGTACCACTGTTTATGTGTATAGTGATTATTGATTGACAAAACTGAATGTGAGCAAACTATGCAGATCCATTCTGTCTCTTTCAACCTTCCCATTTTGTGCCAAATATGACTCCAAATTTCAGTCTAGTCATTGAAATTCTCAAAGAGGCCAACACAAAAAAGGACCTCCTAAGAAATATCAGAAAGAAGCAATCAACATTTTTCTGGCACATCATTAAAAGAGGAATGTTGGAATACTTGGTTACAACCGGCAAAATACAGGGAAAGAGAGATCAAGGATGACAAAGAGATAAAATACTAGATAGCTTGGTGTCATGGCATAGAAAACAGTTAACAAAAGAATTGATACGATGCACTGTGGATAGAAGATTGTGGAAGGATATGACCACCACGCCAACCGGTATGGCACATGATGATGATGAATAATTGATATGCCAACATTTCATTTTCCAGTATAAATATCCACTTTGATTATGGTATTAAATGTCATTACCATTTAGATAGTTCTTTAAGACTATGCATGCTACAGTATCTCTTTTAATTCTCAATTTTCATGTTTTTGAATTATGTTCATGTTATATGCATCTGGTATCTTAAAAATAATAAATACCCTAACATTGTAATTTAAGCAGAACAAGGCATATATTAGTAACATTTTTTTCATATAATTAAAATACCTATCTACTATCTTTAGTAAATGTGTACTCACATTTCTTCAATCTGTATATGATGTAACCTTAACACTGGACAGAGCATCATAATATCTTACATATAATACATTACACTTACACGATAACAAATGACATAGTAAAAGTATCTACCTCAATTATACACCTACCATCTTTCTGATTGTCATTAGTCCATACATTATATAGGATATCACAACTAAATCAATTTTATGGGATGTTTAGTGACAACATTCAAAACACTTTATTTCCAATAGGTTGAATGATAACAATTTTAACTCTCTATCCTAATTACTACTAACAAACATTGCACTGTTTTCTGTAACTGACATACTGAAATCTGCACACTGAAAATGCTTACAAAATAGAGACATTTTTGTGAGCAGTTTGCTAGAAAATGTATAGTTCATAATTTAGTATTATATAACGAATAACAGGTCTATTTTCAAAATAATAAATTTCAGACTAATTTTCAGTTTTGCGGGTGATTTGGAAAGGGTGTTGGCATAGAGAGAGTTTCAAGTGTTTCCATGATCATTGGTAATGGACAATTTTCATCAGTCCACTGTGACTTTGCATATTTTGAGGCTTTATCGGATCTGAAAACTTTGGGTATTGTAGGCCTATATTCTTTTCTGACACTGTTTCTGACCAAAAAAGAGTTGATATCATTTGTCAGATGCAGAGGTGCCTCTGAACGTCCCATAGTGTCACTGTCAAATTTTTTTTTCATGTGTATATCATCAATATGCTTACATTTAAAAATCATTCCTCTGTCATTTGCAGTCGAGTCCTGATATAATACAGAATTTATTACCTCTGTTGGCAGGTTAGGCATTCTTAGCTTTGCAGCAGATCTTTTCTTTTTGATATCTTCACATATGGTGTCTGGTGTTAGAGGATATGCAAATTTACCTTCAAAAAACTTAGGTGCACCTTTCACTAGTGGCATCACTGTATACTCATCTCTTGGGAAATCATCATTTAAATTAGGAGCATACTGGTTTTGTTTGAGTTTAGTTGACTTGTTCCAGTGTGACTGAAACTGCTCTGTTGAATTATCTTCCCATTTCACTGACTTTTTAATCACAGTCTTCTCAGTATATCTACTATTTTCATTGAACAATTTCTCATCATTTTTTTCATTTATATTTTTGTTTGTTGTCTCATTTGATTGGCTATTTACATTTCCTGATATATTAGTTTCAGATTTGTTTTGTGGTTCAGTTCTTTTTGATTCACTAGAAACACTATTTGCTCTGTACATGTTTTCTTTGCTATTTTCCAAATTTGGCCTCTTACTTTGTTCAACTTGATTCTCTTCTATTGTTTTATTTGTTAACCACTCTTTGAAAGCTTTATTTCCAGAAATTTGTTGAATTTCTTTGTTTTTTTCTGCTGCTTCAAATTTGTTCAGCACCTGATGTATTTTCATCTTCTTCAGCAACTGCATCTCCTTGGCAACATAATCTTTATCTTGATGCCACATTTCAGCTGCAAGAATTCTGTAGAAGTATAACAACAATTAATTTTCACTTGATGCATTAAAATATATTGGTACTTGTTTCTAGGTATATGTAAATTCAGTACCTGTTCAGTATCATATTGTGTGGGTGTTTGTGTGTGCCACTAGCAATTTGCTGTAAAAGAACTGTAGTTAGTGAAGTGGACTACCGAGAATAGGAAGTCAGATTATGAGCCTGATCAGTGGCTTCTAAGTTCACCCAGTCATATATTAATACTGGAATTTGTAAGTAATTGAAGATGACATTGGCATAACATTAACAACATTACCCAAAAAATGTATCAAATGTATCAATAATTAACAATAAATGGCTCTAACACATTTTTATCTCTTAACTCATTAAATATATGAATGTTGTGTCATTTATTAGGTTTGTTCTCCATCTTCGACCAGGTTTTCTTCTAAAATTATTGCAAAACCAAAATATATACTTCACCTTGAACATTTGCGATGGCCCCACAGTTTAGCAAGATCAAGTGGTGTGTTACCTCTGCAATCTTTACTATCAAGTTTTGCATTTGCTTCTATAAGCATTTTGAGACACAACTCAAGGCCTTCACTAGCAGCTTGATGGACTGGTGTGATTCCATCATCATTTTCTCTGAGAAAATAAACATAATTATATAACTAACTACAACATTATATATGTACTTATAACATTTTATAATAATTTTTTATACTGATAAATTTTTGAATAAATTAATACAATACTAATGATAAGCATAAGAAAAATTGTTAATTATTACTCACTGAACTAGTCCAGTAAATATAAAAATCAGGAAACCAAGAACTGGCATGGCTCAACAACATTATCTAGCTTGGCCTGGAGATTGTGGAATAACAAAATCCTGACCACCTACACAACGCATGCATACAGAGCACTCTACTATATTACTATATGCCCTTTTGCTTCTTCACAGATGGTTTAAAACAGACAGATGCTGATCCACAATAGTAACTGCCCAATGCTGTTTTGCCTAGCTGTTTTTCTCATGGATGATCTTGCCGATATTGGAATGACAGATCTAGCTGCAGAATGAACAAGGCAATTTTATTTTGAGGGAACCTGTCTCTTTTCTCTTGCATCTGTCCTCTTCTAACGTTGACTTAATTTTATTTTCAAATGTTATCATGCCACTTTTTATATATCCTCTCCATGTGATATGTGTTTTAATTATCTGCAGGTTTTTCCCAGTTTTTATTATTAATGGTGAATTCACTGAGGGATGCCTTGCAGAGATATCCAATGTCAGAAAAATATGCTAAGCGCCTTACAAGAATAATGTTGAAAGCTTTCACCAAGCACTGTCTAAGACAAATAAATGGTAAATTTTCAGAGAGGTAAAGTAACAAACAAAGTTTGAAGTGCTGAATCATGCTGGAGTAACAAATATGCTCCTTATCCTTCAGCAACATCGTCTAAGATGGCTAGGTCACCTGTGTTGAATGCAAAATGAACAGATTTCCAAAGGCATCTGTTTTGGAGAGATAGCCTTTGGCAAAAGAAAGAAAGGAATATCTCTTCTGCCCTACAAAGACATCTATAAACATGTTATGAGGGTTCTTGATATGAATATAAGTGACTGGGAAGAGCCTGCCAAAGATTTTGCTGAAGGCAGACACTAGATGCTACCCTGGAACAGGCAAACTTAATTTGAGAAAGGTTGCTGACTCTAGACATTCACAAAGGAAGAAAAAAAGCAACCTCAAACAAGATTTTTACAAGGAAATTTCTCTCTTCTTCGTAGCTTTCATCCATTTAGTGGGTATAGATACATTGTGTCACTAGTTTACCTCATGCTTTCAGCCCGATACATTAGACTCTGGCATGCTTTGATTAATCTAATATAACAATTTTTGTCTGGGCACCAACCATTTTTGGCCTACACTTTTCGACTTTAAACTGTCAAAGGTTCTTTAATCTGCACTGAGTGCACACAGTACCTTTTGTTTTTTGTCATTATCTGAGAGGGCTAGATGCACTAGCCATGAAGGAACCATGGATTAGAAGAGAAAAAATCAAACTACTTGTAGTGTGATTCAAAACCAGGACCCTCTTGTTCAGTGGACGGCATCTTACCTTACCGTCCAGTGACATGAGGGCAAGGTACTTGAATACTTGTCAAAATGGCAGATAGGTGGCAGGAACTTTTAAAGGCTGTGTCTGAAAAGTGTTCCTTGTTGCAGTTTCCTCATATTCCAAGTCCGGCTTGTTGCTGGAGCTACTGAGTTTAGTGCTCTATGCACACCATAAGATGTGCATTTCATCCGTATTGATCGTGTTTCGATATTCAGATTGCTTACGATAAATGATGATATCGTATGATGAGGAACAGATGGCTGTGTTCACTTTCTGTACGGTTTTGCCGCCTTATGTCTTTTGGCGAGTGCTGAGACTGCTCTGACAGGGACTGTAGCTACCTTTCTTTGTTTCTTCTACCTTTTTTAGCTCCCTGTGGAGCATATGTCTTCAACAAGCACTTTTCAAGTCGATCTATTTTTTGCCATTCTTTTAAGATCATTCCATGTTTTTCCCATCATCTTCATCTCTCCTTCTATCTGTCTTCTCCAAGAATTCCTTGGTCTTCCTCTTTGTCTTTTCCCCTGGGGATTCCAAAAAAGGACCTGTTGTGTAATACTCTCAGTTGGCTTCTGCAGTGTGTGTCCTATCCAGTGCCATTGTCTTCGCTGTATCTCCTTATCCATTGGTATTTGCCTGGTACATTTCCATAATTCTATGTTAGTGATTTTGTCCTGCCATTTCCATCCTTTTATTCTGCGTAAGCATCCATTAATGAAAGTTTGTATCTTCATGATTGTTAATATTGTTGTTCTCCATGTTTCACAGCCACATAAGAGGACCGACTTAACATTTGAGTTGAAAATTTTAATTTTTGTATTTAACCTAGTTTCTTTGGATTTCCATATGTTTCCCAGTGCAACGAAAGCTCCTTTTGCTTTTCATATCTTTATTTTGGTATCATTTGGTAAAATATTACTAAGAATCATCATGAGACGTGTAAGGAACAAAATAAAACCAGAAATAAGTGAGGAACAATGTGGATTTGTGGAAGGAAAGGGCACCAATAATGCAATATACATCTTAAGAACATTGATAGATAGATCTATCTATCTATCTATCTATCTTTCGTTCGCTCGAAGTATTGTCTATATCAGCAATGTCGTTTCCTGTATGAATTTTACTGTCTTTTGTAATTCTTGCAGTGGCCCATATAGTTTTGTCTGTAGTGTTGTATCTATGGGCCAATGGATTTTCCTCAGTCTACTATATTCAGTGCAGTCTTGAAGTATGTGTTCAGCAGTCTGGGGTGCCTGTCCACATGTACAAGTAGTTGATGTGCCGATCTTGAATTTTGTATACATGTGACTATGGAGTCGATTGTGTCCTGTTCTTAGGCGTATAATGATAACTTGTTCATATCTATTCATATTATGAAAGGCATCCTGATATGGGGCTTGTGGTCCTCTGATTGATTTGATTATCTGTTTCTTATGATGGTATGTGACTGGTGTATCTAGTTGTGTGCCTGTTGAACCTTCCTTTGCCAACTGATCTGCTTTCTCATTTCCTGGTATTCCACAGTGAGACGGGATCCACTGCAGGGCAACCCTGTGGTGCTTGCAGAGTTCAGTCAATAAGGTCTGTAGATGTGGTAATTTTCTGGATTGTAGTGCCTGGAGTACTGATCTTGCATCTGTCAAAAACACTACAGGCTGTGGGCTAAGATTACTGTTCAGCAGCTTTTCTATTGCCAACTTTATTGCTTGTATTTCTGCATCATAATTGTGACAATATTTCCCTGTTGCTATTTTATTCATATCCCTAGTGTTATTTGGGTACTCTATATATGCACCTGCTCCCCCATTCTTTACTGCATTCTGTGCTGATCCATCTGTGTACACACGGATCCATAGGTCTTGTGGGTATTCTTCATCCAGGAAACTGAGAGTTATTGTTTTTCGCTGTAGACTATTTTGTTCCTCTTTGTCAACTATTCCTTTCACTTCTGTCCGTATTTGAACTGATAATCCTGATTCATCTGTCCAGGGAGTCTGTTCTGGTATGGGCAGAAGGGGTTTAACAACTCTTGGCATGTCTGGTGTTTGTCTACTAATACGCTTGGCTTGGTGGATAAAACTGCTTCTCTTAAGTCGTCCCAATGCAAGATTTTGGAATCTGTCCTTCATTGGATGTCTCGGCATGCATACAAATTTTTCTGCCTGTATCAGCACCTTTGTGTCTCTCCGTTCTCTCAGTGCTGGTATACTCCACAATTTCTCCATCTCCAATATTGGTGTTGATTTCATTGCTCCTGTGATGACCCTAAGTGCCTGGTTTTGTACTTTATCCAGTTCTTGCAATGTGGTGTTTGATGCTGAGCACCATGCGGATGATCCATATTCTAAATGTGGGCGTATACTCTGTTGGTAAACTTTACTGAGTATTTTCCCACTCGCACCCCATGTGGTTCCACACAACTTTCTTAGAATAGCCAATTTCCTCCTTGCTTTTTGGGTTGCCTTATTTATCTGCTGTTTCCAAGATAGTTTGTTATCAAATGTAACTCCGAGATATGTAGCTTGTATGTCTTCTTTCACAGGCTCATTGTTTATGTAGATGGCTCCTGCTTTTTGTTTTGGGGAGAGTGTGAAAAGTGTAGTACTGCATTTGTCTGTATTGATGCTGATACACCATCTATTTGTCCATGAATTCAGTGCATTCATAGCTCTTTGTAGCAATTTGGAGGCCACTGTTGCATACTCCTCTGTGCACCACATTACCAAGTCATCTGCATACATTGCCACTTTGATGCCATGTGGTAGTTCAGTAACTAGGTCATTGATGTAGATCAGAAAAAGTGTTGGAGATAGTACCCCTCCTTGTGGAACGCCCTGGCGCAATAAGACCTTCTTACTCTTAAGACCATCCAGTTGCACTCTGGCTCTCCTATTATGCAGGTATGCTTTGACCCATTTGTACATCCTGCCATTTACTCCATAATTTCTCAGTTTCTTCAAAAGCCCTTCCTTCCATACCTTATCAAATGCTTTCTTTAGGTCTATCCATGCTGCTAGTACCAGTTTCTTTTCTTGAAACGCATCTTCAATTTCCTGGGAAAGATAGGTTGCTTGATCTTCGGTAGAGTAACACTGTCTAAAGCCTGCTTGTTGTGGGACAAGGAGATTTTCACTTTCCAGGTACCACTGCAGTCTGAGATTGATTATACGTTCCATTGTTTTACACAAACAGCTTGTAAGGCTGATTGGTCTATAGCTGGATGTCATTGAACCATCTTTTCCTGGCTTTAGTAATGGTATCATAATTGCTTCTCTCCATGCCTGTGGCACTCTACCTGTGATCCAGCAAATGTTGTAGATCTGCAGTAGTTTTGCTTTAGCTGCAGTTCCCAAGTTCTTAATCATTTCATTGGACACTCCATCACTGCCTGGTGACTTTTTCATTTTTAATTTGGATATTGCCAGCTCTAGCTCTCTTTGTGTAATGGGTGTTTCCATTACTTCATGTGTGGTCTCTTCTTGTCTTGCATTTTGTTGTTTTAAACGGGTCTCTTGTCGTTTTTCTAGGCTAGTTTCAATATTATTGTCATTTGCAAAGGAGTCTGCAAAGTAATTTGCTGCATGTTTACCTGTTAGAATGTTTCCATCCTTCTTCAGTGTAATTTTGGTGTTCCTTTCTGTACCCTCATCATTCAGCTGTTTTACAAGCTTCCACACTTTTCTTGTGTCTCGTTCAAGATTCAAGGACTCTGTTTTCTCTTTCCAGCTTCTCCGTCTGGCTTGTAGTTTAGCCCGTTGAAATTTGGCTTTAGCATGCTGGTAGTTGTTGTGGTGTTCTTGGCAAGGGTTATTTTCTGCTTGCTTTCGAGATGTTTCCATGTCATTGTGTAGTTGCTCTAGTTCACTACTCCAGTATGGTTTGTAGTGTTTCCGTGCCCCTCTAGGTATTGTTTCACTGGCAGCTTGTATTATTAGACTACTGAATTAATCAACTATTTTGTTGATGTCTCTATCTGTATTTATATCTTTAGTCAGTACACTGGTGTAGTGTTGATACATTTTCCAGTCTGCCTTTTTGTAATTCCATCTGGAGAGAGTGCTGCTCTCCCTGATGGCCTTATTTTGTACCACTAAAAAGACTGGTCGGTGGTCGCTGCCTCCAAGTTGTTTCCCAACAATTCGTGTGATATTCCAATCCAGGTCTGGTGAATGGAAAGCAAGGTCTGGTGTAGATGTGGTATGCCATGATCTGGAGTAGAATGTTGGTGGATCTGTTGCCTGGTTTAATAGTATAAGCCCATTGTCATCCTGCCAATTTTCAAGCTCTTCACCTCTCTTGTCCATATGTTCATAGTCCCAGCTCTGTGAATGGCTGTTAAAGTCTCCACATACAATTATTCTTTCTTGTAATGTAATTGTGTCTAGTGCTAGTGGGCGGTCACTCGGACAGTAGTAGTTAAGTAGATGGAAGTCTGTATTTCCTGTCCTGAGGTGCAGTATTTGATATTCCGCCCCATCCATATACACTTCAATCTGACATGCATTAATGTTGTTCCTTACAAGAGTCAGTATTCCGCCCTTTTGTCTATTTTTTCTGTCAGATCGGTAGCACTGGTATCCCCTAATCTTCAAGGCTATGTCGTTGTTTAGATGGGTTTCCTGCAAACAGCATATGCTTACTTGTTCTTCATGCAGGATATTCTCTAATTCTATCTTTTTACTGTACCCATCTCTTTTGCTGTTGATGCCTTCAGCATTCCAGTGCATTATTTTAAGTGGTCTTATTTTGGATTGGCCAGTAGCTCTATTCTCTCGCCCCCTGACTCCACAGAGCGGTTGAGAAGGACATCCAGTATTAGAGGTTGGGCCCTTTCGAGGCTGAGGGCCCGGCGCTGCTCCTGCCTGAGTGTCCATCACAGGGCGAGTGCCATATCGATTTGCGGTTATAGACATTCTTCCATTTGCGTTGAGTGCGTGGCATCCTGATTTTTGTGCGCCTTTTGGCTGGTTGCCTCCGACTTCAGCACTTGAACTTGCTAGAGCAGACTGTGGTCTTGCTTGGTTGTAGGAAGGCCTGGCCAGTCTTGGTTTTCAGTCCCTGGTGACTGTTAAGCCCCATCCCCATGACAAGGAGCTGGCCTTGATGAGGATAGATAGATCTATAGAGGTAAAGAAAGATCTACATATGTGCTTTATAGACTACACGAAAGCATTTGACAAAGTAAAGCACGTGGAAATAATAAATATGCTGGAGAAATTAAACATTGATGGCAAGGATCTGCGAATAATAAAAAACATGTACTGGCAACAAACAGCAGCTATACGAATTAACAACCAAACAGGACAATTTCAATTTATAAAACAAGGAGTCAGACAAGGAAAAATAAAAAAATAAAAAAAATGGTATGTAAGAAACTTTACGTGATAAGTGGACGACACAGACAAGGCTGTGTTCTGTCGCCGGATTTGTTTTCACTTCACAGCAAACATATTATGAGATCAATAGTAGACAAAAAAAGAATTGAAGTCAACGGTCACAACATAAATAATTTACGATATGCGGATGACACAGTCTTAATAGCAGAGGCAGAGAATGAGCTACAAGAAATGATAGATATAATAGTAAAAGAAAGCAACAAGAAAGGTCTGAGTCTGAATAGTAAGAAAACAGAAGTAATGGTTATATTGAAGAAACAATCATCACCATCATGCAGCATAAAAATAAACAAGACAAATCTGAAACAAGTGCAATGTTTCAAATACTTGGGCACAATAATTACATCAGATGGGAGATGCAACACAGAAATAAAAAGCAGAATAGCTCAGGCCAAAACAGCATTTCAGAAAATGAAAAATATCTTATGCAACAAATCTATGTCAATAGAAATGAGAAAGAGAGTTCATCGATGCTATATAGAACCAATTCTGACCTATGGAAGCGAATCATGGACAATAGACAAACAAATGAAAAGACGATTAAAGGCCACAGAGATGGGATTTCTCAGAAGAGTGTTGAAAGTTCCCTGGACAGCTAAAAAGATCAATGAGAAAGTTCTCAAAGAGGCCAACACAAAAAGGGAGCTCTTAAAAAACGTCAGAATGAAGCAATCAACATTTTTTGGGCATATATTGAGAAGAGGAAAGTTGGAATACTTGGTTACAAGTGGCAAATAAAAGGAAAGAGAGATCGCGGATGACAAAGAGAGAAAATACTGGATTGCTTGGTGTCATGGCATGGAAAACAGTCAACAAAAGAACTCATACGATGCACTGTGGATAGAAGATTGTGGAAGGACATGATCGCCAACGCCCACCGGTACGGCACATGATGATGATGATTTTGTCATCATTTTCTGTTCCTCCCTCTTTATCTATGTTACTGCCCAGATATATGTAAGATTGTACGTCTAGTAGAGATATTTCTCCTAATTTTATTTGGTTATTGCCAACTGCATTAATTCTCATAATGTTGGTCTTAGTTGGCGAGTGCTGAGACTGCTCTGACAGGGACTCTAGCTACCTTTCTTTGTTTGGGAGATGTGATATTAATTTGGATGATTCCACTGGTACGGGCGGTTAAGCAATTATGGATTTTAATTCATTTGCAGTGATACTGGGGCATTCCATAACCATATAAGGGCAAATATAATTAAAAAATTAAAATATAAGATCACCAATGTTCAGCAACGAAATCAACAACAAATATGATGACATGTATGAAATAAATACGGCATAACTGGCAACATTGAAGAAGGAAAACAAAAAAAGGCAAATGTGCCGAAATGTGTAAGAAACAGTGGAAGTGCAAGAGGCTGGTATGTGCACGGCTGGTATGTGCACGTTACATACTGGAACTGTGCCTCAATAAATCAACGACGGCCCATTCTTGATTAGCTACTGGGTGGCGCCAATATAATGATTTTGCAAGAAATACTTCTTGGTGATAGGATTAGTGCCCCTGGATATCACTGTTTCTACAATAGACGACACCTTGGACAGGCCATCCTTGAGCGAAGCAACATGGTGGCAACTGAGTTTGACATGTCTGAGTGGGACAGTAAAGACTTGCAGGTACATGCAGTAAGGGTGTAGACCACAGTTCCTTTCATGGTTCTAAAATTTATATGCCTGTAATGGGAAAGTGAACACACAACAATGGCAGAATCTCTTTGCATTCGGGGAGGAGAACGCCATTTTCTGTGGAGACTTTAATGCTAGAGGAAACCAGTGGGGTAACGTCATAACCAACAAGTAGGGAGAATACACCAGCGTCGGCCAATTTAGTGTGCTTGAATAATGGAAGGGCAACCAGAATGGCCACCCAAACAGGGGACTCTGACAGTGTCATAGACTTGGCACTGGTGTCTTCCACCTTCGAACAGGTATGCAGGTGGAGTGTACTGGGATTTCACGGAAGTGATCAGTATTCATGTGTCATCCTAGCTGAGAAAGGCAGAAACAGAAGCCAGAAAAATAAGCTCAAAACATTCCACTATGAGAACCAGACCAAGACATCATTAGCAAAATCAAACGTAGAAAACAGGGCGTCCCTCGCAGGAGGAAGGAGAGATCGATGCAGCCACCCTGGTGGAACGTAGAGGTCGAGAAAGCTTTGCAGAACAAGTGACCAAGACATGGCAGAAAGCCAGAAAGAATGGAAGAACACAACCTGAGCTCTTGAAATTGTGAAAAAAGAGGTTGATCATAAAATGATGCACTTTAAACTTTGCGCTAAGCAGGCTAAGGATGCCAAGTGGGATGATTTCTGCAAAAAAGTGTGTTCAGAAAAATAAATAGCCACATTCTGGCACCTTCATTAGAGCATGAATGGCACAGAAGCATACCAGACTTCCAGAGCACAGGCCAGATATGGCACAAATTTGTTGAAAGGAATGCCCTGCTTGCCTGCTGCATTGAGCAGACTGACCAAAGAAATAAGGTTGTAAGAATGAGCAATATGGAGTCACTCTCAGAATAGTAAAAGGTAAAGTATGAGACTTGAAACGGCATCCTAGCGCACTAGATATTGCACCTAACTGTGCTCGGCTGCCTATCCAGAAGTTTTCAGAGACTTCTAGATAGTGTCGATTCAAGCATCGAAACTCACAATGCGTGGTGGCATTCCTCACCTTCCCAGAGTACTACCCCGGTACCCATTTTTACCAACAGCTGGGTCGACCATGTTCATAATTGTGTGAGGATGTAGTGCTGGGAGAAGATCTCACGATTACAGCCGAACTGCTTCTGGTTCAGATGGTGTACAGTATAACGACACAGGTGGTTTTGTTGACGACGACTTGAAAAAAACTGGCCAAAGAGTTTAATGCCAGCATTCAGAGTGGCCAGATTAAGGAGGAGTGGCTACACAGCTACTTACTGCTACTGAAGCCAAACAAGGACTACTTTCAGATCAGTGCCTACAGAATCATCACAATGCAGAACACTGTAGGCAAGCTATTTGAGAAAATAGTTACCTGTGTCCTCACCTGTCACTTGAACAGATATGTCCATTCCTACGCACACTCAGAGATTATACATACAGCAAAGAGACATGGCTCAATGCGGCAGACCTATGATGTCTTTGAAGGCTTCCACAGATGAGAGGAGACATGTGCTGCTACTATAGATCTGGAGGATGCATACAGCAGAGTACCATTTGAATACCTCAAGCACATGCTCTTCAAACTGGTATTGCACCCCTTCCTCATTAGATGGATTGCTGCAGCACTGTTTCAGAGGAAGGTGATACTCAGATGCAGAAGTTGGTCATCCAAGCCAACATCAATTTGTCCAGGGCTGCCACAAGGCTCACCATTGTCACCAGTTCTACTTAACATGTACACAATAACAATCATGAGACAATAGCTGGATGGGAGGGGAAGAACTATGACTTTTGCTGATGACATTCTGGTATATCGACAGGGAAGAGACATTCGGGAAACTCCACGCTGCAAAATGAACTCAATTGTGTCTCTTCCTGGTGTGGAATATCAGGTGTTTTGGTTACTCCTAATAAAGCATCAGTTGCATGGTTCTCCCTTAAAAATCATATTGTTAACACTGAAATACCGGTGGTACAAGTGGGGGCTGATAAGGTGCTTAGGGACAGGTTGATGACATAGCTAGGAGATAAGTTTGATCACAGCCTGTGTTATAGAGACCATGTCGACCATGTGATAACAAAAACTCACAAAGGATTAGCCTCCTTGAAGGTCATATCAGCTGCCAACATCGAGCAGAGACTACTTACCCTTCTGTTCCAGGGACTGGTCCTACTGATCAAGTATGCCCTGGCAATTCTTACTGTTAGTATGACACACATTGACAGGCTGGAGAAAATACAGAATGAAGCTATACACATTATCTTGGGGTGTACGAGGGACACTCCCTGTGTAGCAATGAGGTATCTTTTTGACTTTCCAACCATGGGTAACAGGATCAAGATCTGGAGGCGCAAGCAAACCTGAAGATAAGTGCAGATAAAGAGCATCCATTGCAGCAAGAGCTCAACACAGGGAAAGGTGACAGGCTAAACAGAAGCAAATCATGGGTGGACTGAGCAGAAGATGTCATCAAAAAGGTCTGTGGACTTACCAATATCAACACTGGCTAATAGTGAATACTGGTCATTCCATGGGACATTGTTGTGTATTGTCACAATCAACAGGAAATGTAGGGAGCAGAAATCAGTCGTGGTCACTGCTGAGGTCAATGGTATTATCTGGGATAACACTGATGAGGAAGATGCAGTCATCTAAACACGCGGATCCATAATATGACACCAAAGGAGTGCATGGGCATTTACAGCAATCTCAGCAGGCAGAATAGTCAAATAAGACAGTGGTGCATATGTTATGACCACGAGTTGCATGACGATGGAGGTGATGGCAGTGACCAGGGCATTCATCGGTTAGAGTCACAAGACTACACCCACGCCTTCATACTAAGTGATTTGATGAGTATGATAAGAAAAGTGGAGGTGGGTTCTGTACACAGACAATTGGTAGTCATTGCAGAAGTCAAAAATATGTATAGTCACCTTGTCTATGTCCCTGGACATGCAGGAGTACAGGGAAATGAAAGAGCAGACAGGTTGGCTAGCTGTCACTAAAAACGGTTAACCAATAGATCAGGCAGACGTCATCAATGCCCTCCGGGATGGGAAGGGCACAGGACTTCAACAACCATGAGTCCATGTCACTCCTTTGATTGAAAGAGATGGAAGTTAAGATGGGCACAGTCAGAAATGAGAAACTTAGTGGGCGTGTGAGAAGACTTATCACCCAACACAGAACTGGAGTCGTCAGTACCTGGACAATACATGACTTGCTGAGTGGGGATCTGAGCACCTATGAACATGTTTGGAGTGCAATGATGATGATCCACATAATATTTCCTCAATAATTCAATATAAGGGCACTAAATTCATTGTCTTTCCTGGCTGACAGGATACTACTACTACTAAACTTGTTGGTAAGCAAATATTTCATTTATGACTCACACTGTTTAATTTTATTTACAAATTAGTCAAAAATTAATTTTGCAAAAAGAAATATAGATTTAACACAATTCCCACCAAGGTATTTAACACACTGACTGCGCCATTTTAACAGCAATATAAAAAATAAAAATTAATCGCAAACACAAATTTTGCTGGGACAATTTATTCATGAAGTTGGAAAAGCGTGTAATAAGAGAATAACAAGGTTTTAGCAGAAATAACTGCAAAAACATCAAATTAAAAATTGCAAATCGCTGTTTTCATCTTCAGTGTGTCAGCTAAGAAAGATGTGATTAGCGGCTCATGGTACAGAAGGTGTTAAGAGGTTTGAAGAATTAAGACATTATTTTATTATTTACACCATATACTAACACTGAGCAATTAGCCCCTTTTTCAATCAGATAGGCCAAACACTGTAAAGATCGCTTGCCAGTTTGTCTGTTAATGCATAAATGGACAGCTCTCCAGCCAGTTGAGCTTGGTAAATTGACATCAGTCTTGAATCCATCAATACACATCTTAAGGCATTCAATACGCCCATGTATGGCAGCTAAGTGAATAGCTGCAAGTCCCTGTTAAAAATATTGATCTCATTATATTCAAATATTCAAATGGATGAAATAAGACACAAACACAAATGTAATTACATATATATATATATATATATATATATATATATATATATTGTCCTTTCGAGCTGAAGACGGCACATAGGGCAGAACCACAATCTCAAAAACTGAAACCTTGCGTGCCAAAATGGCACATATTGCGGAGATCACTGCTTCTAAAATCTATGCCTCGGTTTCCATAACAACACTTTTTACAATGACAGCTTGTCAAGCCATCGATCAACCTCCTTAGTCGCCTCTTACAACATGCCTGGAAGGTCACAGTGTCACTATTCTTTACTTCCCTCATAATGAAGCCCCGGTAACACACGGGAAATATATATATATATATATATATATATATATATATATATATATATATATATATATAATGTCTAATGTTTTACCATTTTGGGGGAAAGTCGAAAAAGAAACTGATGCATAAATGTATTTAGCCGCGATAGCTCAGTCGTTAGTGAACTGAACTACAAAGGACAAGAGGTAGGGTTCGATCTCAATCGATGGCTTCCGGTTCACCCAGCCTTTAATGGGTACCTGACATTTTTTCTGGGAAAGTAAAGCGGTGCGGGCATAATATCGACCACATTACCCCAAAAATCATGTGCCGAGGGTCTGTAAAATTTATGGTCACTAACACTATATTCCCTATGCGCCACTTGGCGTGACGGGGGTACTTATATTTATATATATATATATATATATATATATATATATATATATATATATATATATGTATTTATAAATAGTGTGCATATAATTTAGGTGGTTATATCTTTAGACTTATATTTCAAGTAATAAAATTTCCAAGGACAAAAGAGAAAATGTAATATATTTAGTGAAAAGAATACTAAAGACAGATTAGTAAAACAAAGACAGACATGTTGATAAATTATCAAGTGTTAAACCTCATGTATAATTGCTGCAAACAAAAATGAATGAGAAAAGGCGCCACAAAATAAAGTTTAATTTATAATAGACACTCCGTAAATGTCACAAAATAAAGTTTAATTTATAATAGACACTCCGTAAATGTAAATAAGGACAATCAAGACACTGGCTTAAAAACATATGAAGTACTCCCTTTAAGGCTTTATAGTATAAGCATTTAAACAAAGACAAGAATAAAGTATTAGAAGATGGGATGTTTTATAAACTCTTACATTTTTATCATAGTTAACTACAGGCCCAGCGTCTCTATAGCTTTGTTTTAACCATTCAACATCACCAATTGCTGCAGCCATAAACTCATCGTCAGCTATCTTTTTTTCTGTAGTTAGTTTTGTTCGTCGGCGTCTTACTGTTTGCTCTGGATGTCCTGAAATTCCTGAATGTTTAATCTGAGTTGACATGCTGAAAATGAGATTACTGCAATCAGTTCTGAGCTGTTAAATTTAGCAGATGTTAATCTTATGGAGAATTTAAATAAAAAAAAAAAAGAAAAATGCAAATCATGCCATCATTTCAAAAACTTGCACAAGATATTTTTGGAATTTTATAAGGCATGCATGTGGTCGTAGCTTAAATGTCTTTATATCAATTATCACGTGTATGATATGTGTGCCATATCTTTTTGGTAATGATATTCTTCTTATAGAAAAGGGGTTCAGACAGAAATTAATGATCTATTACAAGTGAGTTAGCTTCATAATTGTTAGATACAATCAAAATAAGTGAATATGAGTGGTCAGAAAGCAACTTGGAACCTAGTTGATTATAAAACTGATATCAAATGGTAAGAAAATATATGAAAGATAAGAATATGATTGAAACAGCCACAAAGACAGTTTAAAGTGTAGTTTGATGAGGAATTTGAGTTTAAACCACCTCATGGTATATGAGAAATGACTAATAAAAAATATTGAAGGTGTGTTAAAAAGCTGAAATAAAATAATAAAACTTCCTCAGTGATCAGCTATTGCTATGTGTTTAAGACGTTGATACCAGTGTTGGTCACCAACAAGATGGAACGTTTGAGGTTTTCACTGGCACCCCATAGTTTATCATGCAGGGTTGTTTCTGTGAGCCATATTTGTGTTCTAGGATAATCAGTACTATGGTCTTGTAGGATATACTCTGGAGTTGTCTGGATGTTCTGTAGTAGCAATCTTGCAAAGTCACTGAGTCTTATCTTGTGAAAATGTACTCTGAGGCCACAGTGACTTTTTCTAATATCTTGGTCTGCTCATGTCAGCTGAGTTTGTTTAAGCTGTCATATTCTGGTTCATATTTTCCATGTAACTCTTCCATTCTGCTTTCCTAGCTTGTTTTGAGGTTGCTTTTATTTCTTTGAGTTCAACAGTTGGACTGTTGAAGGCTGCTTTTGCAAGTTCATCTGCTTTCTCGTTTCCAGGGATGCCACAGTGTGCTTATATCACTGTAGGACTAGTGCTTTATTTACTGACAGCGTACATATATATGTTGTTCCTTATTTCCTGGATGAGTCAAAAACAACAAAGCAATTAACATTCTTAAGCAATCAGATTCAAAGTTTACATAAAGTTAGTTTAGTTTAGTTGACGGATCATCTTTATTACACATTGGACACTTCCATAAGTGCTCAGATCTCTTCCCCAGCATGTCCCTCAGTGTGTGGGGACTGATGACTCCAGTTCTATATTGATTTGTTATTCTTCTGTGTGTATACCAAAGAAGTGCATGGGCATTTACAGCACGCTCGACAGGCAGAATAGTCAAAGAAGATAGTGGTGCATACATCATGACCACAGGTAGCATGACGATGGAGGTGATGGCAGTAACCAGGGCATTCAACTGGTTAGAGTCACAAGACTACACCCACGCCTGTATAAGGAGTGATTCGAAGAGCATGATTAAAAAAGTGGAGGCGGGCTCTGTACGCATGCATGGGTTAGAGTTTTTGCAGAAGTAAAAAATAAGTAAGGTCACCTTTGTCTATGCCCCTTGACATGCGGGAGTACAGGGAAATGAAAGAGTGGACAGGTTGGCTAGCTGCACTGTCATTGAGGACGGTCAACCAATGAATCGAGCGGACATCATCAATGCCTTCCGAGATGTGGGAAGAGCACACGACTTCGACAAACACAAATCCACATCACTCCTTCAGATGATAGAGATGAGAATTAAGATGGACACAGCCAGAAATGAGAAATTTAGTGGGCGTGTAAGAAGACTTATCAACCAACACAGAACTGGAGTCATCAGTCACTGGACTTTGCGGGACTTGCTGAGGAGGGGAACTGAGCACCTAAGGACATGTTCAGAGTGCAATGATAATGACCCACAAATAACTCAATAACTCTTCTGTGTGTTATTCTGAATTGTTATTCTTCTTCCACATAGTGCTTCTTTCTGGCATCTCCAGTTTAGATCTGATGTTCGTGTAGTCTGAAAATGGTTGCAGATTCATGATCATTGAGTCATCAGTGTGTGGGTCTGCCTCCCTGAGTGCATTCCGAATATCAGTCAAGGCCATTGCATGTTGCCAGTACATAATGAGTAATTTATGAAATAGCATTCTAAATAAACACTTATTGATCCTTCTAGCGCTGCTCAATATCGATAGGCTTAAAGTGTTTCTCGCCATCCATCTCTATACTGGCCGAGATGTTTGATTTTATCTAATGGATCTGTGTCTGCCAACTTTACTTCTCTTACAAGTATTCTTTTTAGTGTCTCTTTAAGTCTTCCTCTTTTTCCATATTTTGATGTTTCCAACAGAAGAGCCTGTTTTGGAATTTTGTTGCTGTCTCTACACATGTCTAACATATGTCCATCTTCTCTTGTTTATTGTAGATGAGATCATTGGTTGCATGGCCATTTCTCTTATCTCTATATTAGTCTTGAATTCCTTCATTGTACACAGAGTATTCTTCTTAGGCATTTGTCTTCAAAAGCGTTTAGTTTTCTCTCAATCTCTTTTGTTACTTTCCTGCTTTCACATGCATAGGTAAGAGTTGATAACACAATAATCACAAGAACAAGCATTTGACTCACTGGCTGATACTTTTTTTTTCATGGACTTTTATTTTGTGTGCTTGTTAAAATCTACAAAATTAAGCTTTTAATTTTCACTTAATACATTGTGATTTTGTAAATAAATAAAGTAGGAGTTTAAATGACTACCTTTTAATTTTGAAAGATGTTAGGAACAACAGTAATATTTTTTTGAAAAAAAATATGGTTGGTTCAATAAAGCAGCTACCTGCTTGTCTCCATTTCATAAAACCTGACTGCAGAGAAATTCAGACCAAATAAAAATAAATAACCAGAAACTATTCAATAGGTGCAACAAAGAGAAAATTCAGACACTACACTAACAGCCAGCAAAGAAAGGAGTTTTTTGTGTGTGCATCTTCCTATTTTCCAAATGACTACTCATTTTCATTGTCTTAAAAGAATGTTAAATTAGTGCACTTGTAGATGCATTGAGCTGTGGTTGACAGCAAGCTGCAATATTTAATATTTATATTCTGCAATATCAGCAAATAGTAATTTTTCTAGGACAGCATCTACCATCTACCCAAACAGTGAAATGCATGTCTAAATGCTTATAGTGACTTTTTCTAAAGAATCTTGGTGAGTATTTACTTCATATAATTCTGCAAAATCTGCTGATGTAGCTTACATATGTTTGTAAATAAAGTCACTTGGACAGGTTTTATTTAAAAACACCTCGTACAATTATTCATTATTCATTCATTTTACAATCCTGCAGAATGATCAAAGAGTTTTAAGTCTTAATTTAGGTTAGGTTAAGTTAAGTTGAGTTTAAGTCACTTAAGTAACTCACAATTTCTTTTCTAATCATACAATTTATTTAAATAGGATCAGATGATGCCGGTATTAAAATATAAGTCAAGTCACTAAATAATAAATAACTTAGCTAGAACGAGGTACGTGTTGAATGAGTCCAGAATGAGTAATAAAGTAGGGTACGTACACTACGCTCAGTAACTGAGTAACTGTACGACGACGCCACGGGAGTACTGTAAATTGCAGGAAATAAGTAATCCTAAGTAGTAACACTAGGAAACATAACAGCAGCAGAGGCGAACAGAAGAGCAAAAGACCGCAAATTATATCTCCCCACGACGCTGAAAAGCAAATGAGGAATTTAATTAAAGAAGAAGAAGTAGTAACAACAACAACTCAATTTTTAATAATTACTAACTTAAACCTTAAGCCTTAAACACTAACTAAACTAACAGGTAACACTCAACTGATGACTAAATTTAAATAATAACAACTTAAGTCTAACCGAACCAAACTGAAATCAAACTCAACAACAATATTAATATTAGTTATAATATTTAATTAAAATGTATTATGTTCATTAAATATTATGATTATGATTAAGACAATTCAGATTAAGTTTTAGTTTTATCATATCAGTATTATCAGTTATTGATAAATCATCCATGCCATTGATGATAAGTCTAGTCTAAGTAAGTTATGTGTTATGGTTATTGTTTTATTATTATTAAACTGTAAAATTTACCACTTTACTGTTAAAACCGATACTTAACTATGCAGTTGATCTAGGTCATTTCAATCATTCATCATGATCATATATATTAAATTATATCAATCTGCTTGCTGCAAACGATTAAAGATTATAATTATAAATATAAATAACAATAATATAATTTCCACTATCACTACCTTGTTTGCACAAAATTTCCGTAACTAATGACGCAATCCATTTTTTTTCGAAGTCGTAAATATGAATGTCGTAAAATATAATGTGACTATCTACAGATTCGGGATATTGAGTTATTTGCGGGTCATCATCATTGCACTCCGAACATGTCCATAGGTGCTCAGATCCCCTCCTCGGCAATTCCCTCAGTGTCCAGCGACTGACGACTCCAGTTCTATGTTGGTTGATAAGTCTTCTTACACGGCCACTAAGTTTCTCATTTCTGGCTGTGCCCAACTTAACTCCCATTTCCATCATCCGAAGAAGTAACGTGGATCTGTGTTTGTCGAAGTCATGTGCTCTTCCCACATCTCGGAGGGCATTGATGATGTCCGCCCGATCCATTGGTTGCCCGTCCTCAACGACAGCGCAGCTAGCCAACCTGTCCGTCCTTTCATTTCCCCGTACTCCCGCATGTCCAGGGACATAGACAAAGTGACCTTACGTATTTTGGATTTCTGCAACGACTCTACCCATTGTATGCGTACAGAGCCCGCCTCCACTTTTTTTTATCATGCTCATCGAATCACTCAGTATACATGCGTAGGTGTAGTCTTGTGACTCTAACCATTTGAATGCCTTGGTCACTGCCATCGCCTCCATTGTCATGCTACTCGTGGTCACGACGTATGCACCACTGTCTTCGTATACTATTCTGCCTGCCGAGCGTGCTGTAAATGCCCATGCACTTCTTTCGTGTCGTCTTACAGATCCGTCTGTATAGATGACTGCATCTTTCTCATCGGTGTTATCGCAGATGAGACCGTTGACCTCAGCATTAACCACGACCGGGTTCTGTTCCCTACTTTTCCTGTCGAGTGTGACAATACACGAGAAAGTCCCCTTGAATGATGTAGGCACCAGTATCCACGCCTCACCTGCTCGGCCCACCCATTATTTGACTCTTTTTAGCCTGTCACCTTTCTCTGTGTTGAGCACGTGGTGCAATGGATGCTCTGTATCTGCACTAATCTTCAGGTATGCTCGTGCTCTCCAGATCTTGATTCTGTCATCCATGGTTGGAAAGTCAAGAAGATACCTCATTGCTACACTTTTTTTTTTTTAGAGATTAGCAGATGAACCAGAAGGATACGGTGTAAACAGGCCGATAGATAAGGATAGATAGATTAGGGGATGCGTTCATCTGCTAATCTCTATTTTATATGAGAAATGAAAAGCTACTGTACAGCTGATGATAATAATATTGAACATTTTTTTTTTTTAAAAAGGGAAAAAGTTATATGGTAACAGCTTTTACATAGGTAAGAAACACTCTCATATTCCAAATAGGTACAACCAGCCTATATCGCTGTACACTGGGCAATATGACTACAAAACATGTTCTACAGGATTGCCCCCAGTACACAGACCTGAGAAGGACAACCTGGTCCACTCTTGGTCCCATATATACACAGATGGCTCTGCTACAAATGCCACCAGAAATGGATGGATGGAGGATGTGTTCTTGACGCTGAATAATCAGGACGAGATCATCAAGTCAATAGCTACTGGAAAATTATCAAACAACTTTAAAGCAGAAACTGAGGCCATCAGAGATGTTGCAACACTGGCTACTCAACACAAAAATAACATGCACAATAAATTGGTGATTCTGACTGATATCAGCTACCCAAACAGTATTATCAGCTCTAAAAAGCCCCAAGAACAATGAACTAGATGACTTGAGAACAACCCTGGACCAACTATGCAATAACTTCCAGAGAGTAGTCATTCAGTGGATACCATCATACTGTAATATACACGGGAACGAACGCGCAGACAAATTAGCTAAAGAGGGAGGGAGATTACCACAAGAAAACCATCCGCTCAGTTATGATGAAGCCAGAGCCATCCTCAAAGGTCAGTTCCATGAAAAATGGAAACGAGAACACCCAAAGCATAACGAGAGTGACGGATACCACCAACTATATCAAGGAGGGATCAAGTCATCATACTTCGCCTATGCACTGACCACAATAGAATGAGAAATCACATGTTCACCAAATTCAAAATAGGTACAACCAGCCTATGCCACTGTACACTGGGCAATATGACTACAAAACATGCTCTACAGGATTGCCCCCAGTACACAGACCTGAGAAGAGCAATGTGGTCCACGCCCACCTCCCTGGAAGAAAAACTGTATGGGGCAATCGATTCGCTTAAACAGACAGCTGACTTCATGAGAGAGTCTGGAATCCTACTCTGATTGAGTCTTGATCGCAGAGAGAGAGAGAGAGAGAGAGAGAGAGAGAGAGAGAATCACTTAGACAGACAGCTGACTTCATGAGAGAGTCAGGAATCCTACTCTGATTGAGTCTTGATCGCAGAGAGAGAGAACTCACTCAGGCCGTGCTGACGTTACTCACTAGAGTCCCTCGATATACAGGCCCCCTGTATATAAATCTAACAATCATACAACTATAACTGCGGGGAAGAAATGTCAGTCTACAACCATGTAAACAACATATGCAATGCGCGTTGTAGTCCTACAATGATCCATCTATTTTACCAAAAAAAAAAAAACGGATTTACCTTCCTTGGTTCTGCCAGGAAAAAAATTACAATATTCGATGCGTTCGTTAACATCAAAATCAAGTAGCCTGTATAAAGGAGAGTGTTATCTTTTGATGGCCAGTCTATATACTTTTAGTTATCTGGCTGTTTAACCTGCTTCTTGAGAGATATATGTAGCTTAAGAAGCTACATATTCTAAAGAATGAAATAATCTTCCTCGTTTAGCCTCTTTGCAAAAATAGTCATACATTTTTTTGCGATGTTTTGTAAACTGCAGAATTTCATTTTAAGACTCATGATAAATGTTAGCGTTCCACGTCTACACCTATGAAAGAACGGAAATGGAACACACAATGCCTCGTGTTTTCTACAAGTGTCTAATTGTGTCAGACAGCTCACGTTTAAAGCGTGCAAAATCGTAAATTTGACCGTGTATAGATTTGTAATCGCTATTTTTAACTTAAATACTGTAAACACTAAGTTTTGACTACATCAATGGGTCGTTATAAATTTATATAAATCAAATAAGCAATAATAATAACCAAATGTTTGTTTTTAATGAAATTAATTCCCTGTTCGGTTCTAATCATTATAACTTTACATGCAAATTTTGAAAAAAATACAAAAAGCTGTTTAAAAGATATTGATTTTAAAAGTTGGGCACGACTTATGAAACAAGCTATATAGTCTTTGATCCCATTGCCTTCTAAGTCATTCCCTTCTTCGTTTTCCGGGAACTTTACCCTTTATTATTATTCTTCTGTACCATTGCAGTGCATGACATAACCGAAATATGTCGGCTTTATTTTTTTAATTAAAGTTATTTGCCAGATTTCGTTAACTTTCACTTCTCATAAGATGTTTTGTTGGTTATTTTGTCTATCCGGAGCACTTCTCAAATAGTATTTTATTGTCAGTTTATGATAGTAATAGTTAATCTAAGGCTACGGCCTATCACTACAAACGAATTAAAATCCATAATTGCTGAACCACCCGTGCCAGTGGAATCGTCCGAATTAACATCACATCACAGTGAAGGAACAAACAAAGAAAGGCAGCTGCAGTTCCCATCGTAGCAGCTACATCACACGCCAAAAGACATAAGGCGTAACCGCATCGAAAGTGAACGCAGCCAAATTATCCTTCGTCATACGATATCACCACTCATCGTAAACAATTGGAATATCGAAACACGATCAAGATGAAATGCACATATCACGGTGTGCACAGAGCAGTAGACTCAGTAGCTCCAGCAGCAAGCCGGATTCTGTTTATTTAAGACAATGTTAAGGTTTCACATCCGTTAACAATTCGGAACACATAGGGCCTAAGTCTCAAGAGGTCACAGTTTGATATTCTCACAGGAATGTATAATTTTTATGCGCTTGTGAAGAGATTACCAAGCTGTTTTTAATGGCAGTCTCCGTTGTTGGTGATAAGTGGCTCCAGATATTCCAACTTGTTGATAGTTTCTAGCTTGCTGGTGTTTTGGTTTGCCATGATCTTTGATTGATGATTCTGATTTTTTTTATTTTCCATTCCCGTGGTGAGGCAGAATCCTTTCAATCTCAGACTGTATCTTATACGTTATCTTCTTCTTTCCATTCTCATTTGCCTTTCAGCGTCGAGCGGAGATATATAATTTGCGGTCTTTTGCTTTTCTATTGGCCTCTGCTGTTGTTGTGTCCGGGTGTTTCTAACATTCCGTCAATCCATCTTTTTCGTGGTCGAACCCTTCTGTCTTGTGTTCTCGCAACGTTCATTGAAGGTTCATTATGTTGTGTTTTGATCTTTCTGCCTTATCACGTGACCACACAATTGTATCTGTTGTTTCTTTATATATTCTATGACAGGGGTTATTCCCAGCTTTTTATCGGTTCTTCATTTCTGATCTCGTCTCTCAGACTGTTTCCTGTCATTCGTCTAACACAGTTCATCTCTGTAGAGGTTATTTTTCTTATTGTTCTTGCATCCTGGGTCCAGGACTGGCATTAATAGCACACCGTTGGGATGAAGATTGTATATATAGTATGTAGAGTGCCCGTTTTGCCTCCAGAGTTATTTCCTTGTTGGACAATAGTGGTGATAGATGTCTAATGATTTGACAAGTTTTTTTGCATCTATTTCTGCTGTTTGTGAATTGTCATTTGTCGCTAGACTTCCTAGGTATTTAAATTTCTCTATTTGTTTTAGTCGGATGAATCAGAAATAATCAACGGCCCAGAAAGCGAAAACAGCAAAGTGTGTGGTACACATGAGGCATATTCAGAACACGAAAGATGAATATGGCAGACCACCGTGAAAGAGATTGGAGCCTCATCACGAAACATTCCAAAGAAAGACACGGAGAAAAATTCTAACTATTGTTTTTAAGAACGAATTAAAAATAGCTACATGGAATGTAAGAACCTTACACCAACAAGACAAATGAAAGTTTTGGGGCATGTTAAAAGACACAACAGCCTACTAAAAGTAATATTGGAAGGGAAAATACAAGGTAAAAGAGGCAGACCAAGACTAACATGGACGAGTAACATCAAAAGATGGACAAGTCAGCCTATGACAATCTGCACCATCAAAGCAAGAAACAGAGTAGAATTGTGATCCCTAGTAGCCAATCTTCGTTGCGGAGAAGGCACTCGATGATGATGATTTGTTTTAGTTGTCTGCGTCTATAGTTATGTTGATTTTTGTTTCTCTTTTGTGATATTTATGACTTCTGTTTTGTTGATTTTCTGTTGTATTTTGTGCCTGCGCTATTGGTTCTATTTAAATGTTCTTGTAGGCCTTCTATTTTTCCACGTATTAATGCCTGATCGTCCGCAAACAGAAGCTCGTTGATCTCCTATGTCCCTGATGGGTTGGCTAACTTGCATATATAGTTCATGTATGTAATAAACAGTAGGGGGGATATTTACACCTGATTTAACTTCGAAGTGGCCTGTGTAAAGTGCTGCTGTGTTATAAAGTATTAAAACAAGTAAAGATCCACTGCCTTACTCGGCGTAAAGGAACTAACGTTTTAAAGCGACCATATTTTCCCATGACTACAGCGCATTTTTGGGTGGTGTGATCGGTTTCATGTCAGGCCGTCTTTACTAAAAAAAAAAAAAAATCTCTGGTACCGATTTTTTGGAGGCTGGATGAACCCTGAAATCTTGTCAGCCCCCCCCACCCACCCCCCCCCCAAAAAAAAAAAAAATCCGCCACTTCTAGGAATCAAACACAGATCCTTATTATCTGGAAGCGAGCACACTACTACTGAGCCACCCGAGGCATTATACCACAGTTGTCATTGAAAATTGTAGTTACATTTTGTGGTGAATTTTTATATTTATTACAGTTTTAAGAGTGACAGGAAACTCCTTATAAAGAATTCTGGGAAAGGAGACAACAGATTGTCAAAAGTACCCCCGCCTCTCCGCCGAGCAAGTGTTTTAGCTTTCTTGACATTCCAAGAAAAGGGTGATGGATGGGCTCGCCTTATCATGACTGCCAGGTCTCTGTGGAGAATATTTGCCCTTTTGATCTCCGCAAATTGTGAATGATGGCATTTGAAGATCTCTTTTACTTTGAGGTAAAATGTGAGAAGCCGAAGGACAAAAAAAAAAAAAAAAAAATTACTTTATCCCTCATTAGTCCTTTTATTTGTCCCGAGTATCGGCAATTCCCCCCCCCCCCCCCCCCCCCCCACACACACACACAAAGAAGTTCGAGTCGTATATACACGGCATCTCAACCTGTAGACCTACAATTAATCTAAGAAAATGTGTTGAAATCACCTTTTCATTGCACTTTTTACATTTTATTCAATGTACTTTTGCGTTTTATGATTTCAAATCGTCTGTTTTCTCTTATTGAAAACTTCATAAACAAAATTACCTTATTTAGCACGTTCTGTTAAGACACGAAATAAATTACTTTATCAGAAGATTGGCTCATTTGTTTAATAGAAACGTCAAGCAGATCGAGCTATTTGATTGGTGTAATATAACAATACAGATAATTGACAAAATGTAGAGACCTGTCAACTCTGTCCAGTAATTGACTCAGCTTTAAATGATGTGAGTGTGATCGTGTGTGCCAAGAGTATTAAAAAAAAAACCATAATGCTTGTTTTGTATTGGCACTAAAAGTGCATGATGCATTTCTTCGTTCACGTTAAAACGTTTGCATTAACAAGTACAGTTGTTCACGCCGACATTTTATCTTTAATAGAGAAACGGCTTGCGGTCATATACGCTGCTCTTTTGACAATTTGTCCTAAGTGCTTGTACGTAACATATGTCCAGCTATCATGATGTTAGTATTGTTTCAGTTTATTGTATGTGTTATAACATATTTCACATGTGTGAACATCTGTTTCTTCAATTTTATATTTGTAGTTTAGATGGTCTCGCAATATATTGTGTCATGTACACACGTAACCTTAAGAATTATTTATTTAATCTAGCATGACAAGTCAAATAACAAGCCTTATTTTTAGGGTCAAATTTCCTATTTTCTGGGCTATCTGTGCAGTCGATGTACACATGTGGTGCAACAATAAAGTTCTTCCACAGTGTCGTTCAATACCATGTTTTACAGGGTGCCCGATTCTATTCACATCTAGTTATATTGCTCTAAACTAGAATGTCTTCGGTGTGCCTTGCCGTGGTTAGAACATCCATAGTCGTGTTGTGAGTAGTTTTTCACCCACTTTACTTTAAGAACGTCTTTTACTGTTACTTTGGCAATTTTATCCGTCCAGTTTACACCAATTTGAACCTCAAATCAAATTGACCACCTATGTATTAAACAACAATTCAGATCATCATTAATAGATTAAGAGCATATAGAGGTACTGATGTTAATAGTGACCACAACCTGTGCATTGGGAAAATAAGATCAACTACACATAAAATTGATAGTCATAAACTGAAAGATGAAGCCATAAAGGAAAAGTTTAACATAGAGCTAAGAGTAATTGTTATACAGCACTTGGTGAAATAGACATAGATATCAATGAAATGTGGGACTCACAGAGCAAAATACTAATGACAGCAGCAGAAGCAAGTGCCGGACTGAAAAAAATGGAAAAAACGAGCTTGGATTTCATACACCACATGGAAATACATCAAAGAAAGAAGAGAAGCGAAGAGAGCCATGATTAATGTAAAGACAGATCTTGGAAAGGTCCTGGCAAAAGCAACATACAAAGAATTAGACAACAAAGTAAAAAGTTCAGCAAGAAGAGATACAAGAGCTTATATAGACAATTTGGCAGAGAAATTCTTAACTGTCCACTACCCCACAGTTTAATAGATTTTGAAGCTGAAACACCAGCAGCAGAATTAGATGTAAATTTAGATGACTTCACCTTGAACGAAATAGAAACCACTTTAAAGCGCATGACCAATAACAAGGCTGCTGGAGAGGATAAGTTAACAGCTGAGATCCTCAAGGCAATCGATAGCCATAATTTAATCTATCTATTGTCCTTTCGAGCTGAAGACGGCACATAGTGCAGAACCACAATCTCAAAAATAGAAACTTTGCGTGCCAAAATGGCACATATTGCAGAGATCACTGCTTCTAAAATCTATGGTTCTGTTTCCATAACAATACTTTTTATAATGACAGCTTGTCAAGCTATCGATCAACCGCCTTAGTCGCCTCTTACGACATGCTTGGAAGGACACAGTGTCACTATTCTTTACTCATAATGAGGCCCCGGTAACACACATAATTTTAATACATCTCCAGAAAATGTTCAACATCATTTGGAAAGCAGAGAAGATGCCTCATAAATGGAAAAAAGGAATCATTGTTAAGATTCCAAAAAAAGGGCAATCTTAGAGATTGTAACAACTGGAGAGGCGTGACACTTTTGTCAGTTGCCTCAAAGTTATTCTGCAAAATCATCCTAAATAGAATAAAGGATTCAATAGATACAGTAATTCGTGAAGAACAGGCTGGGTTTAGAAAAGGGAGAAGCTGCCTTGACCACATTTTTACTCTACGACTTATATTGGAGGAACACATTGAAAAGCAAAAACCTTTCGTACTTAACTTCATCGACTTCAAAAAAGCATTTGACAGTATTCATCGAGATTCTTTGTGGAAAATTCTGAAGCAATATGGCTTACCATAAAAAATCATAAATATTATCAAAGACATGTGTGATGATTACACATGTGCAGTTTGAACAGAGGAAGGACTGAGTGAATGTTTCCCAATATAAACTGGGGTTAAACAAGGATGTATTTTATCGCCCTTGTTATTTGGAGTTGTTATGGACTTCATAATGAAGAAATGCTGCACTGGTAATAAATGCATTGAATGGATACAAGGAGACCATTTAGAGGACCTCGACTTTGCTGATGACATAGTTCTCATCAGCAGTCAGACAAAAACAATGCAGGAAAACACAAATGAACTATCATCAATAGCCAGCAAAATTAGGCTTGAGATCAATCATGAAAAGACTGAAGTCATGAAAAGCTTAATTCCAACAGATGATAAAATATACATGGAAAACAAACCAGTAGAAGAGATTGATCACTTTATCTACCTTGCAAGTCAAATTGATCGAGAAGGAGATACAAGCAAAGAAATTAGAATCAGAATAGCTAAAACAGCAATGTCTTTCAGAAGCCTTGAAAAGTTGTGAAAATCAAAAATAATCAGCACAAACACAAAACTGTAGACTATTCAAATCAAATGTACTATCAACCCTTACGTATGCGTGTGAAAGCTGGAAAACAACAAGAGACACACAAACAAAGTTGAACGCATTCGAAAATAAATGTCTAAGGAAAATACTTGGTATAGCGTGGAACGAATTCAAAACAAACGAGGAAATTAGAGAAATTGCCAATCAACCACTAATATCTTCAGTAATAAAGAAAAGACGATGGTCATATGTTGGACATGTGATGAGAAGAGATAATAACCGAATAGCAAAGCAAGCCCTCATATGGGAAACAACAGGTAAGAGAAAAAGAGGAAGACCCAGAGAGATGCTGAGAGGAACTTTGATGAGAGAGGCAAGAGCAGCAGGAATTGGCTCCCTCAATGAGATAAGGCTGCTTGCACAGAACAGAGACAAATGGCGAGATTTGATAAAATATCTTTAAAAGAATTGAAAACTGCTAGAACAAAAATTCAGATGAAGGAGTATCTTGGTCTACGCCCTATGGGCTGGCTACGGCTCAAAAGGCCAATTGATAGATAGTTTACACCAATTAGTAGCAGAGTTTCACCTTTGACTTTATTTATTTTGTAAGAAAACAATAACTGCTGGTAAACAATGACTGTCTCAATCAGATACCAGAGAAGCTTATGCAAAGAGTGTTATGATCAAGAGTTTTGCCAAGAACAGAAACGTGAACAAATTAAATACAGAACAACAGAGTCACCACTGGAATACTTTTTCAGCTCAATAAAAACAGAATTGATAACAATGAAAAGCTGCAAAGGCCATAGCAGATTTAAGTACCACTTTTTCAACACATAATGAATTATCTAATACACACTAACAGGACACTCACAAACAGTTTCTAACATTCACCAAAATTATCTAATACACACTAACAGGACGCTCACAAACAGTTTCTAACATTCACCAAAATTATCTAATACACACCAACAGGACACTCACAAACAGTTTCTAACATTAACCAAAATTATCTAATACACACTAACAGGACACTCACAAACAGTTTCTAACATTCACCAAAATTATCTAATACACACTAACAGGATACTCACAAACAGTTTCTAACATTCACCAAAATTATCTAATACACACTAACAGGACACTCACCAACAGTTTCTAACATTCACCAAAATTATCTAATACACACTAACAGGACGCTCACAAACAGTTTCTAACATTCACCAAAATTATCTAATACACACTAACAGGACACTCACAAACAGTTTCTAACACTCACCAACAGTTTCAAACACTCACCAACAGTTTCAAACACTCACCAACAGTTTCAAACACTCACCAACAGTTTCAAACACCCAACCAACAGTTTCAAACATTCACGACCAACAGCTTCTATGTTAAACAAGTGATACATTACTCTTTTGTATTGTGTGGAGTTTAAACAATGGTCACTTAGCCAAGCTGATGTTACTTCTCTTTTATCTGAAGACCTCACCAAATTTATATCCAGTCTTAACCTTATCTAGTCACAGTAGAATATATAAAGAAACAACAAATTAAATAGCTTGTCCATGTTACAAAACAGAAATAATTAATCACAATCCACACAGCAATCAACAGAAAACAACAAGCTTTGAGCGTGTTCACAAAAAAAGACTGAAACATGGAAATACATAAACACATGAAAACTTGACTGCAGAAGATGCTAATCAAAGATAAAAATATTGTAAACTATTTTTGCCCTTGATGCTGAAAAACAAAGGAGGAAATAAGGAAGTAAGTAAGAAAAATCACAGATCAACATCATACAAATTCAAAAATAATGGCACATAAATAAATTTATGTCAATCATTATATTTAATTATTTTGTGTATACATTTCTCCTCACATGCATAATTAAAAGTTCACCAAAGTTCAGATTATATGAATTTCATTTGAATGAATATTTCCAGTAGTTAAAAGACTGTAACTCTGAACAAACATGTCACTAAAGTCACAAGATTGACATTTTTTATATGCTTCACACATAATATACTTTTGGCTTGTTTCACAAAGAAACTGTTGTTCATATTTCTTTCTATCATAAATGCAATACATATCTGTTATTGTGAACATATAATCCATATACTGTATATATTTCCCTTACAAACATAAATGAAAAACTTGTAAAATGTTTATGCCACACAAGCAACAAATACACATTTACTTATCAACTGAGACATTTTTTACAAATTATTTTATACAAAAATAACTTTTACCTAATTCTTGTCAACAAGTATACCATTATCCTCATGCACCATACTAGTTGGTAAATTTTCTGCATTTGCAAAACTTTATGTTCAAACTTATGTCAATAATTTTTTTGTTACTACCTATTATCACAAACAAAAATAGACTGTCCAGTGTGTTATCTGCCATCTCTCGCTTCTTTTTTGTGAAATTGTGCCTATTGTCATGTGTTCTATACATCTCCTTCGCATATTACTGATGAAATATAAAGACAATTGCAACTTTCTGATATTTGTAGTAAGATGCTTTGAGCACCGATTCCTCTCTACATATTCATTAGTCCTCTGTAAATATTCCATGGTAATCAAATTACTCTTCTGCAAATGAAAAGCCAATTTACACGCATAAATTAAAACCACACCAACTCTTTAAATAAATATTTGTTAAAATGCTAGCCTCATTACTTCAGCATCCCGTGTGTTACCGGGGCCTCATTATGAGGGAGGTAAAGAATAGTGACACTGTGACCTTCCAGGCATGTCGTAAGAGGCGACTAAGGAGGTTGATCGATGGCTTGACAAGCTGTCATTGTAAAAAGTATTGTTATGGAAACAGAGCCATAGATTTTAGAGCAGTAATCTCTGCAATATGGACCATTTTGGCACGCAAGGTTTCTGTTTTTGAGATTGTGGTTCTGCCCTATGTGCCGTCTTCAGCTCGAAAGGAGAATAAATAGATTACTTCAGCAAGTCTTCATTTTGTGAGAAAAGATCATCATCATCATCATCGAGTGCCACCTCCGCAGTGAAGGTTGGCTACCATGGATCAACATTCCACTCTGTTTCTTGTTTTGATGGTGCAGGTTGTCATAGATTGACTTGTCCATCTTTTGATGTTACTCATCCATGTTAGTCTTGCTTGTACTTTCCCTTCCAATATTACTTTTAGTAGGCTGTTGTGTCTTTTAATGTGTCCCAAAAATGTCATTTGTCTTGTCTTAATTGTATTTAGTAGTTCTCTTTTTATTTTTAGTTGTTTTAAAACTTCATCGTTTGTTTTCTTTTTTTTTCCCAACCAATTCTACCTATTCTTCTGTAAATCCACATTTCAAAGGCTTCAATTTTCTGTCTAATGTCCATGTTTCTGCACCATACAGGAATATTGAGAAAACGTAACATTTTGCTATTCTTAGTTTCAGCCCTGCTGTTATTTGTTTTGTTGTTAGTATATTTTTCATGGCATTAAAATTACTTTTTGCCATACCTATTCTTTTGTTTATTTCAATTTTACATTTTCCATCATTGGTTATAGTATATGTATGTTCAAGGTAGTTGTAGCTCTGAACTGTCTCCAGATGTATTCCTTCAACTGTGATATTTAATTGTAGGTCTTGAGAATTTTCTATGTTTATGATCATAGTTTTAGTCTTTTTGATATTCATATCTAGTCCATATTTTTTGCTTATTGTGTTTATCACATTAAGCAATTGTTGTAGGTCTTTAGGATTTTCTTCTAGTAGAACAGTATCACCAGCATATCTTAGGTTATTGATTATCTTTCCATTAGTGTTTAGGCCTGGCATCTCTGAGATGTTTTTAAAGATGAGAAAAGATACAATTGTGAAAAAAAATTGATCTTACCTTTTGTTTTAATGCAATCTTGATAATATGTGAACTTGTAATTATTTTACAAGTATACTTCTACAGAATATTTATTCATCTGTTCCAATTGGCAAAAGAATAACAATCACTAGAGAAGAAGCATGTCACCCACAATAACCAAATGTAACAAAACATACAATTTTATACCTCTCCAAATCAAAGTGAGAATGTAGAGTTTAGATTATAACAAATAATTATTCACAAATTAGCCATTTGGAAATAGACGACTGGTTATTCAGTGTACAAGACAATTCAAATAATTAGAACATGACTAGACGCTCTATATCAATACTGTGTCTAATGAAATTATTACTACAAATATATATAAATGTTGTGAAAAAAAAAACAGAAAGTTATATCACAAGAACTATGGACTAAAACTCTTTATTAACAAGAACAACACAGTTTCTCCTCACAGTCAAGAAACATAATCAGAAATGATCAAAGCTTCCTTCCAATTTTCATATTCCGAGTGATAATATAAGGGCTCCCTCCACACATAAAGACATATGAGGAAATTGGTGTTAGTGCCCACATACTTCAATGACACATTTTAAGGGTGTGGTGGTTACCACATCCTATTTTCCCAGGAAAATCTCAGGTACCCACTTTAGACTGAGTGAACTCTAAAGCTGCATTTGTGACACATCTGGAATATTGAACCAGGTGCCCTATGGTCAGTGCTGAGAGCACTAACCACAACTTCTATATTCTTCGTGCTAGTTAAAAATCTTATTGGTGAAGTTAATTTATTATGTTGAAAGGATAAATTTATCTCAAAAACTATTATAGTATTAATTTTATTCATTTGTTGTCATATATTGTTCTTATTTATTTTTTTAAACCATGTTAAAAAAAGGGGGTCTATAGTGTATACTTGCTGTGGTGTATAATAATCTTTGAATATCACTATCAGTCTTTTAGAAGTGAGTAGAGATTTGAAGATACTCAAAACGTGAAAAATGCATATATGGGTAAAATATTATCACCATTATAATAGTTACAAAAATATTTTATAAACTGCTATATTTCGTAGAGTTATATACTTACTGCATTGATTTGTGAAATAATAAAACGTTACATTTAATAGATGAAAAAAAGGAGAAAGAAAATGGGTTTTGAAATATAAACACCAGGGGAAAAGAAGGAAACAGGGATGTTTGACAAGATATAATGCAGATTCTGTGCAAAATCTGACACTAAATAGCAAAGATCAGCAGACATGGAGAGTCTAGAACTTCTGCCACATGTGCCAACTTCTACTGGAAAGGACACTAAATAGATATAGATTGGATAGATTGATGGATGGATAGATATATAGATGGATGGATAGATATATAGATGAATGGATAGATAGATAGATCATCACGTGCTATACCAGTTGGCATTGGCGACTATGTCCTTCCACAATTTTTTATCTACAGTGCACTGTATCAATTCTGTTGACTGTGTACTGTGTCACAACACCAAGCTATCTAGTACTTTTTCTCTTTGTTATCTGTGTTCTCTCTTTCCCAGTACTTTTCCAGTTGTAACCAAATATTCCAACTTTTTTCTTCTCATGATGTGTCCAAAAAATGTTGACTGTTTCTCTGTAATATTTTTTTAGAAGCTCCATTTTTGAGTTGGCCTCTTTGAGAATTTCCTCAATGGTCTTTTTAGCTGAAAAGGGAACTCTCAACATTATTCTGAGAAATCCTATCTTTGTGGCCTCCAATAGCCTTTTAAATTGTTTGTCTACTGTCCATAGATAGATAAATGTCTATTTGAAGACTTACTGAAGTGGACATTTAATAGTGGGGAAAAAAAAGTAAAAGGAAGAAGAAAATATGAATAAATAAACTGTGTGCATAATTGTTTTCTGTGTTCTTGTGTGTATTAAAGGGTTATTTTATTTTCATGAAGTTGTCTTTTATTATACATAACCTCTGCAATAAGTCTTTGGAAAGTAAAAGAAGTTTGAAACATCAAGACCTTAGAAAGAAAATTAAATCTCTTTGAAAACAAATATTCTTTGTAGGGTATCAAACATAAGATGAAAATAATATACTTCAAATGAACGGATAAGAGATGAATCAAATCAAGAATACATGTCAAACTTTATTAGAAGGCGTTGAAAATACGTAGATAATGTGCTGAGAATGAATGAAGATACTTTATTTGTATTGGCTGGCATCATTTGAATGTCCTGTCCATGCAGTTGTTTATAAAAGAAATTTCTTCCAATAAAGCAGAACAATATATAAATCTCACACTACTAAACTTCGGCACTGTAGGTGAGGTGTAAATGCTCTTCATATTGGCTCTCTTTCCTTTTTTACATTCTCCATTCTTGTGATTTAGATAGTCACTTACAGCTGAGATAACTAAAAGGTGCTTAAATCTAATAGGGTATATTGTAACTTTTGGACTAAAAACTTGGCCAAATGAAAAATGAACCTAATAGGGTATATTGTAACTTTTGGACTAAAAACTTGGCCAAATGAAAAATGAACCTAATAGGGTATATTGTAACTTTTGGACTAAAAACTTGGCCAAATGAAAAATGAACCTAATAGAGTATATTGTAACTTTTGGACTAAAAACTTGGCCGAATGAAAAATGAACCTCTATCTATTGACCTTTCGAGCCGTAACCGGCCCATAGGGCGTAGACCAAGATACACCTTCTCCTATATGAATTTTTGTTCTAGCAGTTTTCTTTTAAAGATATTTTATCAAATCTCGCCATCTGTCTCTGTTCTGTGCAAGCAGTTCTATCTCATTGAGGGAGCCGATTCCTGCTGCTCTTGCCTCTCTCATCAATGTTCTTCTCAGTGTCTCCCTGGGTCTTCCTCTTTTTCTTTTACCTGTTGTTTCCCATATGAGGGCTTGCTTTGCTATTCGATTATTATCTCTTCTCATCACATGTCCAACGTATGACCATCGTCTTTTCTTTATTACTGAAGATATTAGTGGTTGATTGGCGATTTCTCTAATTTCCTCGTTTGTTTTGAATTCGTTCCATTCTATACCAAGTATTTTCCTTAGACATTTATTTTCGAATGCGTTCAACTTTGTTTCTATATCTCTTGTTGTTTTCCAGCTTTCACACGCATACGTAAGGGTTGATAGTACATTTGATTTGAATAGCCTAAGTTTTGTGTTTGTGCTAATGAGTTTTGATTTCCACAACTTTTCAAGGCTTCTGAAAGACATTGCTGCTTTAGCCAGTCTGATTCTAATTTCTTTGCTCGTATCCCCTTCTCGATCAATGTGACTTCCAAGATAGATGAAGTGATCGATCTCTTCTACTGGTTTGTTTTCCATGTATATTTTGTCACTTGTTGGAATTAAACTTTTCATGACTTTAGTCTTTTCATGATTGACCTCAAGCCCAATTTATATATATATAACATATATATAATATAATATATTATATAATATGGTATATTGTAACTTTTGGACTAAAAACTTGGCCAAATGAAAAATGAACCTAATAGGGAATATTGTAACTTTTGGACTAAAAACTTGGCCAAATGAAAAATGAACCTAATAGGGTATATTGTAACTTTTGGACTAAAAACTTGGCCAAATGAAAAATGAACCTAATAGGGTATATTGTAACTTTTGGACTAAAAACTTGGCCAAATGAAAAATGAACCTAATAGGGTATATTGTAACTTTTTGACTGCAAAACCTGGCCATCTGAAAAATTGTTTTTATAGTTTACTGTAAAACCAGTACATTGAGCACAACACTATTTTTGTGTAGTTGAATATAGTATACGGTTAACTTTGCTGCAAGACTACAAAGACAAACCTAAAATTACTGATGAAACATGCTAACTCATTCCTCTGTGTGATCTTCTCATGTAACAAAAGAGTAACTAAGTAACAATATAATTCAATCTTAAATGTAAAACAATATTTACATTTTTTCCCCATGTTTACTCTCACTTCCTAGCCAAAAGACATTTTCAAAAGTAAAACTTATAATCAAACATCAATGATTGAGTTTCCTTAATCAAATGGATGTAAAATAGCTGTGCACAAATGTTCATCAATCATTTGTTGTAAGTTAAAATGACAGTTGTTCAAAAAATTTATGGGACTAATTTCTTCTCTGGAAACTATAATAATGAGCAAAGTAACACCAAGACAGTGCATTTGAGAACTATACAACATTGTACATGTGGAACCCAATATCTCAACACGTACATAATGTGGATGTCTATAAGTGAATACGCACCTTTAGCAACTGTTGGATTTAAAAGATGGATGTTATTATTCAACATGTGTGGCATGATTTCTGTTTTCATCTTTGTTCTAAAACTATAAAAATGCTGTATTCTGCTAACTGAGAATTACACCTAAGTTGATCTTCTTCTTCAGTGTTCGAGTCTTGTAATAATGCAGACTTGACTCTATCCTGTTTCATGATGGAGGAGTAAGGACAACATCATGATACATGATGAGCTGGTTGCATGATCAGTACTCATATATGTCTTGATTTTTCTTGTAAACCTGCGCCGTAGCTGACAAACTCTGTCTTCGCCAAGCTGGTAAGTTGATCTAAAATGTGAGTGGTTTTCTTGTTTCAAAAGTAGATCCAACACTTCGAAGATAACCCTTATCATGGGAGACTAATCATCTTCTGCATCAACAAGACTGCAAGAAACTGTAAGTCTGGCTGTCAGAGTCACAGCAGAAGTTACAAGAAATTTTTGAATATCAACCTGTACTTGTCACTACAATCCTGCGATGCCTCTGCAATATGATAAAAGTGGCAAACTGGCAATTAGATTCTGTCCCATGACAGTGCATGCCCCTGCTCATAGGTCTGTCATCACAATCAAATTATTTGAGAAACACACCCTCCATACTTCCCCGAGTTTGCAAAATTTGACTTTCTATTCTTACAAAAAAAACCGAAAGGCTGCCAGTTCAATGAAATTGAAGAGATTCAAGCCAATGTGAGACAAAGGAAATCTATTTACAATAAAGTGCCTGTCAGATGTGGACCCGCCATTGGTAGGAACACTGTCTATTCATTTTCTGTAGAAAATTCTGTGCCAGTATTTTTTCAACAGCTCGTAGGGGTTTTAGTTTGTAATGAAAAGTTTACTTGAACTCTATCATTCTGTCTCATAAATTCATAACTTGACTGGATGTTGTTATGCTTGTCAAAATATGGTATATTATTTACATTATACTTATCTAAGGACATTAAAAACAGGTGCTATGTGAGTTGTTCAGAGACTTTAAGGTTTTAAAAGTTTACTGGAGCACATCCAGGACAAAAAAAAACCTGTCTGTGTGTGTGTGTATATATATATATATTACCTTGTGCAATTTTACATTTGTAAAAAGCTTTATCCAACTATGATCAAATTAATCTATTTTGAGCATTAAAAAGTCTATTCTATTGCTTTCTCTATTGACCTTTCGAGCCGTAACCGGCCCATAGGGCGTAGACCAAGATACACCTTCTCCTATATGAATTTTTGTTCTAGCAGTTTTCTTTTAAAGATATTTTATCAAATCTCGCCATCTGTCTCTGTTCTGTGCAAGCAGTTCTATCTCATTGAGGGAGCCGATTCCTGCAGCTCTTGCCTCTCTCATCAATGTTCTTCTCAGTGTCTCCCTGGGTCTTCCTTTTTCTTTTACCTGTTGTTTCCCATATGAGGGCTTGCTTTGCTATTCGATTATTATCTCTTCTCATCACATGTCCAACGTATGACCATCGTCTTTTCTTTATTACTGAAGATATTAGTGGTTGATTGGCGATTTCTCTAATTTCCTCGTTTGTTTTGAATTCGTTCCATTCTATACCAAGTATTTTCCTTAGACATTTATTTTCGAATGCGTTCAACTTTGTTTCTATATCTCTTGTTGTTTTCCAGCTTTCACACGCATACGTAAGGGTTGATAGTACATTTGATTTGAATAGCCAAAGTTTTGTGTTTGTGCTAATGAGTTTTGATTTCCACAACTTTTCAAGGCTTCTGAAAGACATTGCTGCTTTAGCCAGTCTGATTCTAATTTCTTTGCTCGTATCCCCTTCTCGATCAATGTGACTTCCAAGATAGATAAAGTGATCGATCTCTTCTACTGGTTTGTTTTCCATGTATATTTTGTCACTTGTTGGAATTAAACTTTTCATGACTTTAGTCTTTTCATGATTGACCTCAAGCCCAATTTTGCTGGCTATTGATGATAGTTCATTTGTGTTTTCCTGCATCGTTTTTATCTGACTGCTGATGAGAACTATGTCATCAGCAAAGTCGAGGTCCTCCAAATGGTCTCCTTGTATCCATTCGATGCCTTTATTACCAGTGCAGCATTTCTTCATTATGAAGTCCATAACAATTCCAAATAACAAGGGCGATAAAATACATCCTTGTTTAACCCCAGTTTCTATTGGGAAACATTCGCTCAGTCCTTCCTCTGTTCGAACGTATTGCTTTAGACAAATAAATTATTATAAATGACTTATTATTTTATATTACAAATTATTTATTCACTTAAGTTTAATGACTAATGGGTTTACTGAAAGAAAAGGTGAACTGTTTTTTGAACAGGTTGAAAAATAAAAATATCAACAAAAAATCTATTTTAAAATTCCCTCATGTATCCTTTCTACAAGCCATGGTAACTCAGTGGTTAATGCACTGGACTACTAGCAACAAGAAGTCAGGTTCAATCTAGACTGATGGCACCTAGGTTTCTTCATCATCAAGTACCATGGCTGCTGGCATAGGTGATCATGTCTCTCCACAACTTTCGATCTCGGCAGCTATTTATCAATTCTGTTGTTGACCTACTGCCAAGCCATTCTCTTAAGCTGTCTGTTATTTTTTCTCTTTGCTTCCCTCCATTTCTTTGTCCTTCAATTTTTCCAGTTGTTACAATATATTGCAGTTGTTCTCTTCTCATTGCATGGCCAAAAATGATGATTGTTTCTTCCTAATATTGGAAATTATCTCTCTTTTTGCTTTGACCTCTCTCAGAACATCTTCATTACTCTTCTTAGCTGTCCATGGTACTCTCAACATTCTTCTTCACCTAGGTTTACTTAGTCTTAAATGGGTTACCTGATTTTTCAGGGAAAGTAGGGTGGGCTGGTATCATGGTAACATCTTTCATAAAATATTCCTTTGACATTGACAAATATGGACACTAACACCATGTTTCCTATAACCTTTTGGCATGGAGAGAAATCTTTACATTTTTTTCTTATCCTTTCTACAAATTAATATTATTATATATAGCTGCTTAGCTATAACATCTAAAATTGAACAAAGACTTTATAATAACCCAGTAGATTGTTTCTTAGGATCATCATCACTACACAGCAGATGAATTCATATGTGCTTCAAGATCTTCTTTGAAAATCAAGAAGAAATCTGAGGACAACCCTAACCCCACATGCACAAACTTCATGACCCATTGTGTGTATGTACATATATATATATATATATATATATATATATATATATATATATATATATATATATATATATATATATATATATATATATATATACAAAGTTTGTCCACACACTTTTTTCAGTTAATAAAAAAAAATAAAAATAAAATACACTTTTTTCAGTTAATTAAAAAAAATAAAAAATAAAAACTTAAGACACCAAAGCTTATGAGAGCTTAGATGTCTTAAGTAATTTTTAAAATGAATCTGCTTCTAAATATTATTTTTACAAAATAATTAGTGAGTATTATTGCTTAGACTGGCAGATTAAAAGCTTTTGAAAGACAAATAATATTAATAGTGCGGCAAGAATAGTAAGTTAACCATAAAAATCTGATATTGGAAGATGCAATATAAAAATACTTCGAACAAGAAATATAGAGATGTAGCATGATTACAAAAACTGAAAAGCACTATTTTCATATTATTTTATAGAACATATTCTGAATAGTGTAGAAAATTATTAGAGATGGGAAGTAAAGATCAGTATATGAAAATAATTACATACTAAAAAATAATTCCTTTAGCATACAAAATTGTGGCAGATCTGTCAAGCAGTAATAATGTTGATTAATTTGTCCTATTTTTTCCCCCATATCTCTAAACTATAACTTAGTACAGAACATGAAGCTACACTGATTACCTGACATATTTCTACTATATTCAGATGCAGTTCAAAGACTAGTATGTATCTTTGGTACATATTAAAGTCTTGCATATCACTTATAAAACCAAGTATCTTCATAAATATTTCAAATGTCTTGCAGATTGGAATAGGCATTCATGTTTTTTTTCTGTTATTAATGTTCTAGACACACATGCCTCAAGTACTAGTGTTAAAGTGAGCAAATTGTGGGGTGTAACATACACACTCCTATAAAGTATGGTGACAGCTTTACAAAAAAAGGATAAAACAAATAATGACGTTTTGGCCTCATTATGGTCTTCTTCAGAAAACAAGAACAACACAAATAGACAATTGTATGTCCTAGAATAACCAGAACTAGGATCAAGGATAAATAATAATGAAATGACAAACCAATAGGGAAAAATGTACCATATTACAAGTAAATAATCAATTAAAAATAATAAAAAAAACACTTAGCCTGAAAATCAACACAGCAGCTCTGATCAGTGTGTGCTGATGGAAAGTCAGATGTGAGTGAGAGATAGAGATAGGAGAGTAACCTCTCATAACCTCTTAAAGTGCAGAATCTTTCTCAAAGAATTTTTATGAATTTGAATTGTAACCTCCTAGTTTTCAATTTAAAAAAAGACATGTGAACTGTTTCTTACTGATATGTCAAAATTGTGCACACTGTCTTCCTCAATAAATCTTTATTATGTTTAGCTATCACTGAAGTTACAATGTATCTATTAACCCTCATCTCTGTGTGTTTACCACAAACAATGATGGGAAAACCAGACTATTGATCCAATGGCATGGTATCATTACTGGCTGGCAGAGATCACAATTAGAACAAAAGAATGCTTTAACACAATCTTCATCCCAATGCTGTGTTATCAAAGCCACACTTGGACACTCAATTTTAGAACAATCAATAAGGCAAATACAACCTAAATTAAATGTGTCAGAAGCAGTGTGGGAGCTTGAGAGATAAAATTTGAAGCATAGGACTAAGAAGACAGGATTGTCTCTAAAGCAGAACATTTAAAGAAACTAAACAATTAAAAAGTTTGATCACATGATAAGAAAGAAACAGCTAAATACAATACACACAGCCATCATTAAACACAACTAAAACATGTCAAGAAATCATCCATGAAAAAGACGGACAGATGGAATATTAGAAACACTTAGAAATATGCTAGAAGAAGTAGCCAACTAATGAGTAAAAGTCTGGATACTATATAATACCCTCAATGCTGAAAGGCAGGGAAGAAGGAAAGAAGAAAAAAAGACGTAGGCAAGTAATATTTAAGAAAGTTCAGCTGGGCACAAGTAGGATGGCATGACTGAGAATATGGATATGAAGTGTGTATAATCAGGAAGCTACCGGTAAGGGTATGCACAAGTGTCAACTGTTGGGAAAGTATAGAGTACTAATGAATGTACCATGAGTGCAATGAAATTAATTAAAGAGATAATCTCACAAATATCTAATTTAATTGTAAAAAAGTTTAAGATTACCGATACTGTTGCTGTTTTGTAAAACTGCTGGAACCTTTTATTGTTTTACATTCATTGCTACAAGAGTGCAGTAAAACTTACTTTCTTGGGAAAAGAAAGATGGTCCCGTCATAATTCTCACAAAATTACCCAAAAAGAAGTGTCAATAGTGCAAGAAGTCTGGCACCAACACCAAATTGTCTACACTCCATGAGACATGTTGGGGTCCTTTGTTTGTAATGTAAAGTTAATAATTCATGCACACACATGCACATAAAAGAGCAGCATACAAAAAAAATCTGCCTCCCCCATCTGCAAATACACATTAGATACACAGTGGATTAAGTATGTCTTAAGTGGGGAATCATAAACTATTCTACCTCTTCCACTAGCTACTCTTCTGCATTTTTTACTCTGTGCTGCTCTTGTTTATAGCAAAGAGACAAAATTACTGAAGACAACATTTTCAAAAAGGAAAACCATCACCTCAAAAGGCTATATAGCAGATAACACCACCTCCAAACATGCAAAACTTAAAAATCATTTTCTAGAAGTAGCAGATACAAAGTTTCGATCATCAAATTCTCACCAACACATGCAAATAAAACTAGCTCCTTCATACTCTCTTTCTCTAAAGTATGTTTGTTTGAAATTATTTATCATTTAAAAAGACATGCAATTTATTTTATTAAACAAACCACTGAGATGGTCATTTCTTTTTTATACATTAGTTCATTTTTTATTTTTTGTTAAAGTGGAGTTTGTAAAATATTTTGTAGATATTTTTGTGCTGCAGGTTTGTAGCATTGAGCTTTATTTTCACTGCATACTACTAACTGTTGCAGATGGAAAATAAATTAACGTTGAGGCAAATTATAAAATGTAACATTTCCGTAATGGTTATTTAAGAATCCTACACAAAAATATACATTATAATAATACAAATGTATTAAAACAAAATCACACACACACACAAATCATACCCAAATAAAAACTTACACAAGTACTGCTATATGTATTCATATACGACAAGCACATGCACACACTAGAAGACAACCTAAGATAAAACAAACATTGAAACAAGTTTAAGTCCTTCATCAGAACTAAAACTATTTTTTTTTTAAATGCACTTAAAAATAAAAACAAAAAAATATGATTTCATTTGCTCATTAACTATGACAAGGCAACTGATACCTCTACACATTTTTTGGGCAAAAAATATATATATATATAATAAATAGTCCCTAGGTACTTCAAAAAAATTTTGTGGCATAAAAAGTACAACTGACGCACTCATAAACAAAAGCAATGCATAGCAAAACTGGTCACTGGCTGCTTTACAACAATGTTAACTCAGTGATCAATAATTCTACAGCTATAACATAAGAAATGAACAGAATGACACACATTATTCACATTAACATATATTTCATTGTTATCATGAGCAATATAAGCTTATGCTAACAGCTTATATGAGAAATAAAGGGGAAAAACAGACATAAATCAAATAAAAGGTTACAGAAAAAAACAAAACATAATTGTGAAACTGTAAGGCTAGTAATTACAGAGAAATAAGAGCTAGATAAGAACTAGGTTTATTCAATGAATGTGTTTCTGTTATTATTAATAAAAACAGTGCTAATAATAAAAAACAGTGAAAATATTTACTGTTTGTTTTGTATGAAATTTCAGTCTCATTGAAAGCAATGGAATTCTAAGTTAAATAAAAATATGAAATAAAATGAAAACTCTGTTAGTTTAAAGGCACAATTATATGGAATGCTTAGGAATAGATGCTAAGCCATTTCCATGAATAATTTTCTTAAATTGGTGAAAAATGAGATGATACAACGGCCATTATGTTAGTAATTTGATCTACATAACCATTATGTTACAACAGTTCACCAAAATTGCAAGTCTTGTGAGAAAATATTTTAGTGCTCAATGTGTAATCTGTATATTTACACAGCAAATGTATATGCTGCATCATTTGTTGCCAATTATGTGACAAATGGTGTAAACTTATATTGTTAAGTAAAACCAAACTCAATGATCATAGTAATAACCTGAAGTAGAGAGACGCTCAAAGTGGGAAATACATAAGATATAAAGGTAAAGTACACGGCTTGAATCAGCATCTTAGCACACGAGTTTTCACGCATATGTGCTCAGTCACCTATCCAGAAGTATTCAGAGACTTTTGGGTCATGTCGCTTCACACATCGAAACTCTTCATGCGAAGTGGCATTCCTCACCTTCCCAGAGTAATACCCTGATACCCATTTCTACTAGCAACTGGGTGTCGACCGTGAGGGCATTAAAATTTTTTTTTTCTAACCACGAGTACAATTCACACTGCTTTCAGTGGGAATCAAACACGGGTTGTCCGAATGTTGGTAGCCCAGTCGTGCTATATAATATAAATATAACTTCAAGACAAATCACAAGAGATTCTAGTAATGCATTGATAAAACATTAAATAAAGCTTTGTGGTTGATGGTATATCTTTATGTTCTTTGGACCTGTCTTTAAAGCTATGAAAAAAATGTATAATGCAAGTTATTAGACTGGTGAAGGTGGAAGAAACAAGAAAGCAAATAAAAGTTCAGAAGGATTAGCAAACCAGACATTCATTTGTTCTGCTCTGGACTTGTGTGAGATAGTTCTAAAACATTCATAAACAATTCCCAAAAAGAAAACAATTCAGAAGCTTGTGTACAATGCAAAATATCAGGATAAAATGACAGTACTCATAGAGATGGTACATAAGGTATATTTGTGAACAAAAATAAAGAGACATTAAATACAAAGTTATTTATAAATACAGCAACTGACAGATTAAATAATTTTCTTTAATGACAAAGAAGTGAAATTAAATCAGATGAACATAAAAAAAAACTGCACTTAAATTTTAAATTTCTATGTAAAAAAATTTAATATTGAAAAAAAATTAATAACAGGTTAAATTCTGTAGGCAGTTAAAAGTTACAATGCATTTTGGACAAAATCTTAAAAAAAAAAAAATAATAATAAACATGGGAATAAACAGAATGACCCCTAATTAAGTGAAAAAAAATGCCATTATTGGAATATTGAAACGACTTGAAAGAAAGAAAGGGAATTTCAAGAGTATATTGAATAGCCAGATCCCGCAAAACTTGCTAATATTACAGCAGCAGAAAAAGAAGTAAATACTGACACAGGACCACCTACACAAAATAAAGTAAAGGAACCAATTGAGAATGAAGAATAGAAAATACACTGGTACTGATGGAAAAAAGCAGAGGGCGGAGAAATATCCACTCTAATGTGATTATTTTTTTAAGAATCTGGATATGGAAGTCATACATGAAAACTGGAAAGTTGCTGAGCTGTCATAGAAAGGTAGCTTGACAGGCAGTAACAACTGAAGAGGTATAATTTTGCTGTCTATGACAATTGAGATATTTCAGTTGCCTGATATACAATTAACTGGCAGGCCACAATGACAACCAAATGTGGACAGAACAAGAGGTTTTGGGAAAGGAAAATTATGAAATGACCATATATTTAAACTGAAATAGATTTTCGATCAGAGTAAAGAGTGAAATCACCTGTGTGCCGTGGGAACCTCAAAGGGGAATAAAGAATAATGGCACTGTACCATATGAGGTATGTTGTAAAAGGTGACTAAGGAGAGTCAAGCATGGAACTGGCCACCTCATGTTGTAAAAATAAGCTACAAAAACTTTATGAACACAAATAAGTTACTAACTTAGAACTATAGAAAAATACTAGACAAACGTCAGTGGACAAAGAGATATGACAAAGACAATGGTTTTGGTTAGGATGAGTACACACAGGACCTCCTGTTTCTAGCTATTATTTGAGAGAGCTAGACATCAAATATCACAACCCAGAAAACAGGGGAGGGTAAAGCAACAAAGACACCATGAATTCGAAGATTAAAATTTCAACTGCCCCCGACGAGTTTAGAACCCAGGACTTTCATATCCAGAAGCTAACAATTTACCGCTAAACCCCCCCAGCCCTTTTACACTTTAGCAAACTTAACAAATCAGTCCCCAATGGGTAATCTTCATTCAGAATAAAACTGATACAACATATAATAATAAATTGACCAGAAACATGTGCTAATGTTGTAGGTTTGAACTATAATGAAAGGTCAAAGTAGCAACATAAATGTGCAATTCTGGAATCACAGTTAGTTATCTGACTTCCCTGATAAAACATTGACTGATTGAGAACAACTAAATCATTACAGAACAAGAAACAAAAGGTAAGATTAAATAACTGTCCTCATTTATAACAATGAAAACAATAAGAAAATAATACTGTTCGAAATTTAATGTGAGTATAATAGATAGAATTTCTATGTTGATTATATGCCAGTGTGGGAACAGAATAGATGCTATAGACTTCAAAAAAGTATATTAGAAAATAGTACAAGAGAAAATAGTAAGTACAATAATATCTTTCTAGATAATACAGCAAACCTAAAAACACTGATGTGACTTTGAAAACTAAAAATTGAGCCAGATATATGAAAAATAAAAATCTCCCCTGAAGAAGAAATGTTATCAATTCAGTTTGCTCAGCATAAAAAATAATTTCTCTGGAACTCCATAAAAATGGCATTTAACATATTCACCACTACCAGTATTGGTATGACGTTCACTTCACAAAAACTTGAGTATTGTTTTAGTGTTCAAGGTGAAGTCTACTGATGCCAAGCTGCTCACTCTAAATAGCTTCACAGATTTCAAAAGGTTAGGAATGGTGAAAAGTACAAAACAATATGTGTATCAGCCACAGTGATTATGTTAAAAAAAAATTATTGATCATCATGTGCTGTAGTAAAATAAATTCATGACATACGTTTCCAAAATAAAAAAAAACACAGAGGAGACAAACTAATAAGCTATTCTGAGAGAAAATCAATCTTAAAAGACTTTCTAATTTGGGATACCTCATCCAACATCAGAGTTGAATCAACTGCATTGCTTCATGCAAAGAAATCTTCACTGTGATGGAAAATCGACTATTAGAAAAGATTACTTTAAATAAAAAATAATTATTACCATCTTGTGATTTCTTTTCCACTGATCTCTAAAAGAATATCCATAATTACCATTCATTAGCTGCTTTCACAATGTGGTATTAGTAAGAACAGAAGGTAGATGTATTTTTAAAAAAAAAGACTCAGTAATTCTGTCACTCATTGATTGCTAAATGTAATAAATACAAAAATAGAATGTAGGTGAAGGCTTAATATCAGCAGCAATGATGTCCCTGTGCATCAACTGCACAAATTTTAACAAACCATAATCCTCTGCATAAGTTAGGACCACTGCAGATCCCTGAGTCACTTCAACTACTTTTCCTCCTACACAAAAAAAATATCCACGAAGAAGTGGAATACAAAACAAAGAACACATTCTTCAATTTTACCAACTTTTAAAAAGTGATAATTGTTCATACAACACTATCAAGAGGGCAAATAATATTGAAAGATACATCATATGATGACACGAACAGGAAACAAAGGACACATAGACAGTGGTAATTGAGACTTTTGATGACTCTTTTTGAAACTTGATGAGGTGCAAAAAAAAGCCAAACTGTGCAAAAAAAAGCCAAACTGTGTGATACAACTGTCAAAGAAGATGAACATACATAGGCATCTTGATCGTTTGAGGTGAGAAAGTCAGAAGCCATGGTTATTATTATGAAAGATTCTAGGCGGGATGGAACATCATGTTGTTTTGTATGGATAAGGGCACTGACCAATTACAAGAGGTCACCAGAAAGAGTATTCAGTTTTTCAACTATTTTTTATTAGTTAAGTTTGGGGAACTCCTGTTACCACCCCCTTTCCTTGTGGTTATGGACTGGATCATGCGAATGGCTGTTGGTGACAGATCAAGCAGAGTTACTTGGGGTCTCACTAGACGTCTTGAAGATGTCAACTTTGAAGATAATGTTGGATTGCTTGCCCACTGTCCCCAAGACATGCAAGAACAAACAGATAGAGTAGGTCAGTTTGCTAACACAGTAGGACAGAAAATAAATGCAGAGAAAACTAAAATTATGAGGATAAATGAAAGAGGTTGGCAGGTCCAGGCGAGAGTTGTCCATGCCACCAACTTCAGACCGGATTGAGTGGAGATCTCTTGTGAATGCCCTATGATCAAACCGGAGTTCAGAGGATTAAGAAGGGGAGGAAAAAATATATGAAATAGACTACGAAAGAAAAAAGAAAGAACCCCATCATGTCATATTGGGAATATGGTGTTAGTGCCCATAGTTTTTTTTTATTATACGCAAATTTTTTGGCAATATGATCAGTGCTACACCAGTGACATTTCTGTTACATTTTTTCCAAGAAAAAAGTTCCTGGTACCTATTTATGGCAAAATGAAGATGAAAACTTTAAATGGAATTGAGCAAGGTCATTCATCATTGTTAGATTAGTTCGTAAACGATTATGCCAAGGCTCCCTAATGTGATTGGACCAGGCTAAAGTATTCTAATAAGGAGCAATGTTAAATGTTTTGATATATAATTACTGTGTCAAATCGCTGGCTAAAAAATTATTAAATGTGAGCATGAAAGTATTTGGTGGTCTGTTGACTGTCAAAAAACCTCATCTAGACTAACAAAATATCATTATATTAAATGTATAATGTCTCAGAAGTAAGAAATGGAACAGAAGAAAGACACCTGAGAGCACCGACTCACTGACATTGCTTTCTACTCATCAGCACAAACACAAAACTTAGGCTATTCAAATCAAATGTACTATCAACCCTTACGTATGCGTGTGAAAGCTGGAAAACAACAAGAGATATAGAAACAAAGTTGAACGCATTCGAAAATAAATGTCTAAGGAAAATACTTGGTATAGCGTGGAACGAATTCAAAACAAATGAGGAAATTAGAGAAATCGCCAATCAACCACTAATATCTTCAGTAATAAAGAAAAAACAATGGTCATATGTTGAGAAGAGATAATAACCGAATAGCAAAGCAAGCCCTCATGTGGGGAAACAGGTAAGAGAAAAAGAGGAAGACCCAGAGAGACACTGAGAAGAACATTAATGAGAGAGGCAAGAGCAGCAGGAATCGGCTCCCTCAATGAGATAAAGCTGCTTGCACAGAACAGAGACAAATGGCAAGATTTGATAAAACATCTTTAAAAGAATTGAAAACTGCTAGAACAAAAATTCAGATAAGAGAAGGAGTATCTTGGTCTACGCCCTATGGGCCGGCTACAGCTCGAAAGGTCAATAGATAGATAGATATTGCTTTCTAGAACTACTAGCTTCATGTATATACTCTGAATTAGACATATATCAGTCTTCGACAGTGTTTTATATGGTATGCAAGGATCAAATAGTAAGTAAAGTACCCCTGTCACGCCAAGTGGCGTATAGGGAAATATGGTGTTAGTGACCCTATATTTTACAGACCTTCAGCACATGATGTTTGGGTTACGGTCAGTATTACGCCCATGTGAACCCGGAAGCCGTCGGTTGGGATCGAACCCTACCCCTTGTCCTTTGTAGTCCAGTTCACTAACCACCGAGCTGTCGCGGCTCCCTCAAGGATCAAATACTAACTGATAAATCTTTAGACTAATAACAACCATCAATAAAAGTATGCATTTAAGGTTTACATAAGCATACACATGTGTACAAATTATATTTCAACAAATTCAGGCACAATATCATGGAAACAACATGTATATATTATAAAACAAATGTGACAACATATGTATTATATAACAATAGAATCAGTAATACATAAACATGAAACTGGCCACCGCAGATAGCAAGATTAAGGAGCTAGTGCAAAGGAAAAAAGTCAGCTTTTGATTGGCTGCAAAACTTTCATTATGAATCAAAAGAAATTCACTAAACAAAATTCTATGCATTATTTCAGGATTAAACATTAATGATGAAATATTCTATCCATCAATGCCTCAGCCTCTCAAGCAATATACAGTACCATAAATGAAAAACAGAAACATTATCATACACACACATTTATAATAATTTTAGTTAAGCAACAGGATAAGCAGAATCAGTAAAATGCACCATTAGTTATATGTGTATGACTAAGTCAATATTATCATGCCATTTGTTCATATAGGCCACTCCACTCACTCACCAATAAAAATAAAAATTCACCACCCTCTACAAGCTTCTCTTAATGTGCTATGATGTGTATGGCAGGTCTCTTCTTCTACCTTTTAGCTCCCAGTGGAGCATAGGTCTTCAACAAACACTTTCCAAGTCGTTCTGTTTTTTGCAATTCTTTTAAGATCATTCCATGTCTTCCCCATCATTTTCATCTCTGCTTCAATCTGTCTTCTCCAAGAATTCCTTGGTCTTCCTCTTTGTCTTTTCCCCTGGGGATTCCAAAAAAGGGCCTGTTGTGTAATACTCTCAGTTGGTTTCCGTAGTGTGTGTCCTATCCATCGCCATCGTCTTCGCTGTATTTCTTTATCCACTGGTATTTGACCGGTACATTTCCATAATTCCACGTTTGTTACTTTGTCCTGCCATTTCCATCCCTTTATTCTGCGCAAGCATCCATTAATGAAAGTCTGTACCTTCGTGATTGTCAATTTTGTTATTCTCCATGTTTCACAGCCATATAATAGAACCGACTTAACATTGGAGTTGAAAATTTGTATTTTTGTATTTAGCCTAATTTCTTTGGATTTCCATATGTTTCCCAGTGCAATGAAAGCTCCTCTTGCTTTTGATATCCTTATTTTGGTATCGTTTTCTGTTCCTCCCTCTTTATCTATATTACTGCCCAGATATATATAAGATTGTACGTCTAGTAGAGGTATTTCTCCTAGTTTTATTTGGTTATTGCCAACTGCATTAATTCTCATAATGTTGGTCTTATCTCTATTAATCTTTAGTCCTAGCTGTTGTGATCTCTCATCTAATATACTCATTTTATCTTGCATCTGTTGGTGGCTGTGTGATAGGAGAGCTATGTCATCAGCAAAGTCTAAATCATCAAGTTGTTTCATCAAAAATTCACCACCCTCTACAAGCTTCTCTTAATGTGCTATGATGTGTATGGCAGGTGATCATTGTTATATAATCTTCATGCCAGCTACCTGTCACAGAACTGTCATACATTTTTTATTCTGGCAAATTCAAAAATGCTTATTTATTTTTAATCTGTGTGTATGTGTGATAAGTGTTTTTTTTTTTTTTTTTTTTTTGGTACTGTCCAATCTCAATGACATTACGTCATGTTATCTAACTGTTAACAATAAAAACTATGGCCTCAAGAATTTATCTTCAATTAAAGCTATTTACATCATCAAATGTAAACTGTTAAATGGAGAACAAATACTCACTTAAAATTAATTTCTAAAGTCCAACTCTCCTCCCACCTTGAAGGAAAAAAAAAAAAAAAAATAACGAGGTATGAAGAATAAGAATGCTGGGAAAATTCAATATCTTACCTACTGTATAACTCATCAACCAACTAACTATATGCACTGACAATTGCAGACTGATATCTTCTTTGATTGTAAAGGAAGGCTATAAGAAATATCCTTCTAGTAAAGGATTTGGATGTAGCATGGACTGTAAGTTGTTTTCTTTCCCATTACCAAGATGGTGGGTATGAGATAAAGGACTGCATACTTAAGTGGGGCTCCTTAGGCATTTGGACCTTAGATATTGTTCTGAGCAAGTCCCAAAGTGCTATTGTTGGAACAGCAAAAGCTCACAGTAAAACTACCTCTCCAATTTATGCAACAAATGTAACTACTTCCTTAACCAGATATTGCTGGATTCTTTCTTCTAATAATAAAAGACCTGCGCAAGCTTTTTAACGCTTGAAAATATGTGTCATCGTCTGCGTATATGTGAGGTAATCCACTCCAAACCTTGATACAATCTGAATGTAGAACAAAAGAGATGGATGTTAATAATCTGATAATTTCTTCACTCTCAGCCACAAATATATCCATACACACACTTAACAAAGTAGTTTCATAACAAATTATATTATAGGGTTATGAAGTATTATATCGTCACAGAATAAGAGTTATGAAGTACTATATTACCACAGTACTATGCCAAGGGTTATGAAATACCATATTGTCACTGTCCTATGCCAAGGGTTATCAAGTACTATATTGTCACAGGACTATGCCAAGAGTTAAGAAGTGCCATATTGTCATCGTAAAACCAATGTGTTAGCTTCCACCACTACTGACACTTTTATATATATTATAAATTGTGGAACATAAAGAACCCACAAAAATCTGAACAGAAGAGTTATCACAAGCTTGTATATTAAATTCACATGCATATTCAGTAGGAGTAGATAATCTTACAAATAAAAATGAGATTGGTAGAGATTTTTTTTTTTATATATCTATCTATTTATCACTTACCTTGGTAGTTATAGACTAGATAAAGTTACAGACAATAATGATATTGCAGAGAAATATGTGCAGAATGAACGCCCCACTGAAGTTATAGAACAGATAAATGAAATCACATTACTAGCACACAGCTACAAATACATTCAAGAAAAGCATCTATACTTCACAAACATAAGCCAATAGGTAATGTAAAACAAAGGATTATGCATGTCTTTTCTGTTTGAAATGTTTCATAAGTTACTAATTCAACAACCATATTTGTTTTTATTTACTCTAAACAAAGTATTATTAAATTTAGAATAAAGACAAAAAAAAAAACTTTATGGGATCAATTAATGGAAAGCTCAACTACAGGCTTAGAGGAAAAAAACAGACCTAATAGACCGAACAGTAAATCGTAAGAATTTAAGAGTTACAATTTCTACACTGTGTCATCTTTGACCAATGAGGATCTGACTAACTAATTTAGATTGTTGTCGAATAATACACAACTACAAAGAATAAAGAAACAAAACGGAAAAATGCATTGAAATAAAAGCATATTTTTTGTACATGTCATGATTCTTTTAATAACATAGATACTCTTACATACTTGTCTTCAAACATCAGCAATTATGAATTTTGGTACAATATTTAGTACAATCTAAAATTATTTAAATTGTCAAACACAATCACATGAGAATATGTTTGATAAAGCATAAATATATTATTTCAACATTCTTCTTTATTGAGTGCCATCTCCACATCAAAGGTTGGCTACCATGGAGTGCAATTCAATTCTATCTTTTGCTTTGATGGTGCAGATTGTCATAGGCTGACTTGTTCATCTTTTGATGTTACTCGCCCATGTTAGTCTTGGTCTGCCCCTTTTACCTAATATTTTCCCTTCCAAGATTACTTTTACTAGGCTGCTGTGTCTTTTAACATGTCCCAAATATTTCATTTATCTTGTTTGAATTGTGTTTGGTAGTTCTCTTTTCAGCTTTAGTTGTTTTAAGACTTCATCGTTTGTTTTCTTTTCTTTCCATCCAATTCTTCCTATTCTTCTATAAATTCACATTTCAACATTAATAACCACAAATATATACTCCACATAACATACCCCTCTCCAGTAAGACCACAGCAGGCCTGTATGTGCCACACATGATCTTTAATTGCTGTCAGATTGAGCTGTTGGGAGATTTCAGCTGGTGATAAACAGCCTTTGATGTCTTGCTTGTTGGCATAAATAAGTACAGCAGCTTTATATAGGTCCTATAAAGGTAAGTGGATGTTAGTTTGCAATAACTTGCATATTCTATTAACTCTTTGACTCCAGGTGAAAATTCAAAAGTATTATAAACAAAATATTTGTATGACCCATTAACTTTTTCAGTACATAAGGTTTGTATCAAAGCAATGGACGAAATTTCAAAGAAACAATTTTGTATGGACCTTATGGTTTTAAAAATCAATCTACATTTTTTATCTTTATCTTACACATAACATACTGTATATACATTTTTAGATAATTGCAAAGGGAATTATATTTCAGCAATAAAAGGATGTTAAAGGATGCGTCCTATGGACGCATAGAAAGAAAATTAGGTGATAAATGACCAAAACAAACAAAATGAAAGCATAAATTCAAGACTATAATTACCAACTTACATAAATATCAGGCCAGAGTAATCCAATATGAATTATTTTGCGAAAAAAAAAAATTAGCAATGTTCAAACAGCCTTGAAAGCTTTGTAGATGTAGGATAAAATTAACTTATCTTTTATCATCAACAATCACGATGTATTGATTTCCTCTTAACTGTAATTTTATTGATTACAGATAGCCAACATGAGACTATTTTTTTAACATCCAGATTGAAACCACTCCCATTGTGGTTTAGAAGTTATTATTTGAAACATAAAAAGAAAAAGATTTTTTTTTCAACCATCATCAAATGAATTCTAGCATTTAAAATCATTATTAATCAAAGCCACTTCAATCAAATGACTTTTATCGGCAATAAACACTGCTAATCCAAATGAAAAATCACACTCTTTTACGCGATTTCTTTGTAAACACCATGTGCAGAAGGAGTAAGGAACTCTCCAGTAAAGAATGTTTACAAGAAACTTTATAAAATAATTACAATGTAAAAGTAGGAATATGTTCAAGTGAATTAAATTGAGAATAGTGCAGGGAAAAGCAGACTACGTCGATATGTGCTTAACCTAAATCAGCGTGACTCACACTGCTGCGAAAGGTATGGAAAGAGTGAATGTATGTCACATTAACTTTAATTTTCATATTAAGTTACATTCTTTTTTTAATTGGATATATAGTTTGAAAGGTTTTCATTAGAGCAATGTTACATTACTTTGGACTTAATGATGACAACAAAAAAGTCAGAAATATGGTCAGTGTAAAACAAAGCTTTCCTACTTCATGTGCCAGCATTTTGTACAGCTCCTCCTTAGTAATGGACAGGCGTTCTCTGTCTGTGCTGTCAATCACCATGATGATGACCTAAATAACCCAAATGTTGAGAATTTATTTTAAAGTTTGCTATGATTATAATGAGTATAAAAGTAAAAACTAGTAGAAGTGTTATGCATCATTACGACGGCTATACAAAAATGTATACAACTTCAATGTTGAGATTAAGTAATTTTTTTGTTTTGTTCATGTAGGACTGACATTGGATAGGTTAAGCTACGTTTAAAAAACGATCTTCAAAAATTATAATTCGTACTCTGTGCTATATGGTATAAGAGACAAAACATCAATGTGTTGACCTTTCTTTGAAGTTGATTCTTGCAACCAATAATTAATAAATAAACAAAATATGCAATTATTCCTATGAGAACTAACTTACTGAAAGTCTATCATTAGTGAAAAGACAATTAGATTGTATGTAATAGTTGACAAGACTACAAGAGATGTGTTGACAATATCATGGCGGCTAAGTAGAAGTTTTTAAAGAAAATGAATTTACAATAAAAAATAAAACATAAGAAGCGTCCAGGACTTATTAGAAAGTAAAAAGTATAAAAATTTATTAGTAAAAATTATTAAAAATGTAAAAAGTAAGGGTGCTTACCACACCTTAAAGTGAATGGGGATTATAGTGCAAGTACCCATTTCAAAGACAAACAGCATATTTTATTAGTGTTTTGGTCAGTTTCATGCACTGCCCTAGTTTACCAGTAAAAAATATTTGACAAGCACCTACAATTATCATGTGATAATTCTTACTGAACAATAACACTGCGTTATCTGGGACATAATAATACAAACATGTATTTCTGTTTACCTCTGAATTTGTATAGTATGTGTTCCATGATGCCCGCAGTGATTCTTGACCTCCAATATCCCACATGAGAAAATGGATGTTTTTCCATACAACCTCTTCCACATTACTTCCAATAGTAGGGGACGTATGAACAACTTCATTCATCAAGCTAGTAAAAATAAATGCAACTCATGGACAATACATATAACAAAATTTTAATATCTCTCACATTATGGTGTAGCTTATGAGAATAATTGGAATATTATAAAAGCAAAGAAATCAATTGAAAAAAAATAATAATAATAATAATGATTAAAAGCTAAAATGATGGCATCAAAATTTATTGTATCTCTATTTAGAAAGGCAGGCCTGCAAACACTTGAGACAATAAGAAACAATAGCAGAAAGGAAATACCAGAACAAAAGTGACTGGGGAAAACAATGGTAGAACAAAGCTGTTATTTGTCCACAAGAGAAAGATCATGTTGGAAGGAATTGGTTGTTAATATCACAAGTCATGATAACTAATAATAATGATGTCATATTTCCCTAAAGAACCAATATCTTTATAAACTGAAATGTGTGGTAAAGCTTTTAGTATTATTTAAAGACTACTATAATGAAACAAAGAAAGTGGCTGATGTAACACAAAAATGAAATTGTAAACAAAAATATTCTGCACAAAACTAAAAAAAAACAGGAGAGAAAATAGAAACTTCTTTTTCTTCTCCACCTATTGCATTTCAGCATTTATGAAAAAAACTGTCATTAAGTGACAGTTCAACTTGAGTGTTAATGTTCTTTGGTTGACACTGTCTGGTGGTGATCCTGTAACATGTCCAAACTATATGATTTGCTGTTTTTTAATATAATACAGCACTGGTGTAACCTCAATTCTTTTTTCTTTTATCATAATTTCTGACTCTTTTTGTTTTCAGTATTCTTCTAAGTCATTTCATTTCCTGAGTGACCATTTTTTACTTTTTCTTTAGCAGGTATGCTCAAGCTGGGTATTGATAACAGATTGGAAGCAATACTATATTATGTAGTTCTCTCTCTCTCTCTTTCTGTTTTGATGTTAATGTCTTCATCTAATAAATGTTTTTTTTTACTGCAATATTGAAGTCACTTGTCTAGTGACTTTGTTTTCTTTGCAGCATCTACTCTTGATCTCTGTTCTGATTGTTCCCATTGGACTATGTAATGCTTACTAAGTATCCAAAGTCACTTGACTTATTATTTTTTTCACTGATAAAGAAAAACACTAAAAGAAAAGTCATTGAGAACTGGCAGAATAAAAGTATATTTATAACTAAGACAAAAAGGATGCATCCTATACCAAGCTTGTTCAATCTATACACTGAGCAAATCTTTAAAAACGTCTCAGAGATGCCAGGCCTAAGCATTAATGGAAAGATAATCAATAACCTAAGATATGCTAATGATACCGTTCTACTAGCAGAAAATCCTAAAGACCTACAACAATTGCTTAATGTGATAAACATAACAAGCAAAAAATATGGACTAGATATGAATATCAAATAGACTAAAACTATGATCATAAACAAAGAAAATTCTCAAGACCTACAATTAAATATCACAGTGGAGGGAATACATCTGGAGACAGTCCAGAGCTACAACTACCTGGGACATATTAAAACCAATGATGGAAAATGTAAAATTGAAATAAGCAAAAGAATAGATATGGCAAAAAAGTAATTTTAATGCCATGAAAAATATACTAACAACAAAACAAATATCAGCAGGGCTGAAACTAAGAATGGCAAAATATTACATCTTCTCAGTATTCCTGTAGGGTGCAGAAACAAGGACATTAGACAAGAAAACAGAAAAGAAAATTGAAGCCTTTGAAATGTGGATTTATAGAAGAATAGGTAGAATTGGATGGAAAGAAAAGAAAACAAATGATGAAGTTTTAAAACAACTGAAAATAAAAAGAGAACTACTAAATGCAATTAAGACAAGACAAATGACATTTTTGGGGCATGTTAAAAGACACAACAGCCTACTAAAAGTAATATTGGAAGGGAAAATACAAGGTAAAAGAGGCAGACCAAGACTAACATGGACGAGTAACATCAAAAGATGGACAAGTGAATCTATGACAGCCTGCACCATCAAAGCAAGAAACAGAGTGGAATGGCGATCCGTGGTAGCCAACCTTCATTGCGAGAAGGCACTCGATGATGAAGACAAAAAACAGACACTTGTGGAGATTCATTACAAGAACATTTTGATGCAAGATGGTACATGATATGAAAAATATAGTTTTGCTACATAGCGCATCACTAAGTAATATAAAATTCTTGTCTACAAACAAGCTTACTACTTACATTTCTTACGCAACCGTTCTCTATGAACAAAGCCCACTACTTACAATTGATACAAAATTGTTGTCTATGAACAAAGCCCACTACTTACAATTGATACAAAATTGTTGTCTATGAACAAAGCCCACTACTTACAATTGATACAAAATTGTTGTCTATGAACAAAGCTCACTACTTACAATTGATACAAAACCATTGTCTATGAACAAAGCCCACTACTTACAATTGATACAAAATTGTTGTCTATGAACAAAGCCCACTACTTACAATTGATACAAAACCATTGTCTATGAACAAAGCCCACTACTTACAATTGATACAAAACCATTGTCTATAAACAAAGCCCGCTACTTACATTTGATACAAAACCATTGTCTATGAACAAAGCCTACTACTTAACAATTGATACAAAACCATTGTCTATGAACAAAGCCCACTACTTACATTTGAAACAAAACCATTGTCTATGAACAAAGCCCACTACTTACATTTGATGCAAAACCATTGTCTATGAACAAAGCCCACTACTTACAATTGATACAAAATTGTTGTCTTCCCAGCATTGTCAAGTCCTACAATAATAATCTTGTGTTCTGTGGATTTAAAGAATGTGTTAATAAAACCAAACATTTCTGAACTCAATAAATTTGATTAAATGATATACATCATGCATGCTGTAGATCAGGCACAAAATAATCATCATTTATAAGATATGGCATGTTACCAAACTGAAATGAAAAGGATAAATCATACTAATTATATATAAATATTAAATGACACATCATTAATTTTAGTCAAGTCAAATTCAATACATTAAATTACTTCCTGTCAAGAAATGAATTTGATTAACTTTAATTTCTAATCACAAAAGAAACATACAAATTTAGTGCTATTATTAACATTTTACCCTCATAAAAAAAAAGATTTTTTTTTGGTCTTGAAGCATTTTTGGTACTCAGTGATGTCAATTATTCAATACAACCGGCTTGTTGTATGAGCTACTGAGTTAAGTGCTCTGTGCACAACGTGAGCTTATGTCTCATCCGTTTTGATCATGTTTTGATATTCCAAATGTTTACGATGAATGATGATATCGTATGACAGGGAACAGTTGGCTGTGTTCACTTTCTGCGCGGTTTCTCCTTATGTCTTTTGGCGTGTGCTGAGACTGCTACAATGGGGACTACAGTTACCTTTCTTTGTTTTGGAGATGAGATATTAATTCGAATGATTACGCTGGCATGAGCGGTTGAGCAATTATGGATTTTAATTCGTTTGCAGTGATACCGGGGCCTTCCATAACCAAATTAAAATCAAATCTTACAAAATTTTATATTATTGTAAAGTTAAATGTGGAACTAAAGGATTTTGCATGTTGTCTTAAATATGTGAATAACCATCATGCAGATGGTTTTTAAAAATTTATCATTATCATTGAGTGGTGTTTCTGTGTCAAAGGTTGGCTACCATGGAGCCACCCCTTACAAGCCTTTTCTGCAGTTTCGCATTTTTATGCATTTCTTTGCCTTGACCCCAGTCATAGGCTGACTTGTCCATCTTTTGATGTTACTAGTCCATGTTAGTCTTTAGTCTGACTCTTTTACCTTATATTTTCCCTTCCAAGATAACTTTTTGTAGGTTGCTGTGTCTTTTAACATGTCCCAAAAATCTCATTTGTCTTGTTTGAATTGTGTTTAGTAGTTCTTTTCATTTTTAGTTGTTTTAAGACTTCATCATTTGCTTTCTTTTCCTTCCATCCAGTCCCTCCCATTCTTTTATAAATCCACATTTCAAAGATTTCAATTTTCTGTTCTGTTTTCTTGTCTAATGTCCATGTATCTGCATCAGACATGAATGTTGAGAAGATATAACACTTTGCTATTCTTAGCTCTAGCTCTATTTATTTTTATGCTAGTATATTTTTGTAGCATTAAAACTGCATTTTGTCATTTCTATTCTTTTGTATATTTCAGTTTTGCATTCTTCACCACTGGTTATGTATGTCCAAGATAGTTGTAGCTCTGAATGGTCTCTAGGTCAATTCCTTCAACTTATACATTCACTTGCAGGTTTTGAGTATTTTCTTTGTTTATGATCATAATTTTAGTCTTTTTGATATACATATCTGATCCATATTTTTTGCTAGTATGTTTATTTCATTAAGTAATGCTAGTAATACAGTATCATCAGCATATCTTAGGTAATTGATTATCTTTCCATTAATGTTTAGGCCTGGCATCTCTGTGATGTGTTTAAAGATTGAACAAGCTTGATGATAGGATACATCCCTGACTTACTCCCCTTTTTATACTAATAGGTGTAGAGTTCTCTGTTTGTTATATTTTATTATAGCTGTTTGCTCCCTGTATAAATTATATATTAGTCATATGTCTGTGTCATCTAGATGTATATCTTTTAAGCAGCCTATAAGTTGTTTATGGTGAATTCCACCAAAAGCTTTGATGTAGTCTATGAGGCACACATATATTGGTTTGTTGACTTCTGTGTACTTTTTTAAAATTAAAGTCCTCGTGTAGAATATGGCTTCTTTTGTTCCGCTGTTTTTCTTAAATCCAAATTGTTTTTCTAATTCTATATAGATTTTATTCTGAATCTTTTCATTGTGTAACTTTTAGCAAGATTTTTGTTACATTGCTATTAAGCTTATTGTTAAAAAATCACTGCATAAACTTTCAAAAACATAAACATTTTATTGTTGGTTTCTTTTTCCTTTCATCTAAAATAATTCTGTTACATATTCCTGCCATTTATTGATTATATCTTTATTGTCTGTTAGCATTTTTCCTTTTTTGTTTGCAATATATCCACTTTCTGTGGCTTTATTTATACTTGTCATTCTCTTTATTTCTGTGTGCAACCCTCTTAAATTTTGTTTATTTTCCATAGTTTTGAATTCTAGACATATTTGGTTGAGCCAGTCTCTGTCTTTTTTTTTTTGCGTATTTCATTATCTATTTTGCTGTATTTAGTGTTCCTCGCTTCTCTTCTTTCTTCTATTTTTTCCAGGATGGCATCAGCCATCCATTTTTGTGTCTTTGTTCTTTTGCTTTTTGGGTACAATATCTCAAACATTACAGAAATAAAACTACCTCTAATCAACATTGTAAATTTTAAAGTGTGTTCCAAAGTTTGTTCTTGCCAGTAAAAAAACACAAAGGAAAAAGGGGGGGGGGGGGGCGCGGCTGGGTGGTCTAGAGGTAAGATGTCAGCCTCTGGACAAGAAGGGCACAGGTTCAATTCCACCAGTGGCAATATTTTTCAGAAATAAAGAAAACTGAACCCATGCTTTCTTCGAAGCTTTACCCTCGTCAGGTCTATAGGTAGTGCGATCACATGTCTTGTCTCCTCAGATAATGGCACATGCCTCATGTCTTTGTGTGTGCATGTCTGTGTTAGTCATATATCATATCTTGATGTGTGTCAGTGTTAGTCATGCCCCGTATCGCTGTGTGCATGTCTGTGTTAGTCACCTCTAGTGACTCGGGCAGATGGTGCTCGTAAACCTGGGAGGGCCGACCATCTAAGGGCAGAATCCCCCTACAGAAAAGACAATCTGCTGCCTTGCAGGAAGATTGGGGACAAACAAAGGCTAAGGAAAGCAAATCTGAATAAAATGCTGGCTGAAATCGCATGCACTGATCCACAGAACACAGTGCAACATTTTAACAGGTTCTCAATCAGGGTGGATCTAACAGACTATAATTATGATGTTTTGTCAGTGGGGTCGATAAATTCACTTAAACAGACAGCTGTCTTCATGTAAGAGTCTGGAACCCTACTCTGATTGAGTCTTGATCGCAGAGAGAAAATCTATCTATCTATCTTTCGTTCGCCTGAAGTATTGTCTATACTTCATCAAGGCCAGCTCCTTGTCGTGGGGATGGGGCTTAACAGTCACCAGGGACTGAAAACTAAGACTGGCCAGGCCTTCCTACAACCGAGCAAGACCACAGTCTGCTCTAGCAAGTTCAAGTGCTGAAGTCGGAGGCAACCAGCCAAAAGGCGCACAACAATCAGGATGCCACGCACTCAACGCATATGGAAGTATGTCTATAACCGCAAATCGATATGGCACTCGCCCTGTGATGGGCAGAGAGAAAATGAAAGAAAGAGAGAGAGAGAGAGATATAATGGCAAAAAATAAGAGGGATGTTAAAGAACCCTTAGCAGTTAAAAATAAAAAAGTGTAGTAAAAATCTATCCACACATCCCAGGCCGTGCTACAGAGTTTGTGCACATGCTTCAGGGTTCTTGGTGATTATCATTATTTAAAGGGAAAAATCAGAGCGTAGGTGGGTTAGTCCAGTGTGCAGTGATGATGATCCTAACATAACATAAGGAAACACACTATAGTATAATTTTGGAAAATTGACAAATTTTGAATGGATTGCTTTAAGGATTATCTATGTTTTTACAATGATTTTGTTACCTTCATTTGTAAAGAAACTCCACAGCTTTGACAACAGGATACCCATGTCAGCTTTCCACTTCAGTATGTTTGGTTGGCAACAGATGTAGTCTAATATATTGATTTCAGTTTTAACACACAAAAAACTGATCTTAAACTATCTACACTTGACAGGATCAGCCATCTTTGAAACTACAATAGTAGAAATGGAATGCATATATAGCAATGAGCTAATCTGATGCAAGAATTAAACAAGAAAATCACTACTGAAAATGTAACTTCACCATGATGAAAATTATGTTGCACTGTTACATCACAGCATGTAGCCCAGTGCAAATGATTTCAACATCTTTGTGCATCTCTATGTCTGGTCCCAGACCTCTGTCCCCCCCCTGACTTAAGTGATTCCCCCCTTTTGCATACTACCAATGGGGTAGCTCTGGAAGTCATAGGACACAGACTGTTCTACCATAACATGCAGAGACACGCTAGAGTAGCAGAAAGGGACAGAAAAGAGAGAAAGTGAATAACTGACTATTGCCCTTAACTAATAAACATCATCATATGCCATATCGGTTAGCGTAGACAATCATGTCATTCCACAATCTTCTATCCACAATGCATTATATCAGTTCTGTTGTTGACCATGCCATAACACCAAGCTATTTAGTATCTTCTCTCTTTGTCGTCCACAATTTCTCTTTCCCTGTAATTTGCCAGCTGTTACCAAGTATTCCAATTTTTCTCTTCTCATGATGTGCTTGAAAAATATTGATCATTTCTTTCTGATGTTTTTAGGAGTTTCCTTTTTGTGCTGGCCTCTTTGAGAATGTGTCTCATTGGTGGTTTTTAGCTGCCCAGGAAATTTTTAACATTCTTCTGAGAAATCCCATCTCTGTGGCCTCTAATTGTCTTTTCATTTGTTTGTCTACTGTCTATGATTCACTTCCATAGGTGAGAATTGGCTCTATATAGCACCGTTGAACTCTCTTTTTCATTTCTATTGGCATAGACTTGCTGCATTAGATGTTTTTCATTTTCTGAAATGCTATTTTGACCTGAGCTTTCTGCTTTTTATTTCTGTGGTGCATCTTCCCACTGATGTTATTATTGTGCCCAAGTATCTGATGTATTGCACTTGTTTAAGATTTGCCCTGTGTATATGTATATATAATATATATATATATATATATATATATATATATATATATATATATATATATATATATATATATATATATATATAGGACAAATCAATTATCTATCATTTCTTGTAATTCATTCTCATATTACAAACTATTTATGTTGTGACAGTTGACTTAAATTCTTTTTTTGTCTACAATTGATCTCATAATATTTTAGCTGTAAAGTAGGAACAAATCTGGCGACAGAACACAATCTTGTCTGACTCCTTCTTTTATATATAAAAGCTGGAAAACAACAAAACATATTGAAAGAAAAAATAATACTTCTGAAGACAAATGCCTAAGAATATTTTGTGTATAATGGAATGAATTCAAGACTAATATAGAGATAAGAGAAATGGCCATGCAACCAATAATTTCATCTACAATTAGGAAGAGAAAATGGACATATGTCAGACGTGCAGAGAAGAGACAACAAGAGAATTCCAAAACATGCTCTTCTATGGGAAACAAAAGGATACAGAAAAAGAGGAAGACCTAGAGAAACACTGAAAATAACACTTATAAGAGATGCAAAATTGGCAGGCTCATTAGATAAGATTCATTAAATAAGATCGAACATCTCGCCTAGAATAGAGATGGGTTGCAAAAAACACTACAAGCCCTACATGTTTTAACGGCGTGGGAAGGATCAAAATATTTTCTCACAAACTTTACATCTTAACATTTTAACTTTTATCCCATCTTTTAATATTTAATCCAAATCCAAACAACCCGAGGACACACTTTCTCTTGGAAATCATCTCCTATTTTCGCTGAGCTATGCAAGTGGTCAATGCCAGAATTTAGTTTTGCTGGAAATAAAAAAAATGCCTTCAGTATGAGCATTTTTTCCAAGTGTAGCTCTGAATAATTAGAAGTGTTCATTTATTTGTGCGTCCAGTCATAATAGTATTTTATATATTATAAGTTCATCAGAATATATCTCCCCTGATCCAGTGTATCTCATTTCACACAGTCCCAATAAATGTAAACCCATCTCTTTCTTTTCCTGTTTGATGTTTTCCAGTTTTCTCTTCTGCCAAGTGTTCACATTCCAAGTACCTATCTTCAGAGTCTGTTTATCTTTATCTTGCTCACAGTAGCTTGATGATGATCGGGTATCACCTGTAGCACATGATGTCCCCTCCTGAATGAGGGTATTCCATTGGAATCCCCCTTGACACTGTTGTCGTGATTTCTATTATTGTGATGAATCATGATTGTACAAAGAAATTACAACAGTGGTTCTCTGTTGCCTTCCGTCGGTTTACTCCGCTAGCCTTTGACTAAAAAGTCTCACCCACAAGACAGTGGGGTTGTTTTACTTCAGGGTACCCTCCCTTAGCCTTTTACTCTCCAGAGCATATCTGCATGGCAGCTGCAGGTTGTATTGTCTACTACATACAGTAGCAGGTAAAATTACCAGAAATGACCAATATATATATATTATATTAACCCTCTCTGTACCAATTATTGTAGTTCTTTACACAGTGAAAGATTTATACAAATGTTCATTACTGACATAAATTTTATTGTATAAATTTGTAAAAATTTATAAAAACATAATTTTTTTGTATTTCCATCAACTTCCATTAAATTTTAAATGTTCATGTCAACAGTGTGATAAACTCCCTTCATATGTCTATTATATGTAAACTGAAGTAGATAATTTTCTACTAGCTTTAATTTTGATGCCTTTTTGTGATAAAATATGCAGTTTATGAAAGTCACTTGTTTGTACTTGTGGATCTAGATTCTTGTTTATCCATGAATCTCCAGAATATTAAATCTTTTAATGTTGATAGTGTGAAAACAAAAAAGAGCTTCTACATCTTATGTTTCTCAAAATATAAATCAATGAATTTGTTGACCTTTTATGAATTTTTACACTTTTAAGCTTTTGTGAATAAAATATTTTGATAATGACAAAATGCGTAATAGTGATGTCAATCAAAATACTCAATTTACATTTTTTCAGTTTTGTTTTTAAATCAGAATTAAGATTTGAATGCTTATACTGTTTTATTACACGGAATGCAGCTTCACATGACAAAATGAAGTATTATTTTCAAAAATTAATTTGTACATCATCATGTTGCTCCTTAGGTGGACTTTTTTCCCTTAACATTGGAACAAAATGCCCCAACAGTTGAATGGTTGGTGTGCTCAATAACGACCAGAAGACATTTTCAAATATGGTTAATGTTTTATGGATCAACATGGACACATCAATCACCATTCATAAAATATGGCAATCTATGGTTATTGAAAAATGTAGACACTACCATTGTATTCCACACACACACCTTAAGTTAAGGCCTGGAGGAAACATTTAACAGTAACAATGAGTAAGTAACCACCTCCACCCCTTCTCCTACCCCTTCAGAATATAGTAGTGACTGTGGATTATTTTATATATATATATATATATATATATATATATATATATATATATATATATATATATAAATAAAGTACCCCGTCACGCCAAGTGGTGTATAGGGAATATGGTGTTAGTGACCATAAATTTTACAGACCTTCGGCACATGATTTTTGGGGTAATGTGGTCAGTATTACGCCCGTGCTGGGTGAACCTGGAAGCTGTCGGTTGGGATCGAACCCTACCTCTTGTCCTTTGTAGTCCAGTTCACTAACTACTGAGCTATCGCGGCCCCTATATATACATACATATATATACATACATATATATACATATATATACATATATATACATACATATATATACATATATATACATACATATATATACATATATATATATACATATATATATATATACATATATATACATATATATACATATATACATATATACATATATATACATATATATATATATATATATACATATATATATATATACATATATATATATATACATATATATATATACATATATATATATACATATATCTATCTATCTATCTATTGTCCTTTCGAGCCGAAGACGGCACATAGGGCAGAACCACAATCTCAAAAACAGAAACCTTGCGTGCCAAAATGGCACATATTGCAGAGATCACTGCTCTAAAATCTATGGCGCTGTTTCCATAACAATACTTTTTACAATGACAGCTTGTCAAGCCATCGATCAACCTCCTTAGTTGCCTCTTACGACATGCCTGGAAGGTCACAGTGTCACTATTCTTTACCTCCCTCATAATGAGGCCCCGGTAACACACGGGAAACACACGGGAACACACGTATATACATATATACATACATATATATATATACATTAGTAAAATTGTCGACCGTCAAATAATTTCAGTGTAAGAGTGATCTCCCCTTAGTTTATGTCATAACAAAACTACAGCTGTTCTCAAACACTGTTGAAAGTTCACAAATTAGATCGCTTCTCAATTCAGGTACCATTATTTTTTTTATATTAAGCATGAGCATTTAGTTGATGTAACTTTGCATGATCCAGTTGGCTTCGTGCTTTAGATGAGTACTAATCAATTTGTGATCATTAGAACAGGCACACTTAGAGCAAAGCAAATATCGGTGATAAGATATAACACTAACAGAGAATCATTAATCTCTAAGCGTATCTTAGTCATGTGACTCATAGGACTTATTGTGCGATCATCACATTTAATCGCACCAGATTTTCTTGGTAGTGCTATCAATATTGATTTGAGCAGGTCGTCTGGTTGCCATAAACCGCATATCTACTCCAAGATAGGGGAAGGAGCTACTGAGTTAAGTGCTCTGTGCGTTTCATCCATTTTGATCATGTTTTGATATTCCGATTGTTTATGATGAATGATGATATCGTATGAAGGGGAACAAATGGCTGTGTTCACTTTCAGTGCGATTTCACCTTATGTCTTTTGGCATGTGCTAAGACTGCTATGATGGGGACTGCAGCTACATTTCTTTGTTTGGGAGATGAGATATTAATTCAGATGATTCCACTGGTACGGGCGGTTAAGCAATTATGGAATTTAATTCATTTGCAGTGATATCGGGATGTTCCATAACCTTAACCGCTACTGTAGATATCATTTAATATTTTTGTTATTATTTCTATTCCAAAATCACCCATGGCTTCAATCTCTTCTTTAGTCATATTTTCTGGTCCAGGAGTTTTTCCTGCTTTCATATTGCGCTAGGCATCTTCCACTTTTTTGAGTATTTCTGGTCCTTCCCCGTTATCTTTAATATTTACTTCTGTTTGTTCATCATCATAAATATCTATAATATATTCTGTTTATTGTCCCCTTAAGCTTTCTTGTTCAATCAACAGTCCTCCTTTCTGTGATCTTAAACATCTAGTTCTTGACTGTGTTTTCCTTCCTGTTAATTCTTCAATTAGTTTGTAGATAGCTTTGGCATCTCTTTTTTTTTTTTTTTTGTTTTTTTTTTAGTTTTTTGTTGCATTTCAATCTTTTTGCATCTCTAGCACATGATCGCTATTGCAATCTGCCTATGGTTTGGTTTTCATATATACCAAACTGTTTCTAAATCTGTTGTTTATCATTATAGTCGATTTGATTATACGCATTGTTGCCTGGGTTTTCCATGTCCACAGGCGTTTTGGATGTTCCTGTTGCTTAAACCCTGTGTTTCCTATCATCATGTTGTGTGTCCTTGCCCAGTCAGTAAGTTTCTCACCTCATTTATTTCTCACCCCTAAGCCATAATATCCAACTACTTCCTTAACTCTTTCCTTTCCTACTTTTGCATCGACATCCCCTAGAACTATGATGTTTTCATGTAGTTTGCATTGACGAAATGCCATATTAGCTTGTGGTAAAATGTATCAATTGTTTCCTCTTCTGGACTGTCTGCTGTTGGTGCATAAGCTTATATGAGATTAATATTTATTGGTTTTCCATTCAACTAAAAGGACTCTTGTCAGATACTGCCCAAAAGCCAAAAGCCTTTCACTTTCACTGTTTTTGCTCTATCTTCACCCAAGACGATACCTACTCCTCTTTGGTGTTCCGTACCTCAAGAATAGATAATCCTTATTTTATATTCATCAGAATATATATATATAATATATATATATATATATATATATATATATATATATATATATATATATTACATATCTGCCCTGATCCAGTATTATATCTCATTTCATACAGTGTACCATTAAAATTAAAATGATTAAACGTAAATCCAACTTACTAATAAACTAATACTTTACACTTTACTTAGTCAACTTTACTAAATTAAATGACTAAATCATAATTATAATTCAATTCATAATCATAATTGTAAATTTTTTAAAATGATGATCATGATGTTCGGTGTTCTTTGCCTCTAACTAACAATCTTATTTAAATTTAAACGTATCGTATTGTCGTATTAGTCCTAGTCCTATCTATCTATTTCATATGCATGCCAGCCATAGGAAAAATTATAAATAAAATATTTAAAAATTGTAACACAGTAGTAGTAAGTGACAGTACGGGTACGTTCGTTGTTGTTCAGTTGAGTTGAGTGTTGAGTACAAAAATTTTACAACAGTGGTTCTCTGTTGCCTTCCGTCGGTTTACTCCGCTAGCCTTTGACTAAAAAGTCTCACCCACAAGACAGTGGGGTTGTTTTACTTCAGGGTACCCTCCCTTAGCCTTTTTTTACTCTCCAGAGCATACCTGCATGGCAGCTGCAGGTTGTATTGTCTACTACATACAGTAGCAGGTAAAATTACCAGAAATGACCAAAATATATATATTATATTAACCCTCTCTGTACCAATTATTGTAGTTCTTTTAGTTTACACAGTGAAAGATTTATACAAATGTTCATATTACTGACATAAATTGTCATTTGAAAAAATAAAAACACATAATTTAATATATATATTACTTTTCATTCCCCTAGTTACCTTTCAATTGATATCCAGATTAGTCAGCTGTTTTGTTCATGATTATATTTCCTAATTTACACGTAATAGAAAAGATTACGGATTGCCCACATCAGTTACAGTGGACTAGAGCAAACAATCGCATGAACAGTCATAGATGACAACACCAACTTTGTCGGAAGTTGCCACAATAAATTATTCAAAGGAGAATTGTTCATTCTTGTCAGCAGAAATATTGTATGAATAGGAGACACAAGTGCAGTATATAGGCTCTAGGAGTGTAAGATTAGAGTGCCGTGTTTGTTATAAATATTTTCACTCTTTGAATGTCATTACAAATGTACGACTGGTTTAACAAAATATATCAACGAGTACCTTCTTTCTTCTTTCCATTACTCTGTAATAGTTCCACTGACAGATTTTTTTCCATTTCTTTCTATCTTCAGTCATTTTTTTTACTGTACAATGTTGAGGCCTGTCCATTCTTTGATGTTATTTTCCCACATCTCCTTCTCACTTCTTCCACAGTTTATTGCCCAGTTAATGGTCTAGACAGACGATCGAGATACCAAGCCACAGGAAAGATGAGTCAATAAGCAAAACTATCTATTAGAAAAAAGGGTATATTATTATAAGTAACGTTCACGTTTGGTTAGCGGGTATAGTTCTGCCCTACCAAAGGAGGAGTAAGACGTCTCCTATCCTCCGCTAGTCTTCGGGACACCCCTGGGCAAGTAGGAGCTCCCGTTTAGCCCCCTATCAGGGTTATGTGAAGCCATTGGAGCAGGTGGTGGATGGTGTTGTGGGAGCAGCCGACAAGTAGTGCCGGTTATGATCCCCACACCGTGATGGCAGGCAGAGGATCTCATGTATAGAGACAATGGCTGCGATCTCCGACTAGTACAGTCACTGCCAAGAAGGAAAGGAATGGCAAACTACCCTCTTAAATTGCCTGGACTAATCATGACAAATCACAAGTTCACAACCTTATATTTACAGCTAACGACGTTAATGGGGACTTCACAGACACCTCGTCCGGTAGAGAGCGTCATGTGCTACAGGTGACACTCGATCGTCATCATGCTACTGTATAAAAAAAAGTAAAGTAAAGTACCCCCGTCACGCCAAGTGGCGTATAGGGAAATATGGTGTTAGTGACCCTATATTTTACAGACCTTCAGCACATGATTTTTGGGGTAATGTGGTCGGTATTACGCCCGTGCTGCTTTTACTTTCCCAGAAAAAATCCGGTACCCATTTAAGGCTGGGTGAACCCGGAGCCGTCGGTTGGGATCGAACCCTACCCCTTGTCCGTAGTAGTCCAGTTCACTAACCACTGAGCTATCGCGGCTCCTACTAATTTTTAGGGAATTAGTAAAACCCAGGTGTCCTCGCCAGGATTACGAACCCCGGCTGTTGCCGTGGTAAGCCAACCGCCTATCGATTGCGCTAACCGGACACCCCCATGCTACTGTATGCAAGATCAAAAATAAACAGACACTAGCAATAGGAACTTGGAACATTAGATCAGCATTCCAGGTTGGAAAACTAGAAAACATCAGTCAAGAAATGAAGAGAATTAAATTGAACATCGTGGGACTATGTGAAATAAGATGGACAGGAGCAGGATTATTACAACGCGACAGTGGAAATGTAATTTACTCTGGGGGAATCACACACGAAAGAGGAGTAGGCATCATGTTAGATAGAGAAAGAAGCAAAACAGTGAAATGATTTTGGCCAGTGTCAGATAGAATTATGCTAGTAAAAATGAGAAGTAGACCAATGGATATCAACATAATTCAAGTTTATGCACCAACAAGTAATAGCGAAGAAGAAGACATTGACACTTTTTACGAGGAGCTAGAGGCGGCCATGGAACAGTGTAAATTCCAAGAAATAACAATTATATTTGGGGATTTCAATGCAAAGGTAGGAACAGCTAAAGTGCAAAATGTGACTGGGGGGGGGGGGGGGCATGGCCTTGGAGAGACGAATGACAAAGGGGATAGATTGGGCATAGACACATGAAATGATTATAGGTAACACCTGGTTCAAACAACACCCTAGGCGACTATGGACATGGCAAAGCCCAGACAAAAAAGTACACAATCAAATTGATTTTATACTGGTACAGAGAAGATTCAGGAATTGGCTAACATCGGTTAAAACAAGGCCAGGAGTAGATTGCAATAGTGACCATGTACCAATAGTTGGAAAGATAAGATCACCAAGAAATATAATAAAGTTAGAACTAGATATGCTAAGAGTAGATAAACAGATGAGTGATAAGTACAGCACGATAGTACAAAATAGATATACTGCTAATGAGAAAATACAGGACATCCAGGAGCAGTGGGAAATGCTCAAACAATCGATTCAACAAACATCAAAAGAAGTAATACCAGTGACTAAAAGAATCAACAAAAAGAAATGGATGACAGAAGAAATATTACAACTAATGGACGAAAGAAGAAAACACAAGAAAGAAGAACAGACATACAAAATATTGCACACAGAGATCCAAAACAAGTGCAGTGAAGCAAAGGAAGGATGGTTAAAACAGAAATGTGAAGAAATCGAAAAAACAACAAAAGAAAGACTCAACATTTATGCACAATCAGTTAAATGAATTAACAGGAAGAAAAGAAGTCAAAGTTTCAGGATGTGTGAAATCAAAGGAAGGAAATATAATAATTGGACAGGAGAAGATAATGGGAAGATGGACATAATATATCAGTCAACTTTATGATGATGAAAGACCAGAATTAAACAACTCAAATGAAGACACAGGACCACCAATAATGCAGAGTGAAGTGGAGGACGCAATTCAACCCATGAAAAGAGGCAAAGCTCCAGGTCCTGACAATATAACAATCGAAGAGATAAATGCATTAGGAGAGCTGGGAGTACAAGTCATAACAAAATTACTCAATGACACATATAACACTGGACACATACCGGAAGATCTACTAAAATCTATCTTTGAAGCCATACCAAAGAAGCCAGGAGCCACTGATTGTGAAGACCATCGCCCTATTAGTCTAATTAGCCATATGACTCAAATATTACTAAGAATAATCATGAGACGTGTAAGGAACAAAATAAAACCAGAAATAAGTCAGGAACAATGTGGATTTGTGGAAGGAAAGGGCACCAATAATGCAATATACATCTTAAGAACTTTGATAGAAAGATCTATAGAGGTAAAGAAAGATCTATATATGTGCTTTATAGACTACACGAAAGCATTTGACAAAGTAAAGCATGTGGAAATAATCAATATGCTGGATAAATTAAACATTGATGTTTAAACATGATCTGCGAATCATAAAAAACATGTACTGGCAACAAACAGCAGCTATACGAATTAAAAACCAAACATGACAATTCCAATATATAAAACAAGGAGTCAGACAAGGCTGTGTTCTGTCACCGGATTTGTTTTCACTTTACAGCGAATATATTATGAGATCAATAGTAGACAAAAAAGGAATTGGAAGTCAACGGTCACAACATAAATAATTTGCGATATGCGGATGACACAGTCTTAATAGCAGAGAGAGAGAGCGAACTACAAGAAATGATAGACATAATAATAAAAGAAAGCAACAAGAAAGGTCTCAGTTTGAATAGTAAGAAAACAGAAATAATGGTTATATCGAAGAAACAATCATCACCATCATTCAACATACAAATAAACGAGACAAATCTGAAACAAGTGCAACGTTTCTAATACTTGGGCACAATAACATCAGATGGGAGATGCACCACAGAAATAAAAAGCAGAATAGCTCAGGCCAAAATAGCATTTCAGAAAATGAAAAATATCTTATGCAACAAATCTATGTCAATAAAAATGAGAAAGAGAGTTCATCGTTGCTATGTAGAACCAATTCTGACCTATGGAAGCGAATCATGGACAGTAGACAAACAAATGAAAAGACAATTAGAGGCCACAGAGATGGGATTTCTCAGAAGAATGTCGAAAGCTCCCTGGACAGCTAAAAAGACCAATGAGGAAGTTCTCAAAGAGGCCAACACAAAAAGGGAGCTCTTAAAAAACACCAGAAAGCAGCAATCAACATTTTTCGGGCACATCATGAGAAGAGGAAAGTTGGAATACTTGGTTACAACTGGCAAAATAGAAGGAAAGAGATATCGCGGACGACAGAGAGAGAATATACTGGATAACTTGGTGTCATGGCATGGAAAACAGTCAACAACAGAACTGATACGATGCACGTAGATAGAAGATTGTGGAGGGACATGATCACCTGTGCCAACCGGTATGGCACATGATGATGAGTTTCACAGTGTCATGGTGTCATTATTTGTTGTGCTTGTTTAGTGTGATAATAATAATTTAAGTCGAAAAAAAAAACTACTAGAATTTTAAAACATTTGACGTGTAGAAGTTGAGGGAAGAGAGTATGGAAACTAAGAGCTTTATGGAACTCCATTTAAAAATCATCAGCCTCATTAACAAAGCTACGTTTGAGGAAACATGGATGGTTGTGCATGTTGAGACACTGACGTTGTGTTTTATTTATTTCAGAGACTGGACTGCATCAAGGATGCTTGTTGTCACTATTTCTATTTCTTTTGTTAATAAATTGTGTTCTCAAGACCACCACTCAGGGCACTTGAAATGGGATTCAATGAGTGGACAATACGCAACCAACTGGAGGACCTGGATTTTTGCAGATGGCGTCACACTCTTCGCTCATAGTCACAACAAAAATAAAAGATAGGCTAAAAGCACTAAGTTTATTATTATTCAGAATTATGTCAAAGTGGGATTATAGATTGATATAAACCATCATCATCAGGTTGCATGTTCTTTGAAAGACGTTATACTCATCACAGATCGCCGGAAATGGTTTCTAGTTAGATCTCCCACTTCTTCTGTTGTCATGTTTAAGCTCCCTTTGATGCCTTTAAATCACATTTTTTTGTGTTGGTCTGTCCATATCTCGCTTTCCAGGAACCGTCTTCTTCTTCTACCTTTTTAGCTCCCAGTGGAATATAGGTCTTCAACAAACACTTTCCAAGTCGTTCTGTTTTTTGCCATTCTTTTAAGATCATTCCACGTCTTCCCCATCATCTTCATCTCTGCTTCTATCTGTCTTCTCCAAGAATTCCTTGGTCTTCCTCTTTGTCCTTTCCCCTGGGGATTCCAAAAAAGGGCCTGTTGTGTAATACTCTCAGTTGGCTTCCGTAGTGTGTGTCCTATCCATCGCCATCGTCTTCGCTGTATCTCTTTATCCACTGGTATTTGACCGGTACATTTCCATATTTCCACGTTAGTGACTTTGTCCTGCCATTTCCATCCCTTTATTCTGCGCAAGCATCCATTAATGAAAGTCTGTACCTTCGTGATTGTCAATTTTGTTATTCTCCAGGTTTCACAGCCATATAATAGGACCGACTTAACATTTGAGTTGAAAATTTTTATTTTTGTATTTAGCCTAATTTCTTTGGATTTCCATATGTTTCCCAGTGCAATGAAAGCTCCTCTTGCTTTTGATATCCTTATTTTGGTATCATTTTCTGTTTCTCCCTCTTTATCTATATTACTGCCCAGATATATGTAAGATTGTACATCTAATAGAGGTATTTCTCATAGTTTCCAGGAACCGTGCCTTCCATTATTTTTCTTTCAAGCCCGATGTGTCTTTTGACGAGGCTGTGATATTTCAATTGACACCAGGCCAGTGACTTGGACATCCACCATTCACTGACCTGGTGTCAGATTCTTATGACTGCCGTAGCTGATTCACCTCATCGTCTAATCACCCGTATGGGTTGCCTCATCCCACGGGGGATCAATGTATCTCTTTCACACCGGTAATCCATTACCCCTCTCTCGCACATTTTCTTCCGCCTCCCTTTTCTTTCTTTCATTATCCTCTCCCTACCGATTTCCTACCCCTCTCTCTTCTCCATTCTTCTCCCCCCTTCTCCTGTTTTGGCCTCTTAAAAACAACCTGAAAGATAAGATCAGAAATGAAGAATTGAAAGAAAAGCCTAGAAATAATTCCCGCCATATAATATATTGCCCGTGCGCTGCCGGGGCCCGAAAGGGGAGTAAGTAAAGAATAGTGGCGCTGTTCCCTACCGTGCATGTACGTAAGAGGCGACTAAGGAGGGTTGGGCATAGGACTAGCTATCCCGTACTGTAAAAAAATAAGCCAAACTCACAAACATGGACAAGTCAAAGAAATTATAGAAATATACCAGTCAAATACCAGTGGATAAAAAGATACAGCGAAGACGATGGCGCTTGATAGAACAAACACTGCGGAAGCCAAATGAGAGTATTACACAACAGGCCCTTTTTTTTTTAATTCGCAGGAAAAAATACAAAGAGGAAGACCAAGGAATTCTTGGAGAAGACAGATAGATGCAGAGATGAAGAAGATGGGGAAGACATGGAACGATCTTAAAAGAATGACAAGAAACAGAACGGCTTGAAAAGTGTTTGTTGAAGACCCTATGCTCCACAGTGAGATAAAAGGTAGTAGAAGAAGAAAAATAGAATACACACAGAAACAACAGATAAAATGGTTTGGCCACGTGATTAGACAGACATATCAAAGTGTAACATAACGAGCCTTTAATAAACGTTACGAGAACACAAGATTCAAGGGTCGAGCTTGAAATAAGATGGATTGATGGAATATTAAAGACTAGGAAACATAACAACAGATGATCAAAAAGACCGCAAACAATATCTCCCCTCGACGCTGAAAGACAAATGATGAAGGGAAGAAGAATATACATTAACATTATGCCATTACTGCAAATTAATTGTTTTCATAAATTCTGACTTTTTGGAAGTAAGATTTTTTGACTCGTGTATGTGTTGCCTAGAAAGTATGCTGATGTTACAGTCTTAATCGCTAAGAGTGAAAATGAGTTATAAGAAATGTTAGACATTATAGTGAATAAAAGCAAAAATAAATGACTCAGCCTTAATAGCAAAAAGACACAAGTACTGGTAACAACAAAGAAAAAGACATCACCTCAGTGCAAAATAAAGACAAGTGGAACAATATTAAAACAGGTAAATGAATTTAAATATTTGGAAACTTTGTTAACCTCAGACGGAAGATGTACAAAAGAGGTGAGATGCAGAATGGTTCACGCAAAGGCAGCTTTCCACAAAATGAGGAAAATACTATGCAATCCATTTTGACAATAGAAACAAAAAAAAAGAGTTCTTAAATGTTATGTAGAGCCACTCTTAACATATGGATGTGAATAATGGACAATAGGACAACAGACAAGAAAATCACTGGAGGATGTAGAAATGTGGTTTTACAGAAGAATGTTAAGAGTACCATCGACATCTAAGAATAGTAATGAAAACGTTCTGAAAGAGGCCAATGAAAAAAGAGAGGTAATTTCAAATATTAGGAAGAAACAATCATCATTTTTTGGCCATGTAATGAGAAGAGTAACAGGTGGAATATATTGTAACAACTGGGAAAATTGAGGGACGAAGAGATAGAGAGAAGCAAAGAGAAAAGATACCAGACAGATTAAGAGAATGGCTTGGCAGAAGGTCAAGAACAGAAATGATAAGTAAATGTCGAGATTGAAAGTTGTGGAGAGACATGGTCGCCTACTCCAGCAGGCCCGGTACATGATGATGATGTGCTGCCTATTATTGTGAAAACAGATAAGTCTAATTCATTGTAAGTTATACATTTTTGGCAAATTATATATATATATATATATATATATATATATATATATATATATATATATATATATATATATATATATATATATATATTACAAAGAATATGAAAGAATTATAGCTATGAAAAGTCACACCGTGTTGGCTTACAGCGACCTAGGAAATTTACAGATTGTGATGTGGTACATCTAACTTCAACGCAGCCACAGAGTCTATTTCTGAGTAAGTAAAGTAAAGAGACCACGTCACGCCAAGTGGCGCACAGGGAATATGGTGTTAGTTACCATACATTTTTACAGACCTTCAGCACTTGATTTTTGGGGTAATGTAGTCGGTATTGCGCCCGTGCCGCTTTACATTCATAGAAAAAAATCCGGTACCCATTAAAGGCTGGGTGAACCCGGAAGCCGTCGGTGGGGATCGAACCCTATCCGTTGTCCTTTGTAGACCAGTTCATTAACCACTGAGCTATCGCGGCTCCTATTTCTGAGTACCGGGTCTATTTTCCCTTGTTAACCCTAATCACATGGCCATATTGGTTAGCTTGTTTCTAGGACTATCATGAAGATGAGGCAGAAGAGCGTCGCCTTAGTATAACCCACACTAAAAATGCCGCCTTGGTATAACCCACACTGAGGAACGCCGCCTTGGTATAACCCACACTAAAGAATGCCGCCTTGGTATAACCCACACTAAAGAATGCCGCCTTTGTATAACCCACACTAAAAAATGCCGCCTTGGTATAACCCATACTAAAGAATGCTGCCTTGGTATAACCCACACTTAAGAATACCGCCTTGGTATAACTCACACTAAAAATGACGCCTTGGTATAACCCACACAAAAGAACGCCACCTTGGCATAACCGACACTACAGAACGCCGCCTTGATATAACCCACACTAAAGAACGCCACCTTGGTATAACACACATTAAAGAATGCAGCTTTGGTATAACCCACACTAAAGAATGCCGCCTTGGTATAACCCACACAAAAGAATGCCACCTTGGTATAACCCACATTAAAGAATGCCGTCTTGGTATAACCCACATTTAAGAATGCCGCCTTGGTATAACCCACATTAAAGAATGCCGCCTTTGTATAAGCCACATTTAAGAATGCCGCCTTGGTATAACCCACACTGAAGAACACCACCTGGTATTACCCACACTGAGGAACGCCGCCTTGGTATAACCCACATTGAAGAACACCACCTTGGTATAACCCACACTGGAGAACACCACCTTGGTATAACCCACACTGAAGAACACCACCTTGGTATAACCCACACTGAGTAACGCCGCCTTGGTATAACCCACACTGAGTAACGCCGCCTTGGTGGCGGGGGACCAGACTCCGGAATATTGTATTCTGTTGTGCAAGAACCATGTTGAACTTCAACGTCAAACCTGGCCCAACGGCAGAGACGTACAGCAGAAACTGTGGAGATAATACGAAGACCTGGAGACGACAGTAAGGAGACAAATAATAATAAATGAATATTATTATAGAGGGAAACTTCCGAGGCGATAATCAGTGAATCAATTCAGAGGAGCTGAGTGGCAGAGTTCCTAAGCGTTTGGCTTTTCGTGGCAAGGCGCTGTGCCACTGAGTACGGGTTCGATCCTGCCTTGGTCCATATTTTTTTCTGTTGTTGATTATTTGTCATTTTTCCGAGTGCTGTAAACATACCTCTTCCTCTGAATTGATTCTTCAGACGACAGTAAGCTTTGTCCTAGCTACCGGGGAATATATACAAAGCATGGCCAAAAACTTCTCGAACGCAGTGAGTGAAAAGTCTACCAATCAGAGTCGATATCGCGAAATGCAGATTCTCACATTTCCTCTGCTATAACACGTAGTACTATACTATGTTTATATATATATATATATATATATATATATATATATATATATATATATATATATATATATATAATTGTTCGTTAGTCTACGTCTTTTCAGTTCCATGCTTAAAAAAAAAAAAATTAACTGAAGAGTTTAATAAGTAAAAGTAAAAGGTTCCCTTCACGCCTTGCTAAACGTATATGGGGAATATTGTTAGTTACCATGTTTATCCATGAGCACGGCACATTTTTGGGTGATGTGTCCAGGTCTCACGCCAGGCCGCCATTACCTCCCAGAAAAATCTCTTGTACCAATTTGTAGAGCCTGGTTTAACCACAGAACCTTGTCGATTGAGAAAAAGCTGTCACTTCTGTGGATTGAACTCTGGGATCAAGAAGCGAGGACACTAACCAGTCAGCCACCGACGTTCCAAGAGTTAAATGACTGCAGATAAACGATAGAGGACATCAACTACTAGTATAAAGTGGTTAAGCAAATCATTGCTGACTGCAGCGGTCAGGATATCTTTTTTAAAATTAATCATAGCATCTGTTGAACTGTTCTGTAGAATGATATACCTGACTGGTATATCTAATTCCCTGCAACAAAGAGGAAAGTGTGGGAATGAATAACAGCACAAAACATGATGACGACTATGGTAATGAATTTAATACATAAATTATCAGGGTAAATAAGCTCAGTGGCGTATACTGGCTTTGGGGTCTGGGCTACCGCTGACATAATAAATTAATACATATATTATATTCAGTAGGCTAACATAAAGCAATGTTTGCTAATGCCATCACTACATTTTAAATTACTTACTTATTTATATATAAAATCTATCCGTCTTTTTTGGGACGAAAATACCTCGATGACTTTGATATTGAAAGTACTGTTGGGTTGGTTTCTAAGTTTCTGAGGGAATGATTTCTCAATGGACATTATTGCCAAACCAGATAAGCGTTCTTGTGTCGAGTTGAACGACAATAAGATTGTTCTTGAGAGCAGAAAAAGCTTTTTCTACAGATGCTGATGCGCATAACGTAGTTATAAGTAGGTTAGGAAGTTCCGGTAATCAGACACGGTTTCACTTTCACTTTGTGACTCTTCTAATTGGCTAGAGCTAAAAATTACACATGAAACTGCATTTGTAAAGGTAGCTCCCGCCGTATTATTTTCACTGGAATTTTTTAACGACAAGATCATTAACACTAAGTCCAATAGAAGAGAACTGTACCGCTCCTTATTAGCGGTTTCATGTTCTATCGTAGAGTGGTTTCTGTTTCATTAACAAACCTTATAGTGGCCATTGGAAAACATTGCTTTAATAAATGCAAATCAAAGCAAATAAATCATATTGGCCTACGAAATGTGTAATAGAATATTCGAAAATTTATAATATAATTATTTTAAAAATATAATAAATTATAATTTCCTTTTGTATTTCGTTAATATGTTCAGGCTACCGGCGGTAGCTGCGGTAACATATAAAATACGATACTGAACAAACTGGTCATTAATAGTGTTTTTACTTAGAGCGCTTTTATACAGCACCATTGTCGAGTATCAATGTACTGTGGAAATTGGTAGTACTTATATTTCTGTAATCACTCAATGTCTTCTCATCTACATGAACCACCCTCAAAAGTGCGTTGAGTGGGCGTTGGTGCATTGTATTGTGGTATACAATAGGTTAATAAGTTATACATCTCTGCCATTTTGCACAAAACATTAATCTTATGTATATTTGAGCATCGAATTTGCCGCCCCTCTTAATCCCAACTTGTTTGGTCACATTGATTGGTCTGTAACCAGAGTCAGAACGAAGATGTGCAGTAGGATGTTGGTCAACTCTAGTTGTTGACGCTGACGCAATTAGCCGACTAGGAGACGTTGATTCAGCACAGGTGTTCTGATCGTCTGGTATAAATTTGTTCAGGTGCGATGAAATAACTTATTTATGCTGTGTTTTTCATTGTTTTGTTAACATGACGATTGCTTGAACAATGTCGCTCAAAAGTTCATTTTCACGTGCAGAAAATTTTGTGGGCAAGAAATGGAAGATAAATTTGAATAAGGGTCTCCCAGAAACTATAAATCTCTCTCTCACTGTCTCTCCCGCTCTCTATCTCTCTCCCGCTCTCTCTCTCATTCTCTCTCAATCTCTCTCTTTCACTCTCTCTCTCTCACTCTCTCTCCCGCTCTCTCTCACACTCTCTCTCACTCTCTCTATCACTCTCTCTCACTCTCTCTCTCACTCTTTCTCTCACTCTCTCTCTCTTTCACTCTCTCTTTCACTCTCTCTCTCTCACACACTCTCTCTCACTCTCTCTCTCACTCTCTGTCTATCACTCTCTCTCTCATTCTCTCTCTCACTCTTTCTCTCACTCTCTCTCTCTTTCACTCTCTCTCTCACACACTCTCTCTCTCTCTCTCACTCTCTCTCTCTCTCACACACTCTCTCTCTCTCTCAGATCACGCACACCCACACACATGCGCGCAAAAACAATGACATAATCAATATATTTTTCTACCTCCGAGCGTTCACCCGTTAAGTGGGGACAGGTGCGATGTGTCGCTCGTTTACGGCAGCGATATGGGAGCCTTTCGGTCTGACACATCCGCCACTGGCATGGGTGAATTTCGCTTTACAATTTTGCCCAGCAGCGGCCATTTTGATTGGCTTACTCTTTCGACTTTTAGCTGACAAGAGTTCATTAGCGTGCGCTCTTGCACGCGTTACCTTTTGTGTGTATTTTTTTTTTAAATGTCAATATCAGATAATGATAGCAATCGTATCTCACTACGGACATATCAGGACAGGTAAAGTCACAAACAAACTATGGATTCAGTTTTGAAAAATGCCAAAATCCCATGGCAGAATTTTGTGACGCTTTCATGGTGAAAATTATGTTTCTTTGTTATGTTAGGCATGTAGCCCAGTGCATCGAATTTCAAGATGTTTGTGTCTCGCTTTACCTGGTCCCAACCCTTCCAGCTTGGGTGTTCTCGTGGTAGCAATGCCGCCGTTAGAACAGCTCATGGGGTTATGGGCACACAGGCTTCTCTATCACTTTGTGGTGGAGACACGTCAGAGAAGCAAATTTGTACAGGTGCTCTACTGGTCAAGTTGTCATGCTTTGATTCTTATTTTATAGTAGAACATCTATTGAGTTATAATGTTGCTTGATGTCAAATGTGGTCGATCAAAGATGAGGTTGTCAGAGCTGGCTCACGCCAAGTGACGAGATTTGAACGCAGGACCTTTCTGTCAGGAGGCTGACGTCTTACCTCTGGACCACACAGTTCCTTGAATCAATATATAATTACGATAATTTTTATAATCATAAAAGAAACAACAAAAACAATAATGAAAACATCGTTAAGAGGCATTTGCTTTGTTATTGTTGCTGTTACTGGCGTTCACACAAGGGTTGTTTCTTTCTCGTCTACAATTAAAAGGCGTTTGTAGCACCGTGTCGCAATAAACAATGTGCAACGATATCTGCATACTGATCGGAACGAATTAAATTTTTTATTTGTGTAGCATCCAACTTCCTGTCACGTGTTGCACCCAACAATATAAATCGACATCGTTTATTAACAGCGTCCAGTGCAAAAAAATATTTAAGCATAAATATCATCATTTGTTTTTTTCGAAATCGAAAACAGACCAAAAATCTTTACAGACGAAGCAATTTATAAAGACAACATTTGATCAAGTTAATATGGTCAAATAAAAAAATGGAAAAACCAAGCTAAAAGCAACAACGTGTTATTAAAACACGTTATTTTCTTTTGTATAGTCTCTTCACCTGGATATCATATAATAACAATAATTATTATTATATTATCTGCTAAAACAAACAGGAGAGGGCCAGGATGGCTTAGATGGTTTTGTAATAATATTATTATTTATTATTGCTTGGTAGTTTTATTTTGTAAACATTTCTTTCTAGACTGGATATTGTTGTTCTAGATTATCGCAGAAGGAAGTTCACATAGATCAGACCCGTGAATTACTCTGTTACATTCGATGTATTAGTTCTTGAAACATTTCATTTTCTCTATCTTTCTCTTTCTCTCTCACACTCTCTTTCTCTGGTTGGGAGTTCATTTTGCTCTGAACTTCATTAAATTTTTCTAAGGTGGTAGATTGACAGTTATATTGATATTGACGTTTCAAAAGAGATGAGAGAATTATCTTTTTCTAACAAATAAATTTCAGCAGAGTTCTCGTTATTGCGCGTAACCGAGCTAGATCACCTGTCCATGTTTGAGCTTAATCTGTTGATGGATAAAACTGACATTAAAAAAAAAAAAAAAAAAAAAAGTTTATTACGAACGGTACTAGCGACGATAAATATACATTTATATGTTCAGGTAACACAAAAGAACATTACAGAGGAGTAGGCATTCTAATAAAACGAGAGCTACAAAAATATATAAATACTCAATTGACATATAATGATAGGAATATACTAATAAGAATGAAGGCAAAACCATTCGACATAGCAATAATACAGACATACGCACCTACTCAAGACTATACAGATGAACAAATAGAGGCATACTATGAAGATCTAAACACAGTTATGAAGCAAGTGAAATCATCAGACATCTTGATTATAATGGGTGATAAGAACGCTAAAGTAGGACCATAATAGGAAATCATGGTCTAGGAAAAAGAAATAACAGAGGAGAAAAATTAATTCAATTTTGTGAAGAAAATAGACTGATAATATGAAACATCTACTGAGCAAGAGAAAAGGAAATTATACACATGGAAAAGCCCTGGAGATAGAAAGAGGAATCAAATAGATTAATTATATAATGATAAAAGACAGATTCCGGAGCAGCGTCACGAAAGCCAAAGCCTATCCAGGAGCAAACATTAATTCAGATCACAATCCTGTAATGATTAAAATGAAAATCAAATAAAGAGAAAGAAACAAAATACTAATTCAGCAATACCAATAGATACAACAGCTTTAAATCAGAAAGATGTAAAAGAAACTTATACTGTACAAGTAAAGAATACATATCAGTAGCTGCTAGAAGAAGTTATTGAGCAGTAAAGAAGAGAAAATCTTGAAGAAAAAGTCGCAACCAAATGGCAATGCATAAAAAACACCATACAAGAATCCTTATACAAAAAGGAAAGTAACAAAAAACAAAAATGGATAGCTGACAACATTTTAGAAAAAATGGAAGAGAGAAGACAAGCGAAGAACACTGCCAGATACAAGGAAATTAATAATGAAATACGAAAAATGTGCAAAAAGGCAAAAGAAGACTGGCTCAACCAAAGATGTCTAGAAGTCGAAACTATGGAAAGTAAACAAGATTTAAGAGGAATGCACACAGAAATAAAAAAAAATGACTAATAAAGACAAAAAATCTGCAGGAAGCGGATGTATTGCAAACAAAGAGGGAAGAATGCTAACAGCCAACAAAGATATAATCGATAGATGGCAGGAATACATAACATAATTATTTCATGACCCGAGGGGGTAAAAAAAACCAGTTATAAAATGTACATCCAGTAAAATCCTAAAATATGAAGTAGAAAAAGCTATAAAAACAATGAAAAAGGGAAAAGCAGCAGGACCTGACAATATACAGATAGAGATGATACAGGCACTAGAAGATTTTGGCATTCAAGTGATCACAGACAATTGAAATGACATATACCATACAGGATACATACCAAATGAACTAAAAACATCAACTTTCATTGCATTGCCTAAAAAGAATGGTGCAGTTGAATGCATTATTTTTGGAACAATAAGCGTAATGAGCCAGGTAACCAAAATTTTACTAAAAGTTATACAAGGAAGGATTCAGAATAAAATTAATAATGAACTAGATGAGCAGCAATTCGGATTCTGGAAAAACAGTGGGACAAAAGAAGCCATATTCAGCATGAGGACATTGATTGAAAAGTACATGGAAGTAAACAAAACAATATATGCCTGCTTCATAGACTACACCAAAGCATTTGATAGAATACACCATAATCAACTTATAGACTGCCTAAAAGATATAAATCTGGATGACACAGACATACGACTGATATGAAATTTGTACTGGGAGCAAACAGCAATAATTAAATATAACAAGGAGAACTCTACACCCATTGATATAAAAAGAGGAGTAAGACAGGGATGCATCCTACCACCAAGCTTGTTCAATTTGAGCAAATCTTTAAAAACATCACTGAGTTGCCAGGCCTAAACATTAATGGGAAGATAATCAATAACCTAATATATGCTGATGATACTGTACTACTAGCAGAAAATCCTAAAGATCTACAACAATTACTTAATGTAATAAACATTACATTTGACAAGAAAAAAATATGGACTAGATATGAATATCAAAAAGACTAAAACTATGATCATAAACAAAGAAAATTCTCAAGACCTACAATTAAATATCAAAGTTGAAGGAATACATCTAGAGACAGTTCAGAACTACAACTACCTGGGACATTTTATAACCAGTGATGGAAAATGTACAACTGAAATAAATAAAAGAATAGGTATGGCACAAAGTAATTTCAATGCCATGACAAATATCATCATCATCTACAGTGCACCGTATCAGTTCTGCTGTTGACACCAAGTTATCCAGTATTTTCTCTCTTTGCCATCCGCGATATCTCTTTCCTTTTATTTTTCCAGTTGTAACCAAGTATTCCAACTTTCCTCTTCTCATGATGTGCCCCAAAAATGTTGATCGCTTCTTTCTTATGTTTTTTAAGAGCTCTCTTTTTGTGTTGGCCTCTTTGAGAACTTTCTCATTGGTCTTTTTAGCTGTCCAAGGAACTTTTAACATTATTCTGAGAAATCCCATCTCTGTGGCCTTTAATCATCTTTTCATTTGTTTGTCTATTGTCCATGATTCGCTTCCATATCCCAGAATTGGTTCTATATAGCATCGATGAACTCGCTTTCTCATTTCTATTGACATAGATTTGTTGCATAAGATATTTTTAATTTTCTGAAATGCTATTTTGGCCTGAGCTATTCTGCTTTTTATTTCTGTGGTGCATCTCCCATCTGATGTTATTATTGTGCCCAAGTATTTGACGTTTGCACTTGTTTCAGATTTGTCTCGTTTATTTTTATGCTGCATGATGGTGATAATTGTTTCTTCGATATAACCATTACTTCTGTTTTCTCACTATTCATACTGAGACCTTTCTTGTAGCTTTCTTTTACTATTATATCTATAATTTCTTGTAGCTCATTCTCTGTCTCTACTATTAAGACTGTGTCATCCGCATGTCGTAAATTATTTATGTTGTGACCATTGACTTGTCTGACTCCTATGAAAAATATTCTAACATCAAAACAAATAACACCAGGGCTAAAACTAAGAATAGCAGAATATTACATCTTCTCAATATTCCTGTATGGTGCAGAAACATGGACATTAGACCAGAAAAAAGAACAGAAAATTGAAACCTTTGAAATGTGAATTTACAGAAGAATAGGTAGAATTGGATGGAAACAAAAGAAAACTAAGGAGGAAGTTTTAAAACAACTAAAATGAAAAGAGAACTACTAGACACAGTTAGAGCAAGACAAATGAAATTTTTTTTGGGTCATGTTAACAGCCTAATAAAAGTAATATTGGAAGGGAAAATACAAGGTAAAAGAGGCAGAGGCAGACCAAGACTAACATGGACGAGTAACATCGAAAGATGGACAAGTCAGCATATGACAATCTGCACCATCAAAGCAAGAGACAGAGTGGAATGGCGCTCCATAGTAGTCAACCTTTGATGCGGAGATGGCACTCAATGATTATGATTATATATATATATATATATATATATATATATATATACATATATATATATAATAAAAAGTATATATATATATACACATAGAGGGTCCGAAAAAGATTGTACCTTTTTCAATCAATTATTGTCGGGTCCCTGATGTGGTATGAGGAACCTTTTTATACCAAAGGTAATGAATGCAATCTGAAAGCTTACGCTTTTATCTTACGTTGCAAAATTTCAATATGGGCGTTCTTCTTAACACGACAGATATCTAGTCGATAGTCCATTTCCACCGATATTCGACGCATGTTCTACAGCACAAAATGTTTTCTGTTGTTTTGTGAGCGCCATCTTGGAAAATCTTTGTGTATGCATGATGATGATGATGATGATGATGATGATGATGATGATGCATACGGCTGGTATTTCACATGAAACTGTTGCTTCAGTAACAATCTATGATACCTACAAGTCTCTTCACACACTGGTCATTTGGAAAAAAAAAAGAAGAAAAGGGTGCACTATTTTGCGGACACCTATTGTGTGTGCGTGTATACACACACATATATATATATATATATATATATTGTGTGTGTATGTGTGTATGTACTAGGGCTCTGTTATTTCTCTATGTGTGTTGTGTTCTTGATGATGATGCTCATGTTATCATTCTGTCAACTGGGATGTAAGGCCGGGTCTAGCCAGATAGAACATCTCTCCTTGACTTCTAATATAAACGTTAGAAAACTGGACAACAGTCGTGGACACCAACATCACTGACAACTCTATAATAAGATTTATAGAGACTGGCACCACTGGCCACCTAGCCATACCTGTCTATTCATGGGTTACCTTGAACACCGAATACTCAGTTTGTATCATGGTCCCCTTCCCATCAAATCTATATATTGACCTTTCGAGCCGTAGCCGGCCCATAAGGCGTAGACCAAGATACTCATTCTTTTATCTGAATTTTTGTTCTAGCAGTTTTAAAATCTTTTAAAGATATTTTATCAAATCTCGCCATTTGTTTCTGTTCTGTTCAAGCAGCTCTATATCATTGAGGGAGCCGATTCCTGCTGCTCTTGCCTCTCTCATCAATGTTATTCTCGATGTCTCTCTGGGTCCCATCAAATACCTCCAGTATATTGATGACTGCTGCGGACTAACCGATCTACCTGAGGACGACATCTCCAAGTTTATCGACAACACCGACAGTTATCACAAAGCTATCAAGATCACATCTTGTATATCCACTTCCTCTGTTAGCTTTTTGACCGTATTGTTCCGGCCAATATGGCGGATAGGCGGCGGGAATAATTAAAGGCTGTGTCTGAAAAGTGTTCCTTGTTACAGTTTCTTCATATTACAAGTCCGGCTTGTTGCAGGAGCTACTGAGTTAAGTGCTCTGTGAACACCGTGAGCTGCGCGTTTCATCCGTTTTGATCGTGTTTCGTTATTCCGATTGCTTACGATGAATGATGATATCGTATGATGGAGAACAGATAGCTGTGTTCAGTTTCTGTGCGGTTTCGTCTTATGTCTTTCGGCTTGTGCTGAGACTGCTATGATGGGGACTCCAGCTACCTTTCTTTGTTTGGGAGATGAGATATTAATTCGGATGATTCCACTGGCACGGGGGGGGGGGGGGGTTAAAGCTATTATAGATTTTAATACGTTTGCAGTGATTCAAGGGCATTCCATAACCATAACAGCAACCGTATTGTTTCCTTGGGCACTTCTGGCCTCCACACCTTGGTTATTTTGAAACCCACATACACCCATTGTTACCTTCTATATACTTCATCACATTCACCTTCTTGTGATTCTATTTCGTTTCCTGAGCTATTGTGCCTTCGTCGCATCTGCCAGAATGACCAGTATTTCCGCCAAAAAGGCTCACATATGTTCAGCTTCTTTAGCCGCCGGTTTTATTTAGATTCGATCCTCCAATCTGCCTTCAAACCGGTCCTCCTTATCTCTCGTCCCGAGGCACTCACTCCTTCCAACCGGCCCCCCCCCCCTCTGAGAGAACAATACTCACCATCCCATATCATCCTCACAACGTAGCTACAGCTAGGATACTCAACCGTTACCGTTCCATTCTCCACTTTAATCCCACCACTCGTCTACTTTTCCGTGACCCCACTATGGTCACCTTCAAATATGACAAGAATTTGAGAAACATTCTGGCCAGGAGCCGTCTCACTCGCTTCGACCATAAATACTTGGTTACGGTCCCCTGTGGACGTAACTGTATTACCTGTGCTTACGTGCTCCGGACCGACTCTGTCTTATTCCCTTACGGACGGTTCGAGATCAAGGATAGTTTCACATGTGTGTCCCGCAACATCATTTATGCCATCATATGCCAACGATATCACATGACTTTTTTTGGCGAGTCTGGGAGACGTTTAGCGTAGAGTTTTTTTGATCACCTTCGGGATGTTCAACAGAATACTGACACTGTAGTGACGTCCCATTCCAATTACTCAGACCACAAGGGCAACAACGACATCCGCATTACTGGTATTGTCCTTTGCCACTCTGGTGACCGCAGCCAGTTCACATCGGAGAATCGCCTTATAGTCCAGGTTCGCTGACTCCACGAGACATGTATGTCTCACACTCGTACACATTTTTCCTGCAGCTGCACTTTCTCTATTCCATATTATACTCTTTTGCTCATGTATGATGCCTACTTAAATAGAAACTGTATCAAACTAACGCTACTGTTGCATTTATTACAGAGCAGAATTCCAGGGAGACTGACATATTTTATACATCAATTTGCAAATAGTATACGCCAGTGGTGGCCAACTTGAGGTTGCCCGAGGGCCGGATTAAAGCCAAGGCCAAGACCCGCGGGCCACACTTAAGAATATCGTCAAAAATGACAGTAGGGACCTATGCGATATAGTAATATATATATAATGCTTGCACTTTGACTACATATTTGATTTGTAACAAATCCATTAATTATTCATTTTAAAATTACCTTTAATGTCTCAGTGCGACGATTGTGACTTGTCACAGCTTTCCACCAGAGATTTGAAGTCCACTTCCATTTTTGACGTGGCGATTCGGAGAGTATGGGACAATGTCGAATCGGTCATTCTGTTCCTGGTCTTAGATTTAATTAACTTCATGGAAGAGAATGTTGTCTCGCAGAGATATGTGCTGCCGAATATAGAGCACATCTTTAGTGCCCATTTTCTCAGACACGGGTAACGTTCATTTGGTAGCAATTTCCAGAAGTCAGCTCCTAATGCCTTTACAGTACTGAGGAAGGGGTCACACTGAAGGTCACACAACTCTAGTTGAAGATCTGATGGCTGGCACTCCACTGTGCACTTAATTGGGTTATTAAAAAGTTCCGTTTGCGGACGAAACATTTCAAAATCTTGAAATCGTCGATCAAATTCACAAATCAAATGTTCAATGTCAGCTGCGTACTTACTGAAGTTTGCACTTTCTATCTCTGACAACAACTGCTTACAACTTGAAAAATGGAACAGATCATTTTTTTGCAAAGAAAGTCTAAATAGATTCAGCTTCTTTTTAAAACCATCAACATATCCCATCAATTGAAAAATGGTTTGCTTTTCCCCTTGTAGCTGCAAATTCAATATGTTCAAATGTTGTGTGATGTCTGTGAGATATGCCAGATTATGAAGGAAATTAATGTCTTTGAGTGCATGTTGAAGGTCAATGGAGCATGGTAAGTTCTCTCGCAGGAAGTCATAAATGTCATTCTTCAGTTCAAAAAATATTATTAAACATTTCCCTCGACTAAGCCATCTTACTTCTGTATAAAGCAGGAGATCACCGTAGCTAGAATCTACTTCCTCTAAAAATGATAAAAACTTCCTGTGATTTAAAGACTGGTGTCCTCCACTTATCAAATTTGTTATTTTCACAACAGTAGCCATGGTGTCTTTTAGATTTATGGACTTTGCACAAAGGGCCTCTTGATGAATTATGCAATGCAATGTAGGTACGTTAATTTTGTTTTGCTTTAGAAGTCCAACAAAACCAGTATTTGAACCAATAAAAGCTTTGCAACCATCAGTACACACTGCAGACAACTTTCCAAAACCACCTACTTCATCTACGGCACTATGAACTGCAGAAAATATGTCTGTCCCTCTACAAGTGTCATGCAAAGAGCAAACTTTCAACAATACTTCAATAACAGTAAAATCCTCCTGGATAACTTTAACAAAAATAAGAAGCTGGCAAGTGTCAGTGATGTCAGTACTTTCATCAATCGCGAGCGAAAAATATGAGCAGTTTTCAATACAAGATTTTAAACTTTGAGACAGTTGCAGACTGATGTCTTCTGTTCTTCTGGCTACAGTTTGTTTTGAAAGAGGCACAGATTCAAATTCTTTGGCTATTTTTTCTTGACCGAATGCCTTTGCCATTTGAATCGCACATTTCTTCACAAAATTTCCGTCAGTAAAGGGTTTTTTAGATTTTGCAAGCTCATAGGTAACTGTATATGATGCAATGATCGATGACTCTTTAATTTTATTGCCCTTTGTATACATACTTTGCTGTTGATTCAACTTTGTCTTCAGCTGTTCAACCAAAAGCTTCCTAGCTTCAATGCTATGTTTCTCATACATGTTTTGATGATGTGTGGCATAGTGCCGTTTTAAATTATATTCCTTCAAAACGGCTAACACTTGAACGCAAATTAAGCACTGAGGTTTACTATCCTTATTGAAGATGAACAAATAATCTAATTCCCATTCAGGTTTAAATATGCGATTTTCACAATCAACTTTTCTACGTTTTAACATGATTTAATACAAAATCTCACATCAAAGTTAAAAGTCACAGAATGTTGGTCCACTTTCGAAAATAAGTCCAGATTTGACAGTTATACACAGACTTGTGTTTGACAATGAAATCAAAAGATTGTGACCAAATAAACACGTTGCAGTCATTTTATGGACAAGACAAGACGATGGGATCAAAGGGAATGAAGGCGAACAGTGAAACATTTTGAATGTAACTTCAAAGACAGAATTAGAGCTACGAAGTCCCCTCACCCCTGTCCCTCCCAACCTCATTAACCCCTTACCGCGAAATGAAAGAGCCACCACAAGTCCAGACGACAAATGTTGAGCCAAAGATCTGACGCTATCACCGCACTGACAATAAAGCAACTTTGCGGTACCAACTCGATGCAAAGTCTTTGAATATTGTCGGCACCATTAGTTGTGCAGAGTGTGTGTGTGTGTGTGTGTGTGTGTGTGTGTGTGTGTGTGTGTGTGTGTGTGTGTGTGTGTGTGTTATTTGAAATTATGTTGCCAATCTAGCTGTTGCGAGAAATTGACAGAGATTTTCAAATTGTGTATTCTTGAACGATAGAAGAGTTAACTCCGACACGGATTAAAACCAGGAGAAATCCGCTATTAGGGGTAAAAAATGAAGTAAGTCCGTGGAGCTTCGCGGGCCAAGAAAACTAGGCTGGCGGGCCGAATTCGGCCCGCGGGCCGCCATTTGGCCACCCCTGGTATACGCAATGCTGATTAGTGTATAGATCTTTACTCAATCTTGTTTGGTATACTTTTAAGAATCATCATTTTTTAGCCATGTAATAAGAAGAGAACAACTGGAATATATTGTAACAACTGGGAAAATTGAGGGACGAAGAGATAGCGGAAAGCAAAGAGAAAAAAATAACAGACAGCTTAAGAGAATGACTTGGCAGAAGGTCAACAACAGAAATGATAAATAACTGTCGAGATCGAAAATTGTGGAGAGACATGATCACCTACGCCAGCAGGCCCGGTACTTGATGATGATGATACTTTTATGAAAAGAAGCCAATGGAACACAAAAGCAAATGAAAATATAAGAGTACACGAATACACGCAAATACGAGTGAAAGCATGCAATTATGTGTGTATGCATGTATGTATGTATGCATGTATGCATATATGTTTTGTAAAGACTGTCAAGGAGATTAGAAAACAAGGCTGAACACAGCTATGAATAAATTAAAACAATTGACAAACATGATTTGGAGCTGATATTGTAAAACTCGTGTCGATCCCCTTTGCATTCGACCATAACATCATCGTTATTTTACCCAAAACGTGCGACGTTTTTTTAACGAACAGTAACACAATGTACAATCGTCAACAGATACAAATATACATGTAATAGAGTAACACGTTTTAGAGTTACCGAGTTACCTCCACTTGAATGACTTTGGTTTAAGCGGAATCGCGATGGGAGAAGCATCGTCTACCTTTGTACGACTTCGTAGGAATGGGTCAAGAGGTTGACAGTTCATATTTTCATGTTACATGGGCTCTGTGATGTCAGCTTATCACTGGGAACAAACAAGAGTCAGATATGGCCGTGCAAGTGTAACACTTGAAGCCATTTAACTTTGTCATGTTACTATAGCTCGTTTCAAAACATATGCCCAACTTCAAAACGCTATTACTGTCTAACCGTTTGTTAAATACTTTTGAAATTTTCCAAATGTTATTAGAATGCAAAAGACCCTTTAAATGTATATTTAACAAACATCTTGCAGCTGCAGTTTTCTTAAAGCGGCGATATTTCTTTGATGTTTGTCAAAATTGTAAATTGTGAAGCCCTAAAGAATAGAAATTACCGTAGTTGCTGGTCTAAGATTAATTTTCACTAGGTAAAGGCGTGACCGTAATGGGGAAATAACTGGATAAAACAAAACACCAGGAGAATTATTGTCTGCTCAGTTCGAGGACGGACGATAATAATATCAAGGTATACCTGTATGTCCAATTTTCATAGTTGTGTGGTCCTGAAAAGGACCGTTTGTTGAAATAATTTAAGGTAATATAGGGGCCAACATTGTGGGGGCTATATACTTTCATTATGAATCAGACGAGTCTAAAAGATTAATAACTGTTTGGGGTTGAACATGCCACAAACCATCATTTTTCCAATATTCCTCTTCCTGTTTTAAGACGTGGTCTTCACATTTAGCCCAATAATCTTTGTCTACATTTAATAAAGCGAGATTAGCAAGAGTCTTTACATCACATATTTTGAATGTTGTATTTTCATCTGCCACTTGTCCTTTTAATTTTGCCCAGATTAGTTCTATTGGATTTAAATGAGCATGGTAAGGTGGCAGCCTCAAACTTATATGACCGTGCTCTTGGATAATCTTATCTATTTGAAAAATCTTTGTCCTCTGTTTTTGCTTTACTAGAGATAATAATTCAGGTTTTAAGTACATGTTATTAAATTGTATGTGCTCCTTTGTGAGCCATATCTTAATAGCATCTTTTGTACTGGATGACGTCGGGACTTTATCTTCAAGTGCAACAATGTTGTGGTACGCTGCATTGTCCATTATTAGGCAATATGGTCGATCTAGTGATGGGAGAACAGAATTTTCAATCCAATCTCTAAATATGTGACCATTCATCTCAGAGTGATAATCCCGATTGTCTATGGATTTTGAAAGAAAAATGAGCTCTGCATTCTGTATTAGTCCATGTTGTCGACTACCTGCATGAGCAATTATCAAGCGCTGTCCTTTGCTGCTAGGTATTAATCTCTTAATCTTTCCATCTGATGACTGCCATTCCCTTTGGTTAGTTTGGTGAGCATTGATCCATGTTTCATCCAAGTACACAATATCATAACCTTGCTTGCGCACCTCTTTTACTTCACGTAAGTACTTGCTTCTCATGACTACTATGTGTGGCTTCTCACAGATGATGTTTCGTCCATTGGAATACTTCTGAATGTAAAGCCTGCAGCTCTCACATTCCTCCATAATGTAGACTTTGATATTTCAATACTGTTGTTCTTTTTCAGCGATACTTTTAATTTTCTTATTGTAACAGTTTCATTCATACCCAACATTTTGCGAATTTCACTTCTAATAAGTTCACTGTCGAAATTATCCAACATTTTTGCTCTTCCTTGTGATTTTGTATATTTGGAACATTGACGGTCACGTACTTGAATTAAGTGCAAGCGATTAAATGACCGTTTAGATAAATCCAAAATGTGTCTTGTCCTATTCTCAGGGTTTTCTAAAGAATGAAATAATCTTCCTCGTTTAGCCTCTTTGCAAAAATAGTCATACATTTTTATTGCGATGTTTTGTAAACTGCAGAATTTCATTTTAAGACTCATGATAAATGTTATTGTTCCACGTTACGCCGCTGAATTAACGGAAATGGAACACACAATGTCTCGTGTTTACTACAAGTGTCTAATTGTGTCAGACAACTCACGCGGAAAGCGTGCAAAAACGTGTGTATGGATTTGTAATCGCTATTTTTAACTTAAATACTGTAAACACTAAGTTTTGACTACATCAATGGGTCGTTATAAATTTATATAAATCAAATAAGCAATAATAATAACCAAATGTTTGTTTTTAATGAAATTAATTCCCTGTTGGGTTCTAATCATTATAACTATACATGCAAATTTTGAAAAAATTACAAAAAGCGGTTTAAAAGATATTGATTTTTAAAGTTGGGCACGACTTATGAAACAAGCTATAGTGTCAATGTGAACATTCGTTAAAAACGGCAATAACGTCAGAACATCTGTCGTCTTCCAGCTTAATATTGTAGACTGGCGATTTAGGCACATTGTATACTCTAGCATTAATACAGCTAGTGGTTACGTACGTTTTGATTTGTATTATCTGATCTTGTTCTTTTTCATCTTGTGCCTTGAACCAACAAGTTAAAATTTTATGTTTTTGCCTGTACTTTTTTGTTACACTCTCACATATTGCCATGTCAGATATTTCCTTTGTCCATCTTTTTAGATGTCGTTCTGTATACTTCTGTTGTTATAGCTGGTTGTTAACACTTGTTGTGGGATGATGAGTCTTTTGATAACTGCGTTACTTGTTCAAACCATCTTAATTTGTTGTCTCCAAATAAAACGCAGTACTGGTGTTACTCCCAGAGCTTTCGTAGTCGGGGATTGTCTCGGTAAACATGCAGGACTCCAACGGTCTTTAGATACCTACATTGTATTTTATAAGTAATTGAAAACTAGAGCTGCCGCCTGCAGATCTGACCTCTTAAACCAATGACCAAATGAAAGACCTCTCCCACCAGGTCGGGATAAGTGCATCAGGTGGAACTGATGCATCCATTTAAAAACTCTCCATGTGTCCAACCGGGAGCCGTGATAGCTCAGTGGTTAGTGAACTGGACTACAAAGGACAAGGGGTAGGGTTCGATCCCAAACGATGGCCTCCGGGTTCACCCAGCCTTTAATGGGTACCTGATTTTTTTCTGGGAAAGTGAAGCGGCACGGGCGTAATACCGACCACATTACCCAAACAATCATGTGCCGAAGGTCTGTAAAATTTATGGTCACTAACACCATATTCCCTATACGCCACTTGGCGTGACGGGGATACTTTACTTTTTTTTTTACTATGTGTCCAACGACGGGACAGACCATGCGAGTAAGAGCCACACCCAAAGCTCTATCCAAGGAGAAGAAGGATACCCCGGAAAACTAACCACTGCTGCCTAGTAGATACCATCGGGAGAAGGTCTGGCAATGGAAGAACACCCAGATAGAAACCACGAGAAGGGTATGCTCAACAGAGATGGCCGGCATCCACGGTACGAGAAGGAAAACTCCTACGTCAAACCAAGATTCAGCCTGCCGAAGACTGAGTGTGTCAGCTACGGCGCAGGTTTCAAGGAGAAATCAGGACACACACAGACACACACATATGATTGTTGACCATGCGACCAGCTCATCGTGTGTCATGATATGTTCTTACTCTTCATCATGGAATAGGACAAAGTGTCAAGTTCGCATGATCAAAGACTTGAAGAACAACTGCCACCACGTTCTTATGTTATGGTTTTTAACAATGATAATACATATGTAAGTACGTCAGAGCTTTATAAACCTGATATATCACAATTTTCTTTATTTATGGCACAGGTGATAAGTTCAGATAATTAATTTTAGAAGAAAAAAAGGGCGCGCCTCCCAGCACCAGAGCTGGAAGTTGTCAGCGGCCCACAGCTGATGGCTTGCGCCAGGATCGGTGAACCAAAACCATCCAGACCCTGCTCCACCTCTCCGTGGTGCCTCCAGTAACAGACTAACCTGTTTAGTCTGGCCAAGCGAGCAGGGATCGAAGAGGGAAGACAACCCGGTACTCAAAAATGTCGTGCTGAAGTTGGACGTGTTGGGCCGAAAGGCGCAAATATAACAGTTATACTGCAAACCACAACACAACACAACGCAGACATGTCCACTTAACGTCCTTTTAATGGCGGATGACGAAAAGGAATTCTACTGTCTACGAATACTCTATAATACTTTAGTCATCGGGCGAACGTAAGCAAAGAAGAATAAAAAAAAACATTTGTACCTAGATACTACAATCAGTCTAAATTTCCTAATTTATTATTTTATCTCTAATTGTTACATTAAATACTCCTTGAAAGTATCCCAATTAAGTATTTGTCGTTTTCTGCTTTTCTTTTTCCAGGTTTGGCATGATAACATGAAACTGTTTAAAAAAAAAAGTAAAGTACTTCCGTCACGCCAAGTGGCGTATAGGGGGAAATATGTTGTTAGTGACCATAAATTTTACAGACCTTCGGCACATGATATTTGGGGTAATGTGATCTGTATTACGTCCATGCCGCTTTATTTTCCCAGAAAAAAATTCGGTACCCATTAAAGGCTGGTTGAACCGGAAGCTGTCGGTTGGGATCGAACCCTCCTACATCTTGTCCTTGGTAGTCCAGTTCATTAACCACTGAGCTATCGCAACTCCGAACATAACACTGTAAGGAGTTATATTTTATGTATAGTTTATTTAGATTTTTATTTATGATTTCTCTCAGTGGCGACCACCCCTGGTCTCAGCAGCGAGGTCCGGTTTGAATCGTCAATTTCTTATGAATGGAAAAACTGAGTACCTCCGAAGACGGAGTTATCTGCCTGTGCGGCGAGGGACCCCTGTTCACACGGCTGCCAGGGAAAAACGGATTAGCAAGCAAAATTCAGTCTGATGTGTGTGAAAACTAGGCCAGGGGCAGATTGCAATAGTGACCATGTACCAGTTGTGGGAAAGCTTAAAGAAAAATTAAAAACAACAAAACGAGCCTCAGTTAACATCAAGTTAAATTTAGATTTACTAAAATCAGACAAGAAGCTGCAAGACAAATATACAATCACAATTCAGAACCGGTACAATGCAATTGAGAAAGATACAAAGCATTGATGAACAGTGGGAAATGCTAAAAGAATCAATGCAACAAACATCAAAAGAGTTCATACCACCACTGAGGACAATTTCAAGAAATAAATGTATGAGAGACGACATTTTGCGGCTAATTGATACAAGAAGAAAAAATAAAGAAATAAAGATGAGTATAAGAGATTAAATAAAGAAATTGAAGTAAAATGCAATGAAGCAAAAGAAGCATGGCTAAAGAGAGATGCAAAGAGATTGAATTGCAACAAAAAGGAGATGCTAAAGCTATATACAAACAAACTGAGGAATTAACAGGAAGAAAAACGCAATAAAAATGGATGTGAAAATGGATGGAAATGGATGAAAGGAAGGAGAACTGTTGATTGATCAAGAAAACATAAGGGAACGATGAACAGAATACATTAAAGATCGGTAATTTCCTAGTTTGATCAGATATAGTATTTCAGTTTGGAAGAGTGATATCCCCTAAAATATGTCTGCCAAAATACAGTGGTTCTACGCATTCTTGGCGTTGGGGTCATTACGGCGATTGGTAATCAACCGCACAATTCCCTTCGATCAGAAGATCATAATTAGGCCGAGTGGCGTCGTTTTTGTCACGCGTTATAATATATTTATAAATATTTAACACTAAAGCTAAACCTAACCCCTGGACCCAACGCCCAATCAACAGATACTCCGAAATGATTACACGCCAGCGTAATGACCCCAACGCCAAGAATGCGTAGAACCACTGTATTTTGGCAGACATATTTTAGGGGACATCACTCTTCCAAACTGACATACTATATCTGATCAAACTAGGAAATTACCTAAAGATCTTTATAATGATGAACGAACGGAAGTAAATATTAAGGATAATGGAGAAGGACCAGAAATACTCAGAGAAGAAGTGGAAGATGCCTTGCGCAATATGAAAGCAGGCAAAACTCCTGGACCAGATAATATAAATAAAGAAGAGATGGATGATTTTGGAATAGAAATAATAATTAAAAAAATATTGAATAATATCTACAACAGCGTATATATACCAGACGACATGCTCAAATCAATATTCATAGCCCTACCAAAGAAATCGGGTGCGATTTAATGCGATGATCATCGCACAATAACCCTTATGAGTCATATGACTAAGAATCATCATGCGAAGAGTGCGAAACAAAATCAGTCCAGAAATTAGCGATGAACAGTGTGGTTTTGCTAGAGATAAAGGAACAAGCAATGCCATTTATATCATACGATCTTTAGTAGAAAGAGCCATAGAGTTGAAAACAGATCTATACCTATGTTCCATAGATTACGTCAAGGCATTTGATAAAGTAAAGCACCAAGAAATAATCAAAATTTTAGAAAGCATAAACGTAGACAGCAAAGATCTAAGAATAATAAAGAACATGTACTGTCAACAAACAGCGGCGATAAGAACTGGAAACCAATTGGGAATGTTTCAACAAATAAAACAGGGTGTTAGACAAGGTTGTGTGCTGTCACCAGATTTCACCAGAGGTAAAAGCAAAAAGAGAGCAAATTTCCAATATTAGGAAGAGACAATCATCGTTTTCTGGCCATGTAATGAGAAGAGAACAACTGGAATATATTGTAACAACTGGAAAAATTGAGGGCCGAAGAGATAGAGGGAAGCATTGAGAAAAAATAACAGACAGCTTAAGTGAATGGCTTGGCAGGTCAACAACAGAAATGATAAATAGCTGCCGAGATCGAAAATTGTGGAGAGACATGATCACCTACGCCAGTAGGCCTGGTACTTGATGACGAGTCTCTAGGGACTTCGTGAGAGATAAAAAAGCTGGTGAGCGCAAAAAAAAATATATATTTTATGTATTGTATTGTCTTTATCTTTCGATCGGCAAATTTTCTTTTTTTGTTCTAAAAATATTTTTTAATAATGCGTGTTAATTCATTGATTTTAAAAATAAAGTTTGCTTTGCTGTATCTGTTCTCAATGTTTAAGACTCCATTGATTTATTTCTTTTTAATTAATTTTTTTTAAAAATGCATTATGACCATGCAACCAACGGTATCATAGGTAATCAGGATGAGAAAATAAGCCATCATCCACACAATTAGAAGGTGGAAGAACTCGCTCTCTATTCTTAATGACAGTCTATAATTTAGTCTCTTTTCTACTTATGGCAACGACTTCCTTTTTCTCTGTGTTAATCTCCAAGTCGTGTTTCTTCCAAGCCCCACATATTTCTATCAAATGTTGTTGCAGTTCGTTTAAATGTGTTCTGTCACATATTCGGTCTCTTCATAAAGGCCAAAAAAATGAACCGTTTGCTTTCAGAAACCGCGGTGTGCATTCTGCGACCAGCACAACCCGTAACAACGCCAGTTAGCGAAGGTCAAGTATAAATTATTACAGCTGGATCCACATGAACCAGCAAACTCGAGATCCTTAGATCGTTAAACCAAAGCAAAACGATTAATTTACTCATGCAGTGGCGTAGTATGAAGGGCCGATGAATGGTGGTTGCCCCGGGTTTATAGATTCGTAGGGGCGCAAAATGTAGAAAAATAGTAATTTTATTTTTAAAAAAGCAGGCTGGGGACTCAATCCTCACCTAGTCGATGGCGAGCTCACGCTAGGTCACTACTAGTTTTTTTGAGATTTTTATAAAAAAAAGTATATTCATAGGTAAAGTTTCCTTATTAGACGATATGGACAGTTAATCTCGTCACTGCAAAGATAGTTTTATTTTGATGTCGTCATAGAATATGATATAGAAGTACCTCTAAGACGCATTCTTCTTCTTCTTTCCTTCCTCATTTGCCTTTCAGCGTCGAGGGGAGATATAATTTGCGGTCTTTTGTTCTTCTGTTCGCCTCTGCTGCTGTTATGTTTCCTAGTGCTTCTAATATTCCATCGACCCTATTTTTTTCGTGGTCGACCCTTGGGTCTGGTGTTCTCACAACGTTTGTTGAAAGCTCGTTGTGTTGTGTTTTGTTCTTTCTGCCTTGTCACGTGGTCAAACCATTTTATCTGCTGTTTCCTTATATATTCTATGGCGGGGGCTATTCCTAGCTTTTTTCTCAGTTCTTCATTTCTGATCTTATCTCTGAGACTGTTTCCTGTCATTCGTCTAACACATTTCATCTCTGTAGAGGTTATTTTTCTTATTGTTCTTGCATCTAGGGTCCAGGTAAGACGCATTATGACCTATTTATTATAATCCGGCAGTTCTACGGATTGTTTGTACTCTCGGCATTGATCAAGTTTGTCTTTTATCTGAAACACTGCATACATCAAAAAATAAACTAGTTCTGGCGCATAACGTCACTACCAGAACTATACTTAGCAATAATACCTTAATGAGGATAATAAGGATCGTTATTGTGTTTAATTTTGAACAAAAATCCCCGGTTTTTCATTACTTTACACTTCTCCAAATACACAACTAATATTTTTATTTGAGTGGGCAAGTCACGAAATGTGTTGCTGCTATAAGCGCGCCGTCATAACAATCAGATGTGATAAAAGTAGCAACAGCAGTTTCAAATTGATAGAAACAGGGATCCTTATTTGCACTGAAATTTCGTCAAATTGCAAATTATAAACGGGAGACAGAATAAACATCTAATAGAACTGTCGACAAGAAATAATAGCAATGGTATTGATGTAAAGATATTGTTGTAGTGTTAATGGTTATATTTTAATATACAATTTTTATTGAAAGTTTCTATAGTCGATTGGTTAGTGCGCCAACTATAACAGATGGGTCTGAGTTTTTTCCTAGAAGTGGTGAATTTTGTTCGGACAGACTTTATTTTGCGGTTCACACAGCGCTTGACTTTTGGAAATTGGGTACTCTTATTTTTTTTTTCTTTTGAATAAGTAGCACTTTCGGCCATGATGCCAACTATATCGCCAAATATAATGCCTTGTCGATAATTGAAACACACACATATACTTTCACACACATACCCACACTCACATGCACACCATACATAAACACAAATTGGCACTAAATTCCCCATATGACTTAAACCATATTGGGAACCCAAACTTTGAACATTTCATTGTCATATATTTATTTTGATGGCATAACAAAGAAACGTCTGTGACCCTACACGTCTGTACACGTAGTGGTTTTTACTCATCATCCTCATCATCATCATGTGCCATACCTGCTGGCGTAGGCGATCATGTCCTTCCACAATCTTCTATCTACAGTGCAGCGTATCAGTTCTGCTGTTGACACCAAGCTATCCAGTATTTTCTCTCTTTATCGTCCGTGATCTCTCTTTCCTTTTATTTTGCCAGTTGTAACCAAGTATTCCAACTTTCCTCTTCTCATGAGGTGCCCGAAAAATGTTTATTGCTTCTTTTTGATGTTTTTTAGGAGCTGCCTTTTTGTGTTGGCCTCTTTGAGAACTTCCTCACTGGTCTTTTTAGCTGTCCAGGGAACTTTCATCATTCTTCTGAGAAATCCCATCTCTGTATTCATCAAGTATTTACCACAAAGCGCCGAGAAATGATATGGCTAAAAAAGGCATTTTTCTCTTTCTCCAATACAGTGAGGGCTAGTCTGGCTGCAAAAGGCATCTTTCTCCTTCTCCAATACAGTGAGGACAGGCATCTTTCTCCTTCTCTAATACAGTGAGGACTGATCTGGCTAAAAAAAGGCATCTTTCTCTTTCTCCAATACAGTGTGGACTGCTTTTTCTAAAAAAAAAACATTTTTCTCTTTCTCCAATACAGTGAGGACTGCTCTGGCTACAAAAGGTATCTTTCTCTTTCTTCAATACAGTGAGGACTGCTCTGGCTACAAAAGGCATCTTTCTCATTCTCCAATATAGTGAGGACTGCTCTGGCTGCAAAAGGTATCTTTCTCTTTCTCCAATACAGTGAGGGCTGCTTTGGCTAAAAAAGGCATCCTTCTCCAATACAGTGAGGACTGCTCTGGCTAAAAAAGACATCTTTCTCCTTCCCCAATACAGTGAGGACTGATATGGCTAAAAAAGACATCGTTCTCTTTTTCCAATACAGTGAGGACTGATATGGCTAAAAAAGGCTAATTTCTCCTTCCCCAATACAGTGAGGACTGATATGGCTAAAAAAGGCATCCTTCTCTAATACAGTGAGGACTGATATGGCTAAAAAAAGGCATCCTTCTCCAATACAGTGAGGACTGATATGGCTAAAAAAGGCATCCTTCTCCAATACAGTGAGGACTGCTTTGGCTAAAAAAAGGCATCTTTCTCCAATACAGTGAGGACTGATATGGCTAAAAAAGGCATCCTTCTCCAATACAGTGAGGACTGATATGGCTAAAAAAAGGCATCCTTCTCCAATACAGTGAGGACTGATATGGCTAAAAAAAGGCATCCTTCTCCAATACAGTGAGGACTGCTTTGGCTAAAAAAAGGCATCTTTCTCCAATACAGTGAGGACTGCTCTGGCTACAAAAGGAAAGGCATCTTTCTCCAATACAGTGAGGACTGCTTTGGCTAAAAAAGATATCTTTCTCCTTCCCCAATTAAGTGAGGACTGATATGGCTAAAAAAGGCATCTTTCTCCTTCCCCAATGCAGTGAGGACTGCTTTGGCTAAAAAAAGGCATCTTTCTCTTTCTCCCAAAGAGTGCTTTTAATGAAGTAACAGTTTACCGGAATTCCCATAAAATAAAACAAGAAAATCGAGATATACCCGCAACCGTTAGTGTACTTAATGTGATGACTATAATACTTGTGAAATATATAATATTAATTATCAAGTGGTCAAAGCATTCAGTGAGTAATGAAGTGCAGTGACTTTATAAATTACCAAAAATTATCCACGCGGAGATAATATAAGCTTCACACTAATGTGCCAACAAATAAAAAATGGGTTAGGCCTAGACTAAAGATGGATACATTGTTAGAGCATCACGACCTCTGTGTTACCGCTGTCAATGATCATAACAAGAGAATGTAAACTGGTGGTAATCCTAACTTTCACCTACTTATATAACATGTAGAGTATATCTAGTGGACCGTGAAACTTTACAGGACCACATTCTCAATAGTTCAGGCTGAAAGAAGCCCCATATATATATATATATATATATATATATATATATATATATATATATATATACATCATCATCTTGTGCCTTACCGGTTGGCGTAGGTGATCATGTCCCTCCACAATCTTCTATCCACAGTGCATCGTATCAGTTCTGTTGTTGACTGTTTTCCATGCCATGACACCAAGCTATCCAGTGTTTTCTCTCTTTGTCGTCCGCGATCTCTTTTTCTTTTTCTTTTGCCAATTGTAACCAAGTATTCCAACTTTCCTCTTCTCATGATGTGCCCGAAAAATGTTGATTGCTTCTTTCTGATGTTTTTTAACAGCTCCCTTTTTGTGTTGGCCTCCTTGAGAACTTCCTCATTGGTCTTTTTATCTGTCCAGGGAACTTTCAACATTCTTCTGAGAAATCCCATCTCTGTGGCCCCCAATCGTCTTTTCATTTGTTTGTCTACTGTCCATGATTTGCTTCCATAGGTGAGAATTGGTTCTATGAATAATCATATATATATATATATATATATATATATATATATATATATATATATATATATATATATATATATATACTACATATTGGCATATAGGAAAAGGAATCTGTAAAATGTCATGGTTCTTGTGACATTCTTGTGACCTCGTAGTTTGTTTTCTCGTTGCCAGGATATAAGCTGTCTAGTATTATTTCTCAGTTTAATATCATACTGTGTTCACTGTCTTTTGTCTTTTGCATCATGTGGTTCATTGTATCTGATTTGAGCTTGCATTATTCGCAATCGCTTTTTTAACTTTCGGTTGTTCCTGACGTTTTGCTGTACGAGGCATCAGTTATTTATGATCAGAGTTATTTCTCCTATGAAAAGGAGTCTCCAGCTAACGATTCTTCCCTACCCATTCTTGTCAATTATTTTCGTTCTGTCGGTCGTTTCTTCTCTCTGATTGCATAATGTATATATGTACAGGTACAACCATGCATCATTGTTGGTCGTGATGTATGTAGAGTATAGTTTGTTTCTTGCCTTACTACTAAATTCTTTATAACTACATTTTCTTCAGAAAGATATTTCTGCATGTACAAAATCATTAATGAAAATAAATTCTTGTCAATAATAATAGGGAAGTATATTTGAAATATACGTGATTTGAAGCAGGTGCTGATTTCAATTTCCGGGGCAATATTCTCTACTGTGTTTCGTCTCGTTCATCCGACGATATTTCCTCTTCATAGTTCGATTTTAAAAGGATGTACTTGCGATGAGTCGAAAGATTACGTTCGTGCCTTTCAACAAGGTAATTTTGAACAGGAGACAAATAATAATAAATGAATATTATTATATAATATAAACTTCCGAGGCGATAATCAGCGAAACAATTCAGAGGAAGAGGTGTGTTTATAGCACTCGAATTATTTGTTATTTTTTCTTGAGCGCTATAAACATACCTCTTCCTCTGAATTGATTCGCTAATTTCGAACACCAGGTTGTCTTCCACCTTCGATCCCAAGTCACTTGGGCCAAACTGGTTAGTGTTTCCAAAGGCACCACTGGGAGGTGGAGCAAGTTTGAACCAGCTCCGATCCGGACACATTGAGTCCGCTTTGAGTCACTGACCGTTTTTGACACTTGTGTGCCAGCTGCAAAAAAAGTAAAATAAATAATGATATTAATTGCAGATGCAATTAGCTGATGTTTTCAGAATAACGTAATGGGCCAAACACATACTCAACGTGATCCCCTTCTGTTAATGAAACTGCCCCCTGCCGCAAGCTCTATTGACAAAGTTTCATATCGCCTTTGTGAAGAAAAGTCGATTATTCTAACACCACGATCTACTTATTTCAAGATTATTAGATAATCTCCACAGATATGAGTGATAGATGTGCACTGACGAATTTAGTTCTAATCACTGACTTTTAGTACAGAAAGGTCGTGCTTATATTTCACATCCATTTCAAACAAACATATTTAAATAATTGTATTACAACACATTTAAGCATCTTTCTTAATTGCATGAAATTACACAGACAGGAGCAACACCGTAAACTTTCGTTATTAACATAAACTAAATAACGAATTCAAATATCAGTGGACAAAGAGATATAACGATGACGAAGGTGCTGGATCGGACACACACTGCGGCAGCCAACTGAGAGTCTTACACAACATGCCCTTTTTTGAAGTCCCCAGGGGTAAAGACAAAGAGGAAGACCAACATATTCTTGGAGAAGGCTGGTGAAAGCAGAGATGAAAAGGATGGTGAAGACATGGAATAATCTTTAAAGAAGGACAAGAAACAAAACGGCTTGCAAAGTGTTTGTTGAAGACCTTTGCTCCACAGGGAGCTGAAAGGAATAAGATAAAACAGAAGAAATAATTAATTGAATTTCATATTTCTTAACAAGTTCCCTTTTGTGTACTTGCTCCTAAACGAATTGTTATCTTGCGTAGTTGAAATAGGGTAATGGAAATTGTGAATATGTAAATAAACTTACATTTACTATTATTATAACGTAGACTACAATAATAATACACGTTCGCAGTATAATGTAAAATCACAACGATGCAAACATCAATCATTCTATTTACCATTTGAAGACGCATAGAAACTAATGATATGATTTATAAACAGGCAAGGGAACTAACCTTTGGCACTCAACTGTTTCGTGAGAGCAATGACTTTAGATGTTGGTCAATTGGTTGTGTGAATAGCAATCATGATTCTGTAATGTCGGGGGCAAAATGCAAAAAACAAACAATAAAATTAATAGTAAAGGTGGAACTGAAAGGCAGCAGGGAGTTGCTGCATTGTATAAATACAGTTTGAACAGGAGGTACAAAATATGCCAGCGAGTGCAGAACAAATATACATGCTGGGGTTTTGCAGAACGTTGTCATTTTTATTTTTATTTTTCATTTCAGTAAAATCGTCTATAAGTAAAAACAAATATACCTAGTATTGTTTTCTTTTTACAGATTGTTTGTATATATGTTTGTTATATGTATGTCACTATATCATCATCACCATCATCATCATCATCATCATCGAGTGCCATCTACGCAACGAAGGTTGGCTACCATGGAGCGCCATTCTGCTTTGTCCCTTGCTTTGATGGTGCAGGTTGTCATAGCCTGATTTGTCCATCTTTTGATGTTACTCATCCATGTTAGTCTTGGTCTGTCTCTGCCTCTTTTACCGTTGTCTCTCTCTCTCTCTCTCTCTCTCTCTCCAGAAAATGAGGAAGATACTATGCAATCCATTTTTGACAATAGAAACAAGAAAAAGAGTTCTTAAATGTTATGTAGAGCCAGTTTTAACATATGGATGTGAATCATGGACAATAGGACAACAGACAAGAAAATCACTGGAGTCTGTAGAAATGTGGTTTTACAGAAGAATGTTGAGAGTACCATGGACAGCTAAGAAGAGTAATGAAGATGTTCTGAGATAGGTGAAAGCAAAAAGAGAGCTAATTTCCAATGTTAGGAAGAAAAAAAAATCATTGTTTGGCCATGTAATGAGAAGAGAACAACTGGAATATATTGTAACAACTGGAAAAATTGAGGGACGAAGAGATAGAGGGAAGCAAAGAGAAAAAATACCAGACAGCTTAAGATAATGGCTTGGCAGAATGTCAACAACAGAAATGATAAACAACTGACGAGATCAAAAGTTGTGGAGAGACATGATCACCTACGCCAGTAGGCCCGGCACTTGATGATATATATATATATATATCAACGTTATGTGAAATTTTTACGGAGAATTCTATGTTCAACTTTGTTGAGTCCAAATTTTATTTAAAAAAAAAATAGCATCAACAACAACATGGAACTCTTCAAACCTTTTTAAGGGTTGCAATGGAAGGCTTGGTTAAGGGATATGTGTCAATGGAGCTGGAGAATAATGGCTGCATGTCCAGTCTAGTTCTATCTTTCCTTATTTCCTTCTTTCTTTCTTTTTTTCTTTCTTTCTTTCTTTCTTTCTTTCTTTCTTTCTTTCTTTCTTTCTTTCTTTCTTTCTTTCTTTCTTTCTTTCTTTCTTTCTTTCTTTCTTTCTTTCTTTCTTTCTTTCTTTCTTTCTTTCTTTCATTCCTTCTTTCTTTCTTTCTTTCTTTCTTTCTTTCTTTCTTTCTTTCTTTCTTTCTTTCTTTCTTTCTTTCTTTCATTCCTTCTTTCTTTCTTTCTTTTTCTTTCTTCCTTTTCTTTCTTTCTTTCTTTCTTTCTTTCTTTCTTTCTTTCTTTCTTTCTTTCACACCCTTTCATTTTCTCTATTTAACTCTCCCGCTTTTCCTCGCTTTCAAATACACTTTCTGTTACTTTTTCGTAGAGCAGGCTGACAAAACTAATGACGCTCTTACGAAATTTGATATTCCCTACAGGACTGGCTCTTTTACTAATTATGAAAGAGAAAAAAAAAACTAATAAAGTAACAACTCTTCACAAGAAATATATTTAAATGCAGTGTCTTTGAACATAGTCAATTGGTAATGTTTTTTTTTTATTTACTGCACCGGACCGTAAGTAACATTAATTTTTTTTTCTTTAAAATTATAACAATTATTCTAACCTTAAGTGGATTATTACCGTTGTGCTGTAAGTTTTAAAACAGTCCTGGTGTAATTTTCTGTCAAAATATTTTAAACTAAGAATGTCTCAGGGGTCTTCCCCTCTCCAGAAGCACATCGTGGCCATCAGGTTGGTTGGTAACAACTACAATAGAGCATCATAGTGGTCATGACTGAGCGATACTTCTTCTTCTACCTTTCAACTCTCTTAGCGATACTTCTTCTTCTTCTTCTTCTTCTTCTATATTTCAGCTCTCTTAGCGATACTTCTTCTTCTACCTTCCAGCTCTCTTAGCGATACTTCTTCTTCTACCTTCCAGCTCCCTTAGCGATACTTCTTCTTCTTCTACCTTCCAGCTCCCTTAGCGATACTTCTTCTTCTACCTTCCAGCTCCCTTAGCGATACTTCTTCTTCTTCTACTTTTCAGCTCCCTTAGCGATACTTCTTCTTCTACCTTCCAGCTCTCTTAGCAATACTTCTTCTTCTTCTACCTTTGAGCTCTCTTAACGATACTTCTTCTTCTTCTACCTTTCAGCTCTCTTAGCGATACTTCTTCTTCTTCTGTCTTTCAGCTCCCTGTGGATCATAGGTTTTCAACAAACACTTTCCAGGTCATTCTTTTTCTTGCCATTATTTTAAGATCATTCCATATCATCTCCATCGTCCTTATCTTTGCTCTACATAGCGATACAGTCAAAAATTATAACCCAGGGGCCTGCTTCAGGATGTTGGTGGCGATGCTATTTGGAGTAATATTCCATATAACACTTCCCTATTTAAAATCCAATTTCAACTGAAAACCAGCTAGATTTACCAGTTTATGTTTTTACACAATAAACTGAATTTGGATAACAAGCATTTATAATATTCACATACTTTGACGATTCAGAGAGCGATTCTTTAAAATCCAAGATGGCGACCAAAATGGCGGTTTTATTTTCGGAGTGTAGTTTATGTGATTTAAAGTGATTAAATATAGTATTCCAACGGTTTATAATTTTCAAAAAGTTGTGTTAAGTTTTCTACCAAGGAGGAGGATAAGAACTGATAAGTACTTTTTCAAATGTAAACAGCTGAAATATTTATAGTTAGACCGTAAAAGATCGCATGTGAGACCTTAGCGATCAAACACGTTGGCGAAACATCAGCCGGGCTAAACCCCCAACGTGTGTTTTTCTTAAGTTAAGAAGCCCTTAACTTACGACTGACTCAGCAGGTCGGTAAGGGATAAATGTCTTATGCTCAGAGAAATACACAGAAGATGGAGATATACACATATAAAGTAGCAACAATAAATATATGCGGAATAAAAAATAAAGAAGTTGAACTTATAGAAGAAATGACGAAAAGGAAAATTAAAATACTAGGATTAGCGGACACCAGAGTAAAAGGACAACAGGTAAAGAAAACACACATGAACTACACAATAATATTCTCAGGAGTCGACAACACAGAAAGAGCAACACACGGAGTAGACTTTATCATCGACCCAGAACACGCAAAGAACGTTCTAGAAATAAAATACCACTCAGAAAGAATTATCACAATTAAACTACTAGACGGCGATCGAAAAACAAATTACATTCAAATATATGCCCCATGCAACAACAATGAAAAAGACAGTGAATAATTCTACGACACATTGAATGAAATCATTAACAATATTGACGAAGCGACGACATGTTAGTGATGGGAGATTTTAATTGAAGGCTTGGGAAACGCAACAGTGAGAACAGTGATATCTTAGGATCCTTTGGAGATAAAACAGCTGAAATAAACGAAAATGGAAGCAGGCTGCTGGATCTATGCAATCAAAATTATTTATTTGTCACCAACACATTCTTCAAACACAGAGAGTCGCAAGTATACACCTGGTACAAATGGAATGACACAACATGCAGAAGCCAGATAGATTTTATACTAACAAGACAACAGAACAAGAAAAGAGAACAAGAAAAGAGTAACCGACAGTTGAGCAATCCCTAATATCACAGATGACTCAGACCACAAGATTGGTATGATTACACTAAGACAGCCAAAGATAAAGAGAATATTCGAAAACAAACAAAAGAAGCGAAAAGAACAGACAATAAAGATAAAAAAAATAAAAGATCAAGAATCAAGGGAAACCCTAGATGAAGAACTAACAGAGGAATTCAAGAAACTCCCTAACGAAGTATTCACAGTAGAAGAAGAGTGGAAACAATTTAAGGAAACAATAACCAACATCTCTAAAACAGTTTGTGGAACGAAGCTAAGAACAATAGAAGGGAAAAAGAGCACCCCGTTATTGGAAAGTGTGCTTAACCGTATAAGGCTTGACTGTCAAAATAGTCAGAAAGTAGGTTGACAAACAACTACAGGGGCAAGTCAAGTTCATGAGATAAATATCACTATTACAAGTTCATAATAACGTTATTTTGAAGAGGTGAAATGAAGTGTGAAGTTGACACCTTGTTCTGGAAATTTTGACACATAGTTCAAACAGAGCTTGGATCTCGCGACAGGTTTTTGGATGCAAATGGCTCATCATACATCCCTAGACCGGCCGTACGATAATCTTACGGTCTGTTATTTGATGTGCGACGGGGATAATCTGACGACTAACTGTGTGTCTATATGCTCGGAATTGGAGTCAACAACGATGGTCTAACATCATCAAGCGCTATACATTTTTTTTTAAAATACGACGATCATCATTTTCAAGAGGACGTGAGCTTTGGTATATTGTGGATAGGCGGCGGGAACAATTGAAGGCTATGCATGAAAAGTGTTCCTTGTTGCAGTTTCCTCATATTTCAAGTCCGGCTTGTTGCAGGAGCTACTGATTTAAGTGCTCTGTGCACACCGTGATCTGTGTGTCTCATCCGTTTTGATCATGTTTCGATATTCCAATTGTTTACGATGAATGATCATATCGTATAACAGGGAACATTTGGCTGTGTTCACTTTCTGCGTGGTTTCGCCTTATGTTTTTTGGCGTGTGCTGAGACTGCTACGATGGGGACTACAGTTACATTTCTTTGTTTGGGAGATGAGATATTAATTCGGATGATTACGCTGGCACGGACGGTTGAGCAATTATGGATTTTAATTCGTTTGCAGTGATAGCGGGGCCTTCTATTACCAAGTAACCAAATATAGTGGTATATATAGAGTAAGCCAATAAATTCTGCAAATGAGTCTAAGGTATTTAGTCTCATGCACAATAAGATTCAGAGTTGAGAGTCATGAATCATAAATGTAAACTAGACAAGCTTAGTCCAGCTTCGGTGAACTGCCTGAAGGCAGAAAGATAGTTACGGACTTAACAAAGTTAGTAGTTTTTATCAATAGAGGCATAGAATGAAGATCCAGTGAAAGAGTTAAAGCAAATTAGAGATTGAGATTTAGATTAGAATCAGAGAGCAGTTAGAGAGCACAGACAGAGCAGACAACTAGAATTAGAGATGAGGTAAAGAAACAAGTGAATTAGAAATCTATAGAACAGTCCAGAACATAAGTCAGAGACAGCAATATCATAATTTAGTTATGTGAGAATCAGAAGTTTTGTGCTCCAGAGAACAGTAAGTAGATACAACACAATAGAAGTGTAACATAATTTAGTTGTGAATGTAATAGATACAATTTTTTAATGTCACAGACAATAGTACAGAGAAAGAACTCAATATAAATTGGTGATAACCTCTGAGTTAATCTCAACGAAGAACAGTATCTATAAATTACGTACACCACTATACATCATGTGCAAATTATTGATGAATAAATTTGAATATGAATGATTCGTCGTCTGTAATTGTTGTTGTTCTTCTATCCTTCCTCTATTGCCGTTGGCGTCGAGAGGAGATACAATCTGCGATTCTTTGCTCTTCTGTTGGCCTCTTCTGGTGTTATTCCTCCTAGTGACTCTAGTATTCCCTTTATCCATTTCTTTCTCGGTCTTCCTCTTAATCTGGCGTTTTCGTAGCGTTTGTTTATGGCTCTTTGAGTCATTGTTAGATCTTTTTGTCTGTTGTTTCTTTATGTATTCGATGGCTGGTTCAATTTCGAGTTTCTTCCTCAGGTCGGCGTTTCTTACTCTGTCCCTTAAGCTGTTTCCTATCATTCCTCTGACACATTTCATTTCGGTGGTCGTTATCTTTCTTATTATTCTAGAGTCCAGCGTCAGTAGTATACAATGTTGTATTGACCCGCATTTCTCAGTAAATTAACAAAGATATATAGTGTGGTGCGCAGCGCCCACATGTACACGAGAGACAAGGGGAGTTAATCGGTCGTGCGGCGGCGGGCGGCGTGACCCCTCGTGCGGCGGGCGGTGTGACCCCTCGTGCGGCGGGCGGTGTGACCCCTCGGCGCTCTGGCGGTCGGCGTGTTGACCTCTAGTCCCGGTGACCCCGGAAGTGCCCTGTTTATGTCTGGTGTGTGCTGACTTTGGAGTGCTTGGTGTACTTGAGCGATAGTGATAGGTTAGTAGATTATACAACATCAATGAAAAACGAGCAATATAAAACAGAAGACAAAGATATATTTTATTCTTTTATTATCTCAATATGTGTATAACATACAGTGGCTATTATATAACATTACAAAAATATTCAGTACACAAAGTCAATATATAGTACAAGGATAACATTTATTTATAGCTATGTAGTTGGTGTCTGCTTAGCTCTATGTCATAAATGAATCATAAGGGGTGAAACTGTTAGAGATTGCTGGGTAGTCTAAGCTGGTAGTGTAAAGAGTTAAATATCTAGAGGCGTAGTCGAGACGTTATCATCAGCTACCTTTCTTTTTATATAGAAATAGGAAAGAGCATTTCTTGTTTCTATCTATTGACCTTTCGAGCCGTAACCGGCCCATAGGGCGTAGACCAAGATACACCTTCTCCTATATGAATTTTTGTTCTAGCAGTTTTCTTTTAAAGATATTTTATTAAATCTCGCCATCTGTCTCTGTTCTGTGCAAACAGTTCTATCTCATTGAGGGAGCCGATTCCTGCTGCTCTTGCCTCTCTCATCAATGTTCTTCTCAGTGTCTCCCTGGGTCTTCCTCTTTTTCTTTTACCTGTTGTTTCCCATATGAGGGCTTGCTTTGCTATTCGATTATTATCTCTTCTCATCACATGTCCAACGTATGACCATCGTCTTTTCTTTATTACTGAAGATATTAGTGGTTGATTGGCGATTTCTCTAATTTCCTCGTTTGTTTTGAATTCGTTCCATTCTATACCAAGTATTTTCCTTAGACATTTATTTTCGAATGCGTTCAACTTTGTTTCTATATCTCTTGTTGTTTTCCAGCTTTCACACGCATACGTAAGGGTTGATAGTACATTTGATTTGAATAGCCTAAGTTTTGTGTTTGTGCTAATGAGTTTTGATTTCCACAACTTTTCAAGGCTTCTGAAAGACATTGCTGCTTTAGCCAGTCTGATTCTAATTTCTTTGCTCGAGTTTCTTGTTTGAGTGTAGGAAAATATAGAATTTTTTAAGACTTTGAAACCTACATTTTTCCCACCCTTGGCCTTTTGCGTGGCGAGAACCTCTAATAACATATCTTGATCTAATTTGTTGTGTTGCTTGCTTAACCCCTTACAACTGATTTTATCGTAATCCCCACTACAATGGTACGTCTTACTACATAAGCTAACAAGAGCCGTCCCTTCGTACTCTAGTTTAAAAAGACCAGGTGTTCATTTGGTGTATGCTTCAACACCCTTACAGCTTATACACTCTGTCTTGCTAACATGCTCAGCGCAAAACTCGGCGGGAAACCAGTCTTTATATACACTATTAAACTCAGCCCGCAGACCTGACTTAACTATGTCCTCTAACTTAGGTGCGCTTAAAGCCAAGTATAAGCTATCAGTATCTGTTTCACATA